>KN538433.1:41501-170398 GCA_000797535.1 Trichuris suis
TGTGTCTACCATTTCAGTGTCAGGCATTACATCTAAAGCTCGTTAATGTTATATATGGGGCATTAAATGAATCTGCTGCTCTTATTCAGACATGTATCTGTAAACCGATTGCAGTTTTTCGTTTACTGGCAGCTGAAAAGCAGTTGTATTGCCATTATTGTATACCAGACACTTTTCGTTAAATTTGCATTCGCACAAGTCAAGTATGTTGAATGGACGTGTGCATTAGTTGTCAGTTAAAAATTCCAACACTGAGCACTGCTACAGATGAAGATGCTGTGAAATGCTTGAAGCCTTCCCTTGATTGGCGTCTCAGTGACAAGGGATAGTAAGCTGAAGGTCCTCACGTAAGCTTTGGATATTTTTAGATCTAACCGATTCAACAGCATCTGTATTAGCTCCGTAAACGAATGCCAATGCATTAATGCTGTTGCAGCGATGCGACGTTTGGTTATAGTTGAATTCAGTCATAAACACGTGAACAGTTGAGTTCAGTCAAAAACAACCTTTTAAACACTCTTAGTGTAATAAATGTTCCACGAAGAACCTTGCACGGTTGGCTGACCTTCACAAGACGCAGAAGCTGTCACATTGTTTCAAAGGACTTTGAGCTTTTCTGCTGCAAAGTGCTTGATTTTTTACCCCACACATCGTAAGGCTTTACGTCATCCGTGGTATTCATCCATAAGCAACAAGTATCAATGTCTGATTTGCGTCTCAGTTTATCAGCCCCTTAGCATAGAGCGTCTGGCTGCGAAGATTTGAACGAAAATAATTTCATTGAATCGCGAGTTCAGGTTGCTTGCGTAAAGAATACGGCGAAGCAACTCTTCTCTGTCAAAAATAACATTGCAACATTTGGCAGCTCTTTGAAAACAGTATAAAATCGCAGCATTAATGAATCCCGAATTTCCACACATATGAAAAATCACCCTAAAGTTTACATTTTCAATCGTGAAAAGCAGTCGTTGAAATAAAATTTCGTCGATCAGTTTTATGCCGTTTTGTGTTAAAAGCTTTACTAGATCAACAAACTGCGTTTGAAGTGTGAGCGTTTAACCTGTCATCTGATCAAAATGGCTTCTCCTCGTTAAACTTTCTTTCTAACCAATGAAAGCTCTTCGCGTCTTAGCGTGCGAATAGATTAAACAGTAACAAGGATAAATCGATTGGGGTTTTCAATATTGTACCTGCGCACACTTCTTTTGAATTGACAAAATGGTCAATTCAAAAGAAGTGTGCGCAGGTACGACGTCAAACAAAGCCTCGCTTGACAGGACGTCTGTTTCACGCAAATTTAACGAAAAAGGTAGGCTAAAATCAGCCCTGTAGAAAAAGTCGATATTTTTCCAAAGGGCGACTTTAATGAGCGATAAATCTAACAGACCGTTCGTACGTTTTAACTGATTATATAACTATAAGCCTCTTGAGAATCCAACTTTTCTACCGTAATAGATTTTAAACCGCTTTGAACAGCAATTTGAACGCCACATTATTAATTTGCGCATTGAGCTGTGTTGTCGATCTCTTATTCAGGAGCAACGGCGGCGAAGTAACATGCAAAACACGCTTCAAGTCAAAACAGCGCTTAACGTAGTGTATGCTGCCTTTGGCTTTGGAGTTGGCTATCTTTTTTGGAAAACTTCCTGCCAACAGCTTGACTTTGGTAGTTCGCTGGCTAATCAAGTGATAACGTGGCTAACCATAGGCAGCTTTGCTCTCGGTTGCGCAGCCGCACCAACGGTACGCTGCGTGGTTTTGATTACTCTTGTAACTGTGATCAACTTGGACGGTCAGTCGATCATACAATGCGCTTTGATGGCTAAGCTTGCCGACACTGCTGGACAAAATTTGATCCTCAACTTCCAGCGGGCTACAAATTCCGTGCTGTGCAACATTGATGTAGCAAGAAATATCAGTAAAGCGAAAGTCGACCTATTGGAGAAGCCCACGCAGGTATGCAATAAGTCAACGGGCCACAAAAGTTTACTCCAAGCATTGCAGGAAATTATGGACGACTTGCTACAGGGAGCCTACATGTCCGGTAGGGTTGGCCAGCACATGCCAGACTTGGTTGACCGTCTGGAACATGAGTTAACCAAGTTAGCTAAGGGAGGAGAACTTGAAGAGATGGAGGAACGTGAAGCTTTTGTGGATAAACAAGAACGCCATTATAGAAAGACACAAAAACATGAGACAGACGAGGCAATCGAGAAGCAACTTCAGAAAAAAAAGAAACAGCGGATTCGTAAAATAAACAAACAGCGAGAAGGTATGTTGAGGGAATTCGTCAACAAGTCAACTTACCGATGCGATGACATCGTCAATGGAGCAGTGTTTCTCTGCAAGCAATGGTTCGATCGAAAGATGGAAGAGTGCGTTCAGTCCACGTGGTGGGACGTTCTGTGTGTGCTCTATGAGGTTAATCAGTTTTGCCAGTTAAATTTTTCCCTTCTTATTGAGCTTACCACGTTTAGAAAACACAAGTCTGTCCTAAACCTAAACGGTAGTAGTCGTCTCCATCTTTTTGGTTATAGTCCTTATATGATCCAATATCCTTATAGGGATCACAATTTGAATTACAGTTCATTTTTTGAACGTACGTTGAACCATGCAGCGCAAGCAGTTTTTTCTAATTACTGTTCATTTCACTTCTCTCATCTTACCGCAAAAAGCGTCATCACTCTTTGCGTACTAAGCCTAACTCGCACTGTCGGAATGTACAGCTGCAATGACAGCTGACGATGCCTTTTTAATACTCATTCCCTGAAAAGAGTTGACAGCGCGAAACTATTAACACCCAGCAGTGTTGCAGATATTTTGCAGATCGAGAAGCTTTGCGAACAAAGTACCACCAACGCTTCTCGAACCTTATCCGCTAAGAATATGAGCCGAATGACCCTTGTAAACTGGCATCGTGTAACCTCTTATACGGCAAACAGACTTTGTTTTTCGCTGAATGTCAGAAAGGTTGTTGTAGCATTTAAAGCATCCCATTAACTGCCTTAACTGGCACCCAGAAGTGTTGTACCTTTTAAGATATTTTAAATATGGCATATCAACAGTAAAGCAGTAGACTATGCCTAGTAAGTTACCATGTTGCACTGCAACAGCCCGAGCGAGGTCGTCTCTAAAGATTTCAATATGCCAGCTATACTACGCTCCGGTAGAGAGAATAAATTTATTAACAATGCTTCGAAAAGCTTCGCAACTTTAACAGTCCGCATACAAAGTGTGCTGACCTGTATTTTTCAGTTCGACTTCCTGTGCACCTTTTTTAAAGCGTTGAATTTTCGCTTTACCAACTGCGGAAGCGAAGGCAACGCCATTGATCGATACGCGGATGCGTACGGCAGTCAACTTGCCATTGCTGAAGATTGGACGGAACAATTGGCGTCTGAATTCAAAGTTGGCATTCAGTACAAAGTGGACTTTCCCTTTCACAAACCAGACTTGGTGACCCTTCAACAGATGCTGGTAATCGTCCGAGAAGCCTTCGGCGGTACGCGTCTCTTACGTGTTCGCAGCGAAGAAAATTTTCATATTTAGGCATCACCCGATTACTCAAATATTTGTCCAACTTTTTGTCGTCCGTTGGTTTTATATTTATTCTAATGGCTCTTCGAACCAACTACAAGTGGTTCAAGACGTTCCAGGAAGATATTACGCACGAAAATGTCTACTTGACTCCAACCTGGTGGGCGATCGATCGAAGGCGAAAGAAAGAAAATCGTACAACCTTAAAGCCGTTGCGACCTTACGAAAAGAAACGATTGCACAATCCGCTTACGCTTAAGCCAAACGACGCTGAGCAAAAGCAGCTATTTAGAGGCCTTGGAAAGGTAGGTCAAATAAAAGTTTCCCCTAACAATCCCGGAACGCTGTATTTCAGTTGATTAATCTACTGATCGTGGCCGTTTCGCTGATCATTGTCGATAAGCAGTTCTATGAGATGCTTCAGCTGGCCGTCAAATATTCCGGCGTTGAAGTGAAGCAAGAAGGCAAACACGACATAAACGTCAATATAGAAGGAACTGGATCCGTTGCCAAAATGATTGAAAGCGTCGTAGGCGACATTGATAGATCGTACACTCTGGATCAGCAGATCAGTAATCATCATTGCATGACGACGCCTAGCGAAACTGACCAGGTAGAAAAGCACAACTTATCAATGCCAGCGTCTTCCATGTTGAAGTGCCTAACTTTTACAGCGAGAGTTGTGGTGGATTTGGGCTTACTTTGCAATTCTTCTAATTCAGTCGACCGCCGGCATATACCTAATAAGGTTACGCGTGCTAATCGCCTCCTTTGTATTTCCACAACGTCAAAGCGTCAGAAATGTATGGCTTTACAATGACGTGCTTCGCCAAAGAGCACTGTACAATCGACAGCGCAAGATCAACATAAATCGTATGGCAATGGGAGGTCAGGAATTTCCGAAACAATCTTGGCTGGACATTCAGCTGAATAGATACAAGTGCTTGTGGTGCGGAACATTTGAGAAGTATCATGTTAAAAGTTGCAAGAAGCACGAAAGAACAGTTTACTACTGCCTACTGTGTTGGAAGGAGGAGATGAATGGCAAGTGCGCTGCATGCATCTTAAGCTTCGAGAACGTGCTCGACGGAGAAGGTAGAATTAAACCGGAATATCGTCACATGGGACACGCAAAGAAGTCGGCACAAGTTGCCAACAAGATTCCTGAAGCTAGTGATTCTTCTTCTACTTCAACATCCAGCGTACCAACTACGGATAAAAGTCAACCCTTTGAAGAACAGGAAGAATAATAATAATAATAAGGGGCAATTCCCGCAAGAGGTTCCAGTAAAACCAAAAAACAAATTTCCCGCCTTCTAAAACGGCAATCGCCTTATGACTTATTGCGGACGCATTGTTCAATTGGAAGGTATGTAACGAATTATTCATTTCTGATTCTATCGAAAAAGCAATACGTATTCAAGAGAAACTGTTGGCCGTGTTTTGATGCTCACATTACGTGTTTGCTTAAAACCAACATTTTAGCTTTTTCCTTAACGATTTCAAAAGTAATGCAAAGAGCGCAAGTATTCGTTTTTGTAAGCGAATATTCCGCTCACCTGTCTCCCGTGATAGATGAGCCTTCTTGTACAATCAACTGCCTAAATGAAATTCACTTTTCCGTTGAAGACGTCTACAGATGTCCATTTTTGGCGTCGGTCCAAAAGTAAACACTTTGCTATAACAATTAGCATCACACGAACGAAGAGTAAAAATTGAACAAAACAAGAATGAATGGAATACTTGGACTCGAAAAGCATCCACTTGTTTTTGCCTGTTGGCAACCTTCGCGCCGTTCGAGTTATTACAATGAACGTAGAGAAGAGAGTTTAATAATTAGTTATCCCTGAAACGAGCTGATAAGTTGCAAAGCGGTTTGAACATTTGAATTGGCTTGCGGCGTCTCTATGCTGCAGCTTCAACAATGAAAGGCACACGTCATTCGAGCAACCGCCCGAACGCTTCAACACTGAACTGGAAAGCATTATTGTCTATGGCAACCCGTTCAGAGGTTTCATTGCAGCCGGATGGCATGGCACTTTTCACAGCGTTATTCGAACTAGCGAAAACATACTAAGCGGCACAATCAATCCGCCGCACCTTCGCAACGACGCTACCAAAGCGAGAAAGGTTCGGCAACATTGGTAAAAAGTTAGCGAATAGGCAAACTTGGCTGCACAATGGGCGAACGCCATTGTTTTGCCGCTACGAAGAGACCGAGAAAGAGCAATGCCAAAGGAGCAGCGGACTCAACTTGGGAATGACGAAGCTCAGTTCAACCGACCACCTCGCATGGAACATTTCCCGTCGTAACAATAGGCTGAGACTGCTCCGTCATAATAACTACATTGCCCGTAGATTCACTGTTGTCTGAGTTGACCACATTGTAATAGTCGCGACTTTGACTAAGCCCCGTGTAACCGTAATCTTCCGTTATCTTTTCCAGCATACCGCGTAGACGCTCTCGGATTTCAGTGAAGTCCGGTCTTTTAGACGGTTCTGCTTGCCAACAATCAAGCATGATGGAATACCTGAATTTTTTCATTATCAAATAAACGTTTAAAACTTGCCAACCAAAGCTACATATCGTCCGGACAATTGACTGGCTGTTCCATACGATGACCTTCTTCTAGCAATTTTTCCATGTCCATTGGTTGAATGCCAGGATAGGGAGACCCTCCCAAGGTGATTATTTCGAATAGCAAAACGCCAAAGGACCACCTGAAATCAATAAACACCATGTCGGCTCAATATCTTCGGCTTTATGTAATATTTTTCCAAACAACGTACACGTCTGACTTGGAAGTGAACTCGCAATTCTTGATAGCCTCCAGAGCCATCCATTTTACTGGCAGGCGACCTCCTTTACCCATGTAAACCATGTCGCTGTACACGTAGCGACAAAGGCCAAAGTCTCCTATCTAAAATGGAAAAAGGAAAAGATAGGTAGAAAAAAGCCTCTTCGCGAACCTTTATTCTTTTATCTCTATCCACCAGTACATTTCTAGCCGCTACATCTCTGTGCACGTATCCTTTCTGGCTAAGATATTCCTGAAATCATTCAGCAGAAATAAGTTAGGGCAAAGAAAGTTAAAAGCATTTACATATAAGGAAACTTCTAATAAGATTAAAGGTTACCTTACAATCTTACACTTGTCTTATATGAACGCGCATTTTCAAAGGTATTACTAATAAGGTCTTTTTGAAACTTTCATCTTCGATGAAGTCTCATACAAGCTAACAAATAGAGGTTTGGACATACCAATCCAACGCTTATTTGCCAAGAGAAGGAAACGAGATCTTTCAAACAGAGTATCTTATCCAGATCCATGTCGCCATGATTCTCCGCATTCTGGATGTCTATGCCCAACTCTTCGAGCTTAATGAACTGCTTGGGAAAAGAAGCATTTAATACTACGGGTTGACATACCTTGACCATATATTTTCGCCTATCGCGGAGATAGTGCAGTAGGTCGCCGTCGGAACAGTATTCAACGATCAGGCAAAACGGTTCATCGGCCGTGATGCAAGCAAGCATGTTGACAAGCTTTTCGTGATAACCAAGTCGCTTCATCAGATTGATCTCCTTGCAAAAATCCGACTTGGCCGCCTCGTCCGCGTATTCTGAAACAAAGCGATTCCTTCTCTGCAATGGAAAAGGCGCTTACCGGGCAGCATCTTCACGGCAATTTCGCAGTCTTCCGTTTTGGTCCAATTTTCGGCCAACGCCGAGTTGGACATCTTGTTGCTCACCAAACGTCCGTTCATTTTTCCCTTGTAAACGGCGCCAAAGGCACCCGAACCCAGCTTCTGGTCGAGGAAGATGTCCAACTTTGAACGGGATATTTCCCAGTGGTCAAATCGCCTTGGTTGAACGACGTACGGATTCTCCTCTGGTGAGCATTGCAAATTGTTCGCCGCCAGTTCGCCTATGCTCTTTTTGTACGTCCTTCTGCAGCGATAAACCACAAAGATTGAACAAAAGGCCATCAGGAGGACGAGCAGCGTTGGAACAACAAAGAAGGCGGTATGCGGCGTGCTACTTCCATGCAGCATTTTTTCATGTATAAGAGGACCCAAGTCAACCTCGTGACGGGCCGTAATGTTCCATCTGATCGACCCTTCTGTGCCTTCATCATAGATCGCGCATATATGGACGCTGTAGCGACGCCCAATCAACAGACCTTTTATCAGAAAGTTCGATACGGTATTCTGAAAGCAAATAACCTTAGCTGTACGCCCTAAAAAGGCAGCATGCTCACGTTGCAAAGAGAGGAAAGATCGTCAGGCCCACTTGGGCATGTGCGTTCCTCCAAAAAGCTACGTATAACCTTTGGTGCGAAAAAGAACGTGAAATCCGACTGTTCTCTTGACACTTCGTCCACGTGAATAAGGTAGTGATGAACTGGAGCGTCGACATTTGGCGGAGGCTTAAAGACCCAGCCAACGCGCACGTCCACAATGCTCGAGTCATTCTTAATGGTTAACTTCTCGTACGTGAAGTTACGAACGCTGCACAACGGAGCAACTACTGAAAGAAAGCCAACTCTCCGTTTAGCAAAATGCGTTGAGGGCCAACAGGCTACCGGAATTGGTCACACAGCGGCTATCGATCACAGTTTCGCAGCCCAGTTTGATTTGCAGGCCGGGTATGTTTGTTCCGGGAAGTATCAGCGGGTAGTTGTAAACCGTATTGCATCGGCTTTCCAAGCTTTGAATCTAAAAAGCAGACATCCGCGCTCAGGAAAGCGCGTGCGCAAATTACACGCCACTTACGGTAAAAATAGCGGAGCACTGGAAGAACATGGCAAAGTCAGGTAAGATAACGTATATTTTACTCTCGTTGATGGAGAGCGAAAATTTATGGGTGAACAGAGCTCTTCTATCCATCGTAACGCATGGCAACCAATGCAAGTCGCAGGACACCTTGCGAATATCAGTGGCATTCCAATTAGGGGGCATATTGTATTCGATCGTAATTACGACGCTCCTATTTGTCATATCCCCTGAGATTGTCTCGAATGGCGTGTCGTGCATTCGCATTTCCGTGATCCAATAGCTGGCGTTGACTGGCTTAGGAACCGGAGCTGAAAAAACCACTTTAACAGTACGTATCGCTGTTTCATAATCAGGGACAGCTCAAATGTTCACAGTTCCAAAAGGTACCCAACATAAGGAAAAATACTATTCAACACTTCCTTTACGAAAGTTCAAGAAATTTCCTTATCAACAAAAGTGTCCGTTTTTGGAACTAAAGCCATTGTTGCTAACCAAGTTTTGCTCAAGCGAGTTTCTTCGTTATCTGATAAGATTACATTCAAATACTGAAAAGATAAGGAAGCGTTAAGCTATCCTCACTAATTCAAAAGTTCACTGGAACATTTCCTTTAGCATTGATAAGCTGAAGCTTAAGCAAAACAACCGTTCGCACACAGCTTTGCGAGCTTCAGGATGCCAACAAAAGTGGAATGCCGTGCTTAGCTATGTACTCTGATACGAATGAGCACCTATTTCATCTGCAGTGGGTCATTTTGGAATTGACAGCGCCTTAGAGATCATATGAGAAGTAGACAGATAGCCTTAAGTATTGACATAGTTTCTAGGTTGTCAAAACTTTTTGAAGGAACTTGTTCATTAACTTTCGAGCTTCGTCGATTGCGCAATGGGAGGAATGGGCACTGTTTGTTGGCCTTTTGGGAGGCCAATCTCGACAGGGACAAAGTCTACCTAATTCAATGGATCTTATCTTTTCCAACGACGCCGCAGAGTTGTTCCTGTTAGTCACATGACTTGAAACAACCTTCAAACTCGCCGACCAACCTTAGATAATGGCGTCTGTCAAACTTAGCTTCAAGAAGCAACAGTCGCTTCAGTTTATCTGCACGTGAGCATCAAATAAAGTTTGAACAGCAAAGAAGCAGCTGAAGGTCTTCTCATTCAGTTGGGGTCATTGAACTCTCATTTTGTTGGAAAAAATTCCACTGTCAAATGACAGAGGGCACCAACCACACGGCTGACATTTCCTTCGAACTGGGACAACTCTTTCCTGTTTCGATAGTTTTGATAACGCGCGTGACAACCCTATTCATCGTATTATTGCATATGCCCTTTTTTCCTGACTGAGCTCATCTCTCATAAATTGCTTCGTATTAACACACAGCTGCAAGGGATGTTCTCAAATGCCAATCGACCGTACTAAACAAAATGGCAGCACAACTGGCCAACATGATCGGTTATTCAAGCGGCAAAACTACGTCCCTTACTGTAGTCGCTTTATCAACAACGCGCGATAATAAAAGCTCACCTAAGGTCGTTAAAAAAGACGGAGGTCTCATTGGCGATGAAAATGAGAGCACAGACTCGTCGTAACTGTAACGAAATTCGTCTTTGCGGAAATGAGTAGGCGATTCGCGCGCCTACGAATTCACCGAACTGTAGGACGCATACGCCGCTTAAAATTTGCATTAGCAAGTGAACCAGCTGGCGGGAAATTGAAAAATCCACGTGATTTAGTGGAAACAAATGGTGAAAGATAGCATCGAGCAGAAATAAATTTTAGACCTTCTCGGCTGCTAAGATTGATAGCTAAAGCGGTGGTTTTTTGGAGAGTGAGCGTTAAGTCAGCCAGTTTTCGTAACTCGGAATCGCTTTGCCGTAGCAGAGCAGCGAAACGTCGATAGGTAACGCTAGGCAACACGACGAAGCAAATCTGCGGGTCGCCGTTAAGAGTCAACAGATTCAAAATTTTGAACGCCGTCTTCTGTCGCAAAATGAATTGCAGGTATCAAAAAAAATGTTTTCAAATTTGCGCTTGCAATGCTTTTATCCTTATGGTCACGTTGGCCGCTTTGCAACGTACAAGTGATGCTCCAACTGCACCTTAATCAAGTGGACCCATCGATCTGTAGGAATGAGCGCCAAGAAACCAGCATGCATTCTCAGTTTGCGAAATTGCGGCAGGAAGTCTTTGAAACATTTGCAAATTCAAATAAGTTACTCAGTTCGAGATGGAAAAGAACCTCAACCACTACAGGAGTACTAATAAGAGCCGTAGATAGACTTACGATCTATTCGCTCTACGTCGCTGAAGTTGGACACGCCAAACCTGTTGACAGCAGCAATGCGAAACCCGTACGTTGGGCAAAGTCTTGGCTTCTTGAAGATGGCATCTGGCCGTTGGACGAACTTAAATGAACGAAAAAGATGATAATATAACTAACAAGCAAAACTATCATAGCTTATAGCAAGCTATGCAAATAATCTATGGATAGAAAAAATTTCGCAGCAGCCCTTGAAGCGCACTAACCCAAAAGGGCCCTTTTGCAGCATGCAACAATTTGTAACAATGAAAAGAAACTAGTTAGCTAACAAAACGTGGAGACTGAAGTCGAGCTTCCGATTAGGCAAATAACGGAACTGACCATTATTTCCTGCAAGCCGAAAGAGGTGAACTCGTCGTCCATATCCTTGTATTGAACGACGTAAAGGTCGGCGGACTGCACAGGCGACCAGCTCAATTCGGCAATGTACGGTTCAGGGTACGGGTCTTCATAGTATTCCACCATTAAATTGAAAGGTGGGTGTCTCGGAGCTGAAAAAATACGTCATTGGGTTGCCGTAGAATAAAAAGTACTGACAAACCGTCAGATGTGGAGCGACATACGGAGCCGATCAGACTCTTCCAGCAAAGAGAACTGTTAGAAGACTAAACGAGGTCAGTGTCTAGCAAATAGGCCGGAAATGAGCATAACGGTATAGGGAGACGTACGCATGAGTCCGAGTAGGAATATTTAAAACAATTATCCTTGCAGCTTTCCATCGTCCCATTCTAAAGCAACAGCATTGCGTATAAGCTTAGGGAACATTTCCATAAGGTTCATTGATTTACGGTGGAATTTTTCAGGCAATGGGCAACGCACAGGAAGCAACATTCGAATGACGTGACCGTTTGGGCGTTTACCCGCAACAACCACCAAATGGCTGCAAGGTGAACTACCAAAAGGCGCCAAACAATTTGCATCCGCGATTTGGGTAGACTGACTTGACTTGGACCACTGCGATGTTGTTGCTCGTTCGACCACCTCCTTCAAAGTAATCTCCGTCAGGCAACGTCTGTCATACCGCTTTTGAAACTCTCTTGCCGCTGAGTGGAACGTGTCGCATGGCGACACATCGCTTCTCTGTTAGTTGGCAACTAGTTAGTTCCTGCCGTGGGCGTACTGAACAACGGGACCGGTTGGACGTTAACTTGACGATCGCCAGGCCAGTCGGACGTTTCTGCTGTGTTAAGTCGTCAGCAATGGTCGCCCCTTTTCCGTAGTTGGCTATCAGCTAGCAGCATGACGATCATTTAGCGAGGAACAGTCAGCGGAAAAACTAGATAACGGAGAATGTTGTTGCTTGAGAATCAACGGTGAAAATAAACAAACTATGCGTGAGCAGCTAGCAAGCAAAAATGTTCGACCTTTTCCAGCAGAATAAGCTGACAATGCGGCAAGTAGAGTGGCTGCGTCTTGATTTATAATAGTTTTTCCGCTTGCAACAACGTGCAGTCGACTGAACCATCTTCCTTTTAATTTGACGTCTATGATGATCATAGCACACACTTGACGGACAAGCGTATGCACCCGAGTGAATCATGATAGCCGAGATGCATTGCGGAAAGTAGAGTAAAACGCCCTGGGATAGCGCCATCATGCCTAACAAGATCGCATCTGTTTCGCCAATACCATTCATTTCACTGCCCAGTATTCATCATGCGTACGTTCACATCTACCAACAAAAGAATAAAGTACTTTAATCAATTTTTAAAATTAGCATAGCATCTTCCTGCCGAAGGGTGTACAAAGATTCGTTCAACATGAGCAACTTTATGAAAGGCTTTCGATTCTTCAGAAATTCATTGATAGTAAAAAGTAGCGCGCTTCATGCGAAACCATTTACGATAAAACTCTCATACTTACCCATAGCAAAGCGCTTTATTAGCGCACATTTAGCAAAGCAAAGAATGAATAAGTTTGCAACACTATGCGCAGCACTAATATGAAACTGTTATATGTTTCATCTTATCATTCGTATACACTGCGCACTACTAAATGTTCCTTCATCACCCCTGAGACGTGTTGTCCAGCAGAATGGAGAGATGAAGCTACCAGTTCCAATTCCCATATTAGGAGATTCTTTACTTTGTTGAATCATGGAGTCATCATTCTGCTGAAAAGACGCTTTGCCTTTCGCAAGCCTGAACAGCCCGTAAGCAGAAATTTTGTTATTTCGAAAAGATGGCGCCATTTTGGCGCAGCGGCATTTGCATTAAATTCCGGAAAGCGACTGGAGTTAACGAAAATAGCAATTTATGCGGGAGGAATGTTTACTGATTGACAGTTTGGAAACGTCGTAACAAAGTCTCGCACCGTCTGTACGAGATGCACAATTGACAAAGGGTTGATGACCGGCCGTAAAGTGATGCTTAGATTGGACCAATTCCACTGTCTTTCGTCCATTTCATTTCGCTCGTTAGGATGAGTGTCTGACTGACCTAATGCGCTCTAAAAATGGGATGCACCCTTATAGAAGCCTCCGTCCCACAGTTTTGACAAAGCTATGGAGACCTTCAACGAAAATGATTAACTTAAACTATTATAAGTCTGAGCGCAAAGTTGAAGGACTTTGTGTAAAGTTCTATTTACCGTTACAATTCGTTTCACGTTGAGCTCAGTGCGTTACTTGAAATGACAAAGGAATAGTTTTTCATGCCCTCAACAGAGCAGCTCAACTTCCGCTTACGCAATGCCCACCTGAGGCAGACAATGACCGAAGCCGTGCAGCATGTGGACACTTTGTATTGTTTACCTCCTTGTATGTACTACAACAGTTTCATATGCAGTTTGTAGTGTTTAACAAATTTACTAAACTAACGTTCCATTGGAAAACTCAGTTATTTGCCTCGAAGTATGTCGTCACTCTCTTTTTTGAAGCCCCTCACAGCCTACCTAAAATAGACGACTAAATAGTAGTCTGCGTAGGCAACAAGTGTACATTGTTTAGTGATGGCTGATTGATGTTGCAGAGCACTGCATTGCTTTAGTGTCAATTTAATTCATTATATCTGTATATGGGAAGCAACAATTACATTGAGAATGAGTTCAACATTTGAAAGAACGCGTTGAGACAACTTTAGAAAGTTAGATTAGAATACAATATACGCTATTGCATAAAAAGCTGTCTAATCATTCCTGCGGCAATTTGTCAATCGATCAGGGAAAAGAATCTATAGAAAAGTTTTGAAAGTCGACCTCCAACAAACGGGTGCGAAGAAGATTCAACGTAATATCACGTCATACTTTTTACACAAGTCTTTCCTTAAAAGGCACATTTTCTATACGCGTAAGTGTCAGCACTCTAATTATGCAAAATAGAAATAAAACCTAATGTGTGAATTTTAATAAACCGACAAAAGATTCTTCCACTTAGCAGCATTGTCATTTCATCATGCAACGCTTCGTCACAGCTCCATATTCAACCCCACGTTTTAAAATTCCTTAACGCAAAGCAGTTAAGCCCATCTTTATTAATTCTCTTTATGGAAGCTGCACATTGCTGGATTACTTTTTTATTTTACTTCTTCAGAGCCTTTAGAACAAGCTGCACCCCGTCTTCAGCATAGAAAAAAACATCGAGCAAAATAAATAAAATGGTAACGGAAAACAAGTCAGTGGATTCATAGCTTATCAGTAAAAGCTGTCGACGATTTTAAACGGCCCTTAAATTGATTCGCAGGTAACATCGTGACGCTACAAATTTTTTATCCTTATTAAGTCTATTATAGGAAGCTTGTCATTGAGGTCGAACTTTTCCATATAACATTCTTCCCTCCAAATAGTTGACGAAATGCCTCTTAAGAGAAAAGAGACATTTTCTTCACCTATTCGATGAAATACAGGATGTTTTTTAGCCGGTGTATGGGTTTTCAAATTCGAGACAAATTAGCTACGACGCACCCGTTTAATCTGCGAAGAGTCAGGGAGCTTTCGGGACACGTCTTGTCACGCCTTCAGCGTTCTGACAATCAAACGAAACGTAGTAATACAACTATGCAATATATTCATCTTCATCGCTATTCATGCCACCACGGAACCTTTCAATCATCGGTTTGAACCATTCACCTTCAGGGTAGGACAGTAGTTTTCGTTCCAGCCGAGGTATTTTCTTAAATTATGAAGTTACCATTTTCCAGGCTTAACAGGAAAATGAGAAAAGGAAAATTAACACCTCATTTGGAAAAAGAAGCTAATCTTGAATCTGTTCGCGTAATGTTAAGGTTTCTACGAAGCTGGCGACGCTTAGTAAGTAAAAGTTTAAAGTTGTCTTAATTCTGTCCCAAAACCGTTCCTTGTCCCCAACAAGCACGAAAAGCTCAGCTCACCCTTCTCTTCCGACATTGTTTCATACATAACGTATAAACTTCTATGGAATCGAATCCGTCAGGTCTTCGGCATTTATTTGCGCACCTCAACTGGGCCTTTGCCAACTTATTGTAAGCCCTTTTCACTTCACGAGGAAAGTTCTCTTCCTCAACCACATAACCCACAGCCTACAAAATGTGTAACGCTTATTAATTCATGTCAAACATTGAAATATACAAGTGAGTTCGAAACTGCTCTGCTGCAACATTATGAATTGTATTGCAACGCATGCTAAGGGCTTTGTTACTCCTTACGAGAGCCGATGAGAAATCATTCGCTATTTCGTTGCATTTGCATTTAAAATTAATCTATAGCTTTTGTCTTCGAGGAGTTAATCATTTTTCTTGCGCACTTCTCACAACCAGTAAAAGCTATCATTTGTGAAATGCTGCAAATGTGAATGACTCATCGGGACAGCTCCAAAAAAAGTAAATGATCGTTCGAATCAAAATAGAAAATTAGCAAGCTTCTTTCCAACGCTGAGGAAGGAGGACGAACCAAATATTGAAAACAAAAGTGTCTACAAGCAAGATATGCTGAAAATAAATATACACAACCAAATGGCAACCTATAAGCGCAAAGTCAACGTAGGAATGAACCCATCGCTATCTATTGAACGCTTGAACGCTTACCAAAATTGAAATGGAAACTACCAGCGCTAAAATAAAGAGAGAACGCGCCATTTTTGTCGAAATGAAGAAACACTGTCTGACGTTCTGCCTTATATAGCAACTTAAAATTTGATTTTGCTGCTTCTAAGACTCGCCTCTTTTTAAGTCCACAAACGAACAATTCAATGAAATATAAATTGGCAAACATCCTCCGCGTCAACGGAGTTGTTGAGTACACAAAATATTACCACTTGCCGTTGCAAGCGTAGCTCAGTTGGAGAAATTTTCATTCTCGCAACCAAAGGAACAAATAACCACTGAGCCGAACGCATTTTAAAAATTAGGCAACAGCAAATATTTCTTTTTGTTCCAATCTCAGAAAGTACACGAATACAGCAATAGCATAGGAGAAGTAGACGTGGAACAAAATGAGCAGTCGTCAGTAAAACTGAAAGTATTGCTAAGCCGACGCGACTGGCACGACATCGTGCCGTTTGCGTACCTTCTATTTCCCTTAGTTCAAGGCAATAGCACCAACTTGCTGACGAAGAACGAAACTTTTTCGGGATAGCACTGTTTTCGCCAGGGCAGAAAAATCGAATTTTTACAAGGCATATTTTGAATAGTGGGTATTTACTAATGGCATTTTGCGACAGGTCTGCTTTTGGTGGCTACTGGCAACCAAGCGCTTTAATCTCTGTGGCTTTCGAGACTCACTCGCGCCATCCTTCAGCCGGTGGCGCGAATGCAAATGAAGCTTGTACAGCGCGTTGTGCATCGTCGATCAGTGGACATTTGAACATTAACTTGCTGACTCAGAAGACAATACTGAACAAGGCTGGTACTGTACATGTAACAGTGATATATTTAAAAATCATGGAAATATTGATAAATTTGCTTTCACGCATTCGCATTTTTAAAAGAGTATGTCACAGTGAAACGTTATACGAACTGCACTTGCCACAGCGTCGTTCGGGTAACGAAAAATTTGGATAATGGAAGACTAAATGACTTGCAGGTACCATACCTACTGTCACGCATATTCGAAATAGTTGAACATTGGAGACCTTCTAAGGGGCCTGCGCGTTTCCATTACCACAACTTTGCTTAACAAAAAAAGCAGTCTTCAATTTTGGAAAATCAGTGGAACAAACACAGGAAGTGACGGCTGAGGTTTGTAGGGTTGATTTGGAAAAAACAGGGCAACAATGATCAAACGTATGACTGCAATCCAACCATGAAACCACAGCAATAGCATACAATGACCTAACGAAGTTGAAGCATCTAACTTACTGACTACTGTAACGGTCATGTGTCGAATTCATCGACTTGCTCGACTACCACTTTTAGATTTCAAAAAACAATAGCAGCTTGAACTTAGAATACCGCAGAAACAAAATAATTCTGTTGTGGGAGTGATGACGCCACATCTTGAACGTCATTCGTTCACTGTATTTACATTCACGCTACCCGCTGAAGACTCCAATGCTACGTAAACTAAAAATATCTAATCTTTTGAATGATTGCTAATCGTTACCAAAAGCAAAAGAATGTTTTTATTTTATTAGTAAATAAAAAATATTTACCGTAAAAATGGGAACAATGAGCAGTTGCTTTCGCTTCTTTTTCCTGACATGAATTTAGACTCAAATATTTGAATATGAATGGAACACTGGAATGGCATTCATAAAATCGCGTCTACTGGGACAGCTATCGGACGTATTTTAAAAGCGTAGTATGCTCCCACTCGCATTACGTGCTCTCTTTAAATGTCAACTGCAATAGCAGACAATCGTATTTCCCTTAGGCTTTGCTACGCTGAAACAATGAGTACAATTCGCCCACTAGCAAATAAGGTGAAAGCGCGCAGCGCTCACAGAAATAACGTACCAATAAAAGGCACAGCTTAAGACATAGAAAAATAAATTCATAATGTTGCTTGCAGACTGGTTACTGATTGCAATAGCCGTCTGTCAATTGGTAAGTGCCCAAAAGTAGTTTTCGCTGTTTGGAGTGGAAATTAAATGCCCATCGCACAACGATGCTAAACTGTTTTGAATACGGCTTGCATTCCTTTGCTTCCTATGTCCACTTCGCCTTACCGAACAAGAGCTGCTTTTCCACTGCACCAATACGTCGCGCCCTTATTAGAGAAATGGCACTGCACCCATATATGTATTAATTTGTGTGAAAAGAGCGAGCTGAGTAACAGTAAGCGTTCAATAATCTTAAATTGGCTTTTTGTAATGGGGTCGTAATGCTTTATCTCTTTTATTCACTTTTTAAATCGACCATTTCAGTCACTCAAGATCCCTCGCCAGCATTACGTCTAAGACGATCGATAGGATTAAATGAGAAGCGTTAAGCAGCTAATTCTCTTGAAATTCGGTCGAACAATCAATGTGGAAAATGACTGAAATGCCAATTTCCATAATTTACGATATCCAATGAAAACAAACCTTTCTCTTCTGTTCTACGCGCAATTTTTGCATAATTTAACAACTGACACTTTTCATTTAAGCTTTTGGACTTTAGCAACCTATAAACAGCGTAAAAAAGATTTAATTGAGCGAAGGAATCAGCCAGCTCAGCCAGCGCGTTGAAAACTTGAACCATTTATTTATCATTCATTATTTCAGACAGAGGAGAGCCAAGTTAAACGGGCACAGCCGGGAGATGTCAGAATCAAAGCGTACATGCTATATCGTAAATTGGAGAAGACGCAAAGGAAGTGTCAAGAAGGTTGCAAAATAAGATTACCTAACAAAGAAATTTGGGAGTACTGCATTCTCATATGCCGTAGAAGAAGAGTAAGTTCGAAACGCATCACTTAATCTTATCACTTAATCATAAGAGTATTACTGTAGAACGTAGAATTCCTCGACGTGAGCAGCAACTAGTGGTCCTTAGTTAAAATATAACGAGATTCCCTTGTTGCATTGTAACTACTAGTGATTATGAAGTAGCCAAACAACCTTCACAAACAGAGCTGTTAAAACTGTCCTCCGTAAAAACTACGACATCATTAAATTGAGTAGACAAAAAGATTCGCAAGTACTAAGCTGCACAGGTGGTTTCTTGGAATTTTATACGTGCTACGCGCTTTTCAGCGAATACCTCAAATGGAAGCGCAACTTCGGACATATCCTAAAGGCGCGAAGTACTTAGAAAGGCTTCGGCATTCACCTCACGCATTGAATGTAACCATAACGAGTACCGAATCAGTAAGCATAGCAAGATCCGCAAGCGGGCCAAAATAAATGAGTTAAATATATGTTTGCTAATAAAAGTTTCAACATGACCAACGGCTGCTGTTGAATCTGAAGTTGCAAAATCTAAATACGAACTCAAACGGGGCGTAATGTTGCAAATTTTAATTTCTAAACAGCAGCACTTCGTGCTAATCAGAACGACGTTATTGTTGCAATGTTGATTCAAAAACTCATCCATGTATAGGCTGCTGCTAACCTTTGCGCTTAATGGGTCACTTAATGTTAACATCTGATCATGTGAGGCAAAAAATTACGCGCATTCAAGCAATGGTTATCCAATTGCAATAATGCTTAGCTTAAAGAGGAGATGGCGTATCTGTTGACAAACAGATGATTACTATAGCATCAAACAAAAAGAATTATACGGCGAAAATGCAGCACGCATTTGTTTCGTTGCAACCCGGCGAAAAGAAAGATGTAAAGCAAGTCTCAAGGAAATTAGCTACAAGAATGAACAAAAGCAACTTACGTACAATTTGCGCAATCATGCACCTTCTTCATGTCCTATTTCACGCGACCTAATTGGACATTATTATTTCCAAGCAAACAGAAGTGCACGTCAAACTTCATCTTATCCAACGGCGGCAAAGCGTCTTGAATCGTTGTCAAGCCAGCTTCCAAAGCATGTACGAACAAAAACTTCGTTTTGCTTTGCACCAAAAGATGAAAATTAAAAATTGCTACATTTCTAACAAATCCATCTCGCGTCTGCGGCATTTACGGAGCACCAAAATTGAATAATTTTTTAGGCGCAATTCCTTCATGCCAACGACGTAGCAACTCGAAAACTGCGCAAATTGACAAGCGCCTTGTTGCGTAAAATAAAAATAGACCTCAGGATTAGTCTGGAAAAAGAGATACAGTATATTGATGTTCAGTATATTGATGTTCAGGTACGAATCTTAGTGCTGTCCAGAACTTCGTCAGCTTTTGTAAAGTTGGCGGATCGTCAGTGTGCGCATTGAATGCGGTTTTGAAAGCTTCCAAGCTGCCATTGTATATTTGCGCTTAATTTCGATGCATGGCTGTAAACTCCGAAGCGTCTGACAAAAACTGGGCTGACCAAGCAAAAGAGAATGGTTCCTCTGTAAGCTTGACCAAAAACCAATCGAGCAGGGACGAGAAGCTGCAATTCGCTTTGAAGTATGAACCGGCAACTGGCAGACAAACCGTCATAAGTCGTAAGTTTTTTTTTCAGTTGGTCTCCAGTGCTGGCATAATTAAATAAGCTGATTAGAGTGCGCCATTTCTATTTATACTTATACTTGATTGCTCAAAGCTCATTGCTAATGCCTATTGGACTTACGTATCGATTCTTCGTTGTGCCATTTTATGCCTTAATGGTTTTTGACCATAGGAAATGTTGGCAAAAGATTTCAACCCGAAAGGTGTACATACTCCGAAGCTTACAAAGATGAAGTCGACGATTTTCGCTGCTACGCTGTCCGTAACTGTAAGTGTCATTTTTTGTTGTTTCCCTTCAATCCTGAGGCTATGCGTTCGTTCAAGTAAACTGTTATACACTGCATGTTTAGTCGTTCTTGAAGAACCGTTCAGCGAAAGCGATGAGGAACAGCAGAATACGGAAGTTCGTGGAGAAAGGGATAGAATCCAAGTAAAACCGCGTAAACATTTCCTATCGCTTCCGGTGGCAAAACAGCGTATACGTACACTGTCCGGGACAATACCGCCTATTGGGTAATGATAGCACATTTGTTTATTTAGTCTTTGCATTCGCTGTTTAGCTATTCTCCAATTTGGGGTGGACCAACGATGTGTTTGAAATGTCTTGAATTTTTTGACTTGCCAAAAGAGACGGACAGCTACGCAAAGCACCTGATCGACCGGCACAGAATTGTAATCGCCGATATCGATCTGATAGTCGACTTGAAAAAGTAAGCTTTAGAAATTCAACTCTACGCTATTTTTGTACTATTCGCATATGGGTGCAGCCTACGCGAGCCGCTGACAACCGTGTACTGAAGGAATGCCTTTTTTTTTTAAAGATACATCGAGCATTGGAGGCACCGCTTCGGCGAAACTGATGTTGCAAAGTTTTTTCCCCTCCTCATTCCAACAGAATCGGACGAATTGTTCGGTAAGAAAGAATTTTTCAAATTTACAATCTCCTAACAAAAAATCGCGTACCAAGTTTTAAAACTGCCGATAAAATTTGTTTACGTAGCAACTGTTTACCTACAAGCGATTCATGCTAAACAAACTTGCTACCACCTGTTTTCGTCCCTGCACGCTTGAGATTGCGTCATCGTTGTTCGGTGTTATTGGTTTTTTAAAAGAAGTTAACGTATCCAAAATTGCTGAACCTGAACATCTTTATTTTTGAATGTCCATGACGATAACGTACTGGATGTTATAGGAAAAGTCGAAAGCTTTTATTTGCTTTCCGCCGCAGTTCCCGAAGACAGGCAACTTAGGGAACAGCTCGCCGTTTCCCGACTGGAGGAAGTGATTGCCTGTCAACAGCGCGAACGATCCGACTATACCTTTTGCCGGAAGTGCCTGTTTTGTCATTACGTGGTTCGAGGAAATCGGTAACCTTTAAGTGGCATAAAATTTTGACTTTATTACTGTTTACCATCTTCAGGGCAAAGTTTATTCATCATTTGTACTTGATCCATCGTCTTAACTTGGGTTCGCCTGACAATCTTGGTAAGAGCGAGTCCATTTTGGTTTCCCTTTTTGTGCTTACTCGCACGCCTTTGTAGTATTCGTTTCGGAGTACATAGACATTTTGAGCGAAAAGATCAACAAGTAAAAAATGTGCCCACCTTAGAGCGAAGAAAAAAGTTTGATCATTTTAGTAATGAGTGTCTGAAGTGCGAAGCCGTCTTGCCCAGCCACAAGGAGCTGATGGAGCACATGCGAGTGAATGGCCATAGGGAGGTTAATCCTCACAATTTGCTCTACGACAAGTTTTACGTGATCAACTATTTGGTACTTGAACGTGAACAGCGCCACCTATCGACAGAGTCGCCGTTTAGGAGCTTGGAAAGAAGTGGCAGGAAGTGCTGGCCGAAGACTTCGAAGACAGCATGCAGACCTTCGCCGACAGCGACGAGGATTCGCAGGGGTAATAATAGTGACCGTTTTAAATGCCCGCCAAAAATGGGGAATCCTATTCAGGGACACATGGATGGACTGGGTCGAAGACGATACGGAAAGTGCCTCCAACTTAGTCTGCCTCTTCTGCAATGCAGCGTTCTCCCAGTTGGCTCCTATGCTTCAACATCTTAAGGTTGGTATGTCAATGTTGAGTTTGTCACGTAGTGTAATATGAAAAAACCTTAGGCTGAACACCATTACGATATGTTTGATTTCTTTGAGAAAGAAAAGCTGAATTTCTACCAACGCGTGAAGTTCGTAAACTACGTAAGAAGAATGGTATAGTAACCTGTTGCCCCCATTGGCGTATGTCCAAAAGGTTCGCTTCAGGTGTACGAGCGAAAATGTTTTATATGCGGCAAGGTGGACATGGCAACGCGAGACGCTCTCCGAAAACACTTTGACAATATGGGCAGTGGACATATGGAAGAAGTGCCGCCTCGAGAATGGTGGGACCAGGATGAGTAGGGGGCATTTTTTGGACATCTTAACAACTTTACTACTCTTCGGCGTACGATTTTAGATATTTCAAACCAACGTACGAAAATGACAACCTTCTTACGCAGTTGGACAACGCGGATTTGGAAAATGCCGCCGATAGTGCCCTTAACTTCGAGGATGTGTTCAAGGAAGGAGCGGTCAGCGTTGCGGAACCGGACACCGTTTGCTCAGAAAATGTCCCAGTCTTCGAGGACAGTGTTCTAAGTGACAAAGTCGTCCTAAGCGAGCTGAATTAGTTGTTTTACTGGCTGCAGGCAGGGTCGTCTTTTTGAACTTGTTGAAAGGAAACGCTTCAAAGCATTGTGATCTCTTGGACTGCCACGCTTGCTCCTTTGGCTAAATTTGCATAGCTTCATAATTTAACCGTTACGAAATTATGCAACTCAACAGGCGATGCTAACAAGTAGAAGCTTCCTTTGCTCGGCGTAAATACGATCCTTCTACGTGTACTCCTACCCGTTAATGGACAATGAACTCTCTCCCGCAAAGCCAGCAACCATGCTCACCAGCGATGTTTACGTGTTCTGAAAAACATCTCTCATTGATTTGCCCTTTTTCTTTGAATATATGAGCAGAAAATAAGATTTAAAGAGCAAAGGCGAAATACAGTATGCGCTCGCAGTTTAAAATGTGATAAGCAGGTATCCGTCATTTACTTCAAAGTGAAAAGACAGCAAATAATCAATCACCTTGAGAAGGCGATTAATTATTTGCATAAGATGCACTTGCACGCATGGCAAATGTGTACCATGACAGGATACCGCTTGACAAAATTCTAAAAGATGAAACGCTGCACATTTTCCCTCTATGTTTGTCCATTCATAATTTACTGACCGCCTGCAAGAATCACGTCCGGCTTATACAGGCGCATTTTGTGGAAGCCCAATAGTGGGTCATTTCAACCTAGTAAATTGGTTAATAAACATGTACCTGCTATAAAGTAAGTACAGTAAACGAAACCACGCCAACTGGGATCCATGCATAGACATTGCATGGCAGCTTCGCAGCGCATCGATTGGACTATTGATAAAGCACAGCTTATCGGACAGTCCACATTGAGGAAGGACCAAAACAAAGTCAAAGATACCTGAATACTTTCGAACAAGTGATACTGTGTCGAGCACGTACAAACGAGCGTCTTTTGGCATGCGATGCTGCTGCAGCAGCTGGCGGAAGCTACGATGAATACTGCAGTGATTCAAATGGCCGCTGACCCCGAACTGGTCAAACGTGAACACAACGTCGACATTCCTACTTATCATTATTTTTTCAAGCAGCGATGTTACACAATCTTGATCCCATGAAATCATGGGATTATCGGGAAACCTGTTGTCGTCCAAGACAAGTACGTCTTCTTTGGGCACGCCCAATAAGCGACACGAGTTATGCAGTTCGAGCTTCCGCCTGAAACTTATTCCATCAACTAGGAAATGAAGGAAGAGTATGTTACACTTCTCTGCTATGCCTGTAACCACCAGATGTCAAACAAACAACAATGATGTGACAAGACATGCGACGTAAGTTTAACAAAGTTGGAGCGAAGAACATGCACTCATCATCTGGATGAGCTGTTACAAGCAAGATTGTTTTATTTGTGAAGTCCTGCACCAATCTTGAAAGCTTCACTCGTTGGTGCTTCACATAGCTGAGCCAGAGGTACAAAGGCCAAATGTAGATGAAGGCAAAGAAAAGCGGAACGACTAAGCCAACGTTAAAGAGAACCATGTCTCTAAAACAAATAAGGTTAATCTCAAGTTAACCCAAGGGCAAACTCTCCTTAAGTAGACTGTAATCAAATCAAGATGAACAAGTGCACTGCTTTAAACCTTTTGACAAAAAGAAACAAATTCAATGTCACCCCAACCTACACCTTTCTTGGTCACTGTAAAATATTTGGCTAACGATAAAACGAGTAGATTCTCGACAGTAATAAAAGTAAAAAATAGGCAACAAGCCATTTAGCCCCCTAAGCTTAATTGCTACTCATACATACTCCAGCCTACTTCAACCGCGTTGCGTTAACTTTCATAAAACGCATTGCACACACTTGCTAATCCGCATTACCGTATCAGGAATCACTTTGTCCGATCGGGCTCGTTAATGTAGTCTAACAGCTGCTGCCAAGTGTCGATTCTGCGCCCAGATCCAAACTTTTTCTTTCGATTTAGACTGAATTCACCTTTCTTCAGTTTGGTTAAATCATCTAACTGCAATGATTAGGTTAAAGGTTGGTTTCGCCTTTTTTCAGGCAACTGCTTACCTTGCTAATTCCTAGCAGTTTGCACGTACCGAAGACAGCGCCTCCAGCTAAGGCTATGGAGCAAAGGCTGCCAATACAGAGCGCCTTCCCCGCCAAAGCGATTCCTGAACTGATACCCTGAAAATCTTTATACTGTACTATTTGAAAACCGACTTAGCGACACAAATAGGCCATACAGTACCTTTGCACTGCCAAATCGCTTCTGGGAACGCGTAAATGCTCTTACAAAACCGGCGCCAAACGCTGCGCTTGCGAGACACACCAGAACGGCTCCACCGAAAAAAATGCCCTCGTTAGGAAAGCCGGCAAGGTGTTCGCTTACCAACAAACTGCGCTGGAAAGGTGAAGTTTTGGTTCCCGCCTTCCTCTTGGTTTTCGGTTGAACTTCCAGCGGAGGTCATCTGCTGTTTAGAAAAATAAATACTACAAGCACCAAGAAGCGACGAGACGTTTTAAAAGTAGAACGATAAAATACAGAGATTTTCACTCCTCGAGGGGCAACTGCGAAACGTTGTATTCTTAAGTGATCTGTTAAACTCCGAGCTTTGTCGCTTGCTGAGTTAACTGTTGGCCTTTTGGTTTCTTTTCGGGAAAAATTAGCACCCTACACGTACCTACCTGGCAGTCATGTCTTGAATGATTTAAAGGTACGACCTATGCTTGTCTTGCGAAAGAATGCTTTACAACCAACAACATTATCTATTATTCCCCCTGTTAGTTGCTTCTGGACATAGCGAATTTTCGCAGTAACTACTAATATGCATTTCACTAAAAAAAGACTACTGCGAAATTCGTTAGCCACTTGTTTGCGGATGGCTTCGTTGCAGGCAACGAAATTTTTCCATCCTGTCAGCCGAGGGGGACTTTAGTAGGGCAAAGTTTTGGTTTCCAGGCTTTTTCTTTTTCGTTAAATTTATGCTATACGTCTCCCAGGGCGTTTTTCAAACGTTTTGCGAACACTTGGTTGGCACGTTTAGTTAACGACGTGCTTGGAAGTGTTTTCAAATCTGCAACTCAAATATGACACAGAGAGCATATTTTTTACTCTTTGCGCAAGTGCTTCGCTTGCTTTTGCGCTTTGGTAAAAAATGGCCCTTGCTACCGTCTCCCGCGTATCCTAAAACTGTGCGTAGGTACGATGGTTATAAGAAGAATTCAATCTCATCTGTACGACGGTATGGCACCATTGCTCAAGCAGAAGTGACCGCGCGGATCTTTGCGAGAAGTGCCAGTAAGCAGGTTCAGCATTTTCTTCCGTTTACGAAATGTACAGTTTTGTGCCCATTTAATCTTCGACCCGGTTTCTCCCAACTGAATGTACGCTTCCGTGTAGGAAGGTCCGATAGTGCAAGTTCTGGGGCCTTTTTTGCCACTAAGCGTTCTTGCGTATTCATCCAAGGATGAGTTCTGTTCCCGTTTGATGCCTGCACTTTTTAGTAATCCTATTGACGTTTTGAGTTGAAAAGTTAGTGACATTTACTGACAGCATGTAATGGATAAGCTGATATATGTGTATGTTTGCCGGCAGTTGACCTTCTCGTTGAAGCGCCTCTGCAAAAAAACTAATCTTATACAAGGCTGTTTATCCTGTCTGGATTGCAGCCGTCACTTTTTAAACTTCAATAAGCTTGTAAGCTTCTCTATCCCGAGCCTGCGCTGGCCAGTGATCGTCTAAGCGAATATTTAGAACGGTAGGAATTTGATGAGCTAAAAATACGATATTTCTAATCCATATTTGCACTCTGAAACGTCCCGGCTGTTTTGGTTGCAATGCCCATTTTGTAGAGGCAAAATCCTTATAGAAATCACGGGCACGTCGACTGACAGCGTAGGGCAGCACTGTGATGTCATGTGAAGACTGTCGCGACACCTGGAGCATGCTGAACTTTCAAAAAGTACTAAACAGGGCGGAGAAGAGCTAAAGGCAGTGGTCGAAGGCAACATGATGAGACCAAGAGCATTCATCAGATGGACGGTCACAGGAGAAGAGAGCACACAGCTGCTTCAGTCGCCGCCGGGTGAGCGGCGGCACCAGTCAGTCTTTCGGGGAGAAATACACAGCATCAAAGAGTCGAATCTGTTGCTGTGTTAACGTTAACAGAGACGCGTTGACGCAGCGTCCTTCCAACTCAGTGTGGTGGAAGCAACAAGGCCGAAATCCGCAGTATCAAAAGCGACGGCAGCAACAGCAGCAGCAGCTGTGTTAGCTCTCCGAAGGCAAAAGAAAAACTAGCGGAATACTAGCCCATAGCGCGCTCTATCGTTGGTGCAACATGGAGCAAGCCGTCATCGACGACGTCCTCATTGGCGTCTTAAGTTCGTTCCACTTGCTTTGACCGTTCACCCCTTAGCGGTGACGGAGGAGGGTGCTCGTCCGCGGCTGCCTGCCTACCTTCCATGGGGAAGGCGCCGGCCGGTCGGTCGCACCTGACGAACTTTCTTTTTCGACGCTTTTTCACTGTACGCAAAAGGCAAAAAAGAGCGCTGTCTCCTTGGTCTCATTCGTCCGCGCCACTCACTAGCGGACAATCAAGACCTCGAATGACCTCTTCGCCGTTCCGCCTCTGCCAATCGAAGTAAGGCGACTTTGCTCCTTCGCTCTGACCAATTCCACCAGGACGGACGGAATTCATTGAAATCACGTCCCTTTGAGTGCCAATCGTTGTGCATGCCCGACCCAGTAGTTAACAACATGCATCGAACCACGCTGGGCAGTTGTTGCAGTCATTGTTAGATCTTAAAATGTGCTTAATAGGATTTCGCCGTGTCGGCTTCATTTTGCTTGGTCGCTCGTTAGGGTTCCGTTAGCATGAACTCTATGTGTAGCGCATGTGTCCTACCAATGCTCGATCGCCCTCCGTAGCGATAAAGTCACTGCAGTCCAACCTCCTTCTCCTCCTACTGTAGCTATTTGTCACCAGGCATGCCGAAACGACAAGTACGCTAATGAAACGTGAAGTCTGCTTGTCGTTGCAGCAAGTTCTGCCAGTCAAAGCTGGGCCCGGAACCTGCCTTACGCCGGGTCATCGTCCCTGCATTGCCTTGATCGCCCGGCCGGTCGCTCTTCAAACGACCATCATCGCTAAAGACGACGATTACGACGAAGAAGCCTGTTCAACTGGCCGGCTGACTTTGTCAACTCTCCTGCGACACTTAGCATAATGTGGTAAAATGCCAACAAAGCATGGCCAGTACGACTCGATTACCGAAGACCCGTACGACCCCTGTATTCCGTTGTACAACGAAGTGGCCTTCCAGCATGGAATCCATTTCGAGGCGAAGGTGAGGCTGCACCTGTTCGATATCATCGACAAGCACGATGTCGTTTCCCTTCCGTTCCTGCTTCGTACTGGTGATTGATGACGATAGGAGCTATGTTGCTGTTTTGCATGCAAAGGGCAGCCGGAACTTCGGCAGCCTCACGGAGCAAGCAATAGTTTTCCAAGGGAGCGCATTCATATCCGCCCACCTTTGAAGCCAACCACGCGACAGCCTCCACCGGTGGAGGCTGCTTCGCTCTCTCCGCTTTCCTTAACGGATCACATCGACAACTAGAAAAATTTGTCGCTTGCGATCGCTTTACAATATCGTTTTGTGATCCCTTATCCGTAGATGCGAAGTTGCCTTAGACAACCGCCCGCTAAAGCTTTTTTATTTTTGCGCAAACTAATCCCAGTTCTGCTCCTGCTTGAGAACACTTAACTACTGTCTGCCATGCCTACAGTAATCAAACGTTTGAATTCATTAATAACGCGCAGGTACTAACAAGAGGAAGCGGGACTGCTCTTCTTTTTTTTTTAACTTATGCAACATAGTTCCAAAATGGCAATCGCCGGAAAGTGAGGGCATTAGACTAAGTTAAGCAAAATCCTTTGGGAATCCGCAAGTCAGGCGCGGATGTCCGCTTGCTCCGCGTTGTTGCCAATCGAGCGTTTGCAGCAACACGAATGGAGGCAGTTCGGCGCTGCCGGTTGGAATGACGGGGAAACGGCGGCTGTGAGCCATGTTTCGTCTGCTGCAGGCTGAGGGCAGCCAAAATCAAACCACGTGAATTTGTCAAACTTTGCACTCCGAAGGTGGCGATTATTCATCAACACCGAGGTGCTGTCACGGAGCAACATGCTTGGCTGACAAACGGACCTTTCTGTTTCCCTCTCTTTCTTTAGCAATACTGAGTGGGTTGGAAAAGGCTGCAGACCTTTCTGTTGTAATATTGGCAGGCTAATTTTATCTTCATAGTAGCTGCTGCCGAGACTGTCCCATTCTAAGGACTTTGCAAAGTGGGCCGCCCTCGTTGGAACCAATAGACATTGACCTCACGTTTTGATTCCCGTCAAACCGGCCAAGCGCGCTCGCTTCAAGTTCCCACCTTCCAGAGCATTATTATTGTTGAGTCTATGAACGTCAGCTGTATGAATTCGTGTCAAATAATCAAATAGGCAGTGCTGGCAAGTCATCTCTTTATAAAATGGAATCCTGCCTTAAAATACTTTGGATATTTTTTCGCCTTTTTATCGAGCTTTTCTTCTTCCTTTCGCCTAAGGGGGCAACCAATCTCGAGCCGCTCCAACCGCCGTTTTCACCATTTCTGCATGCGCTAACTTTACTTCTGAAAGCTTCTACTTTTGGGTGCTCATTGTTTCACGTTGCTTTCTCAGAAATCTTCCTTTACAGTACTGAGGTAAGCATTAAAATTAAGGCGGGACCGAGAATTTTCCCTTTTCCTCGACACTGATCTATTCGTTCGTTTACTTTTCAGTACATAGGAAGTATGGAAATGTTTCGGCCGGCCAGTCGTATCGAAATAGTCGCTGCCATGCGTCGCGTCAGGGTAGAATAGCCGACTGTCAGTCACTATTGTATTCATGTTCATTTTTACAGTACGAATTCAAAGCCCGCGGAATCAGTAAGAAAAAGGTGGATTTGATCATCTCAGTCGACGGTATCAAAGTTATTATGCAAAATCGCAAGAAGGTCAGCAGACTTTTTTGACTCAGCGCTAAAACAACAATGCTTAGTCTACCTTATGTAATTAATGATCGCGGCATTTTAAAAACTTGACACAGCGCGGTCTTCAATTGGTTTCACAATAGTTTCTTTAGCTTTATTTAAATCTCTTGATTTATTATGCAAGACGTGTTCTTAGATTTCCAACTTTAGAGATGGCTCTGCTCCTTGAGCCTATGACATAAGCAAAGCAGAAATGCTTTGGCCATTTCTTATTCAAAGTCGAAATTTCAACTTATTACCGCAATGTGTTTTGTCAAGGAAAAAGCGTTGTTTCAAACAAATTTATCATAAAATCTTCTTAAAGCTGTTGATAAGACAAATACATCATAATTACTAGCAGAACTAGCTTTGTGCATTCGCTGAAGCAAAGCAAAGCTAGATTAAGCCGAAGTGTTACTCGCTAACGTGCCGTAGGGCATTTGAATTAGAAAAGTAGCCTCCTTTGCTGACTGTAGCTCAAGAAATGATTCTCATGTTAGGATCTCAATTATAGTGCCAGTTAAAATATGCTTTCTAACCTTATGTCCGTTTTTCAAGTTTAGCCTTTTCAGTTTAGTGCTTTTACGCATCGACTGTCAAATGAGAAAGAGTACTACCGTATAAATGGTACTTTACCCCAAAATGCCATTGTCATTTTATCTTTCCCAGTACGAGTGCGCAAATTAGTAGGCCTACTCTAATTGCCTCAGAATAGCTATCAAGAAATGCTAATTCGCCGCCTTTGGAGGTTCGCCAAATTTACCGTAAACAAGATGTGCAGGTTAGCACTAGCTTTTGAAAATAATAACGTTTGATTAATCTGAAACGAGCTAAAAGTTGACGAATAATTACTAGCAAAAGTAGCTAAGCAGCACAACTCTGCAAATCGCCAATAAGTTACTTACCTTCGCAGTGATAGTCCGTCTTATGCTAATACGTCAACGTCGTTTCTCACCTTAAAAGTGCGATCCGCCTGCTAGTTCCGTTGACGGCATCTCTGTAGATTCAGCATATCCTTAAATGACATCCACCGCGTTTGTCGCACCGAGATGATAACCCTTTTCTTCAGAAGCACAACGGCGCCTGGGATGAAAGCGAATGCTTAGTCATGTTCCACCCAATCTACAGGTATGACGCGTACAGCCTTAACAACTTCAATTGAGTTTTCTCATTGCCCTTTCGCTATGGTACATATCTAATCTATCATCAAAGCTGAGATAAGCCGAATCTAATGCGACTTTGAGTTCTTACGTTCAGCTTTGCAGAGCGCAAAGCGAAATCTCTGAAGCAGTGAAGTGTTGTTATCATGCTCGTATCTTCAGGATATTCTACGTGTCGCACGATTCGCAGGATCTGCAGATTTTCAGCTACATTGCCAGAGACGGTGTCAACAACACGTTCAAATGCAACGTGTTCAAATGCTCAAAAAAGGTAACAATGTCACTTCATACTCATTGGCCAAGGCTACTAGCAAGCAGGTGCGAACTTTAACATCCTCCCTTCTTCTGTCCGTAAAGGCGGTTGGGTGCACTTAACTTTGGAATTTATACGGAAATGCCAAAAATATTTTTGCCTTCCCAATCATCTTGTCCGCATCAGCAACGATGTTAACCTTTTGCTCAAAGGGTTGATCTCGAATTTGTGAACGCATTTGCTTGAAGCGTTCCTTATATCCAAAAGCCTTTGGAGCCAGCTGGGCGAATAGATTCTTCATAGGGGTCGCTTCATACTGGCCAAAGTCAACTTTTTATCTAATAGTATTTAACGACTAAAGAATGCGGCGCACGCGAACGTATTTGGTTGCGGGCAAGTGAGCAATTCCACTGCTGAAGAAACATAGCTTCGACGCTACGGCGCCGTCTTGGTTATTTAAAATTTTTCGCAATCCCTTAGCTTTAGACGCACCAGCGAACTCGTTACAAAGTTTTCTAGCAAAAGAGACGGTCGGATCAACAGGTGCCCACCCATGCGGTGAATGAATCTGCCGCTTTTCGGCATTGTCATATTTCTCCGTTGCACTCTTTTTTCATTTGGACGCGCGTTTACAGCACCCTAATGAAAGCGTGAATGAAAATCGAGCTGATCCCTTCCTTTTGGAACCCAATTTTGACAGCTCTTCCAAAGATCCCTTTGGATTGACATCTTCATCAGCCTTGCGCCGACTTTAGCAAATCCCGAATCGAATAGGGAATAAGATTTTTCTTCCCTTTGACCTTTGAGGGCTTGAGTCAACGCTATTCACAGTAAGCCAATGGACGAATTTCCCATTTGCATAAGCGCCAAATAGCACGGAAGGGACAACTGTTATTTCAACATTTTTGCCAGATGACGACGCCTTGCTAAGAGCTAACTTTTAGTTCCAACTTTAACCGTGTTGCTTCCTTTGACATAAGAGGAGGAAATGCAAATCTTTCTCTCTCTGTCCAAACGACGACTTGAGTTGCCTTTTTCACCATTTATTTATGACGACGTGTTGGAACATTTCTTTGCCATGCATGTTGGGAATTGGCGCTCATTCTCAACACGTCTCTTCCGTGGAGATGCGAAATGCGAAAGAAACTAATACGGCGCTTATATATGCCGTCTTGTTCGCTTAATTTGCGTTGTTCTCCTCCGGTTGCGAAGAACCTTTCAGCATGGGACAGGTGTGAGGGGCGAAGTTGCGCTTGTTGCAATTCTTGCCAACTCCATCCACTTCGCGTACTTACATCTCAGTGGGCGCGTGTCCTCGCGGGGTTCTCGGTGTGTGGACGTATGAAAAAGTGTCATAGTTGTGTCTCCGCCGCAAGAGCGGTTGAACAAGATGATTGATGCTTGTAACTCGTTGGCGGTGCCCGCTTTCCCATTCGACGTTGGGCCGTCTTGGCGAGATTGATTAAGAAAACAAAATACCTTCGCTCCAGTTGGCAATACGTGTGCACTCGCCAAGCGTGACTTTTTCCCCTGATTGACACGTCAGCAGACGCGATTGCGTTTCAAAGTCGTTGTGAACTGGGCCCAGCGGTTCCTGTGTGAACGGAGCAACGTTGTCGCAATCAGCGAAAGCCTTCTACTCTCACTCTCTCTCTCTTTCCCTCTCTCTCTCTCTCTCTCTCTCTCGCACACTCTCTGTCTCACCCTGGAGTGAGAGATCTCACTTGGCACTGACGACACATGATATACACAATGGTTTGACTGTTGGTAATGCATAGAGGAGTCCAGCGACGTTCAACCGCTACGTGGCCTTCTGACGCAGCAATAACGAATTGTAACAGCTTTGCAAAGTCGTCTTATTCTTTCATTTTAAAACTATCCCAGTGATGGTGGTCGTCCTCTTCGTCTAGCGCGTTTTCCGTTCGCCAGCGGCATCAGCTAAGCAGACGCGCGCAGTTGGAAAGTTGTGTGGTGATCTGCCTATTGGTGTAGAAGAAGGAGAAGAAAAAGAGTAGCAAGCAATACTAAGCGTAGGTGAACCACTGCGACCACTGAGCAGCACAAAGCTTGCAGACTGCCTCCTCTTGTCTTTTTTCTCGCTGCTGTGCGCCCCACTTGTCTGCTACTCTTTCGGCATCCAATCAAAAAGAATAAATAGCCTCCGACCAAGCGACTGTCGCTCCGTTGTGTCAACAACAACAACAACTCGCAATGCCAACCAGGCAAAAGATGGATAATGTAGCGACGACAAAACGAAAGAGATCAAAAATAAGGCACACATACAAACAAACAACTGCTGCTATCATGTCGAGCCGAGATGTTATGGTCTAAATGCACTGACGAAAAAAGTAACCCATTTTGTATCGTTCCACGAAGGCAACCGACCAGGCGCCTAAAAGGCGAAGTATATATGACAGTGCGAACAAGCTTGCTAGCAATTTGAGAACAGCAAGCATTTATTTACACTTGTGAATAATATCTATATACGTACTTATTTACTTGTTTATTTATAATTGCAAACAATTACGGCGGTGCTGCTTCTTTGCCGCTCGTGGTCTTTCGTCGATAGCTTAGTATCATCCTCACCTTTTCATTTCTTCTTTTTCTTCTTCAACTTCTTTACGAAAGTGAAAGAGTGTAAGAGAGAGGGAGAGAGAGAAAGAGAGCGAAAGAGTACCTATTTGCTATCTTATAACTTTCACGCTGCTGTGGCGACCGACAGAGTCGCTGTTGCGCCGATAGATGCCAACGTTTGATCGAGTCGGAGTCATAAAAGCTCGAAACAGGCGCAGCACCTGGAAAGCGGCCCGACCCACTTGCTGCGCCCGCCCCGTCATCATCATGCATCGACTTTGGCATCGTCGTCGACTCGACCGTCGTCCCATTTGACAACAACAGGCAAAGGTTTATCTCTGACTTACACCGTTTTCGGGTGTGCGAAAACGAATCTCCCCGCCTCTGCCGCTGCTACCGTTATCGTCGTCGTCGACCAACAAATTGCTCTTCCCTAAATTTCGTTCACTTTAATTTCTTTTTTGTGAAAAATTCCCTCTTCGGGGAAAAGCAAGATGACCACGGACGCGAGCCGCTTTTACTATTTGCGATTGATGTCGAAACGGCGGTCGTCCGCTGATGCGGGCTCGATTAAGTTGAGCAAACCGAAATTTGCCCAATGGTCCAAGGATGCCCTGGAACGGACGCCCGTTTTGGACGAAGACCCGGAGCTCGAGGTACGAGTGCAGATAAATAAACGCGCTTGGTCCTTTTGCTTGCCGGCATCGCGTTGCGCTCTCTCGTTTTCAGTGGTTGCCCCAAGTATTGCACGTTTTTATATCTAGCATTTCAAAGCTCTCCCAACCAGGCCACGGTTGCTCAAAGTGCTGATGCCAATGAGTCTTCAGTCAGGCGGACACGTTAGCGGTTTTTTCGCGGGTCTGCCCTATTTGGGCCTTTGTCTTCGAATTCCAAAATCAATAGAGTTCACTTTGTCCAAGCGCTGATACTCATGGTATTCCACCTTCGCGTTTGCCTAAGAACGTGTACCAGCTGGCGCGCACAATGACAGATTAAGCTTTTCGAATAGGTTTTTTTGCGGGCTGCGCTAATCGTACTTTAGCCTACGGCCGTTTCCGCACTTTCGTCAATGCTTTGCCATTCACTTCCTCTGGGATGTGTCCTTGGGAGACTTTGCTTCCGGCGACGGACATAGGTGAAAAGTTGATCCGCTCTCCTTTGCGATGTGTAATATTGTTGAGCATTTTTTGGGCCCACAATGCTTCCTGCCAGTAGTAACCCTGGTCCAATTCCCATGGTCGAATGATGGCTCAAATTGCACCAATTAATTTCCGCTATTCAGAGTCAGGCAATCCGCATCGTGCGAACGATTGGTCAGGCATTCGAGGTCTGCCACAAGATCAACACCGAGCAAAGCGATGAGGTGGAGGAAGAAGAAGAAGCAGATGATGAAGGTTCACGCGAGCCTGCGGCGGCTGGTCCCAGCGGCCAGGCGCCGGTTGTCGAGCCGACAACCGCAGACAAAGGTGAACACTTGTTTCCAAGCGCCATTGATAATGCGCAACTTAAACAGCGCTCCTTCTTCCGTCGCGGAGGAGCCGCTTGGTAAAAGTGCCAAAAGAAAAATCAAAACAAATAATATATATTCTAACTTCCTCTCCTGCCGTAAACACTAACATATCTCTTGCAAAGTTGATCACCGGCAATTTATAATTGTTAATAATGTCATCACATCTTCCCAAAGGTTTGTCCATATGGAACATATTCCTTGCGGGTGGCGCATGTTGTCCAAAGTTGGTATTTTGCAGTGAAGTTCGACATTCCCGAACCTTCCCAGTCGTCCCGCGTGCCTCAGGCCGACAAGGAAAAGCCGGAAACTTCTGGTATTTTGAAGACGGTTGAAAAGGCTCCACTTGCCCATCCACCACCAAAGCACAGGACGTCAATGACAAGCGAAATAGGAATTGCAGCCGCTGCCGGCACTTCCTTGGTGGGATCAAAAGCACCCATATGGCGACCCATTGACACAGTTACTTTTTGCTTGACGTTTTAGTCGGCTGCACCTGCGGAACAGAGTAGCTCGAGCGCGAGCAGCGGCGCCATGAAGTACGGTCTGCCAGGAAGCAGCGCTGGTGCCAGCGACAAGTCACCGTCCATGGCGTCTATACCCTCCAGCAACATTCCAGTTGTGCCTCCCGCTGCGAGCACCCAACAGCAGCCGATTCGGATGATGCCTGGTCAACAGGCAGCCTTTAGCGGCTTGCCAGTCGCGGTCGCCGGGCCATCTCAAATGCCTACCGAGGGAGGTATACCCGGTGCAGTAGTATGCGCGCCCCAAGTATCAGTTGCTCAGCAGCAGCCAGGCTTTCCATACAGCCAAACTTGGTCAGGTGCCCTACCCGCACAGACTGCTTGGTCTCAGTATAACAGCATGGGGCGAGAATCGAGCGACTTGCTCAGTCCGTTAAGCCCGACATCGTCGGTGCGCGGTATGTTTCCATTCAATATTACGTCGCCCCCTTCCTACATGTACAGCGGTAGCGTACCTCCGGTGCAGCAACTGTTCGCAAGCCCTGCCGGTTTCTTCTCCCCCGAAAGGATCTCCAGTCCTATGCCATTGTCAGCAGCACCATGCGTTCCAGACCCTGGAGCGTCTTCCACCTCACAGCCTACGACGCTTGGTCGAGCAATGGAAAATTTTAATTTAACCGTCCTGCGGGCTCAACTCGATCAGGCGCAACAACAGGCGCAGGTAACATGCATATAGCATACAACCTGCTGCGTAAAGGATTTACATGACGTTTTCTTTTGCAGGTGGCCATTGCTCAAGTCAATCTCCTTAGGGAGCAGTTGTCGGTGGAAACAACTGCGAGACTAGAATCTCAAGTACGGCTCCTTTATCCAATTTTAGGCTAAACTAGTAGCGTTCCCTTTTTTGATTACAGAGTCGAACCCAACAACTGTTGTTGGCTAACAAGGAGCTAATCGAACAAGTGCATTCACTTGTGTCCAGGCTACAAATGCTTGAAACGAGAATTGTCGGCGCCTCGACGAACCCGAACATTCCAACGCTTCTGGTAAGCTTATTCATCATCCATGTTTGTAAAACGGGCATAGGCTAATATATCCTCTTCGCGCAAGCTCAGTCCTTTTTACTGTGCTCTTTTCTAACTGAACTTTTTTTAGAAATCTGCCCCTTCGGAGCAGGAAGGCGCCGCGATTTTACCGACCTCTTCCGCTCTTCAAAAAAGTATCATCGACACCGCGGCCGTTGTGCGTCAGCAGTTGCAGCAACAGCAGCAAAGTCAGCTGGCTAACAAGCTTAAGCGAGACGAACGAGCACCAGCTGCGGACGCTTCCAATTTGAAAAACGAACCCATTGGGTCGACGGCTCCAAAGTCGAATCAAGGCATTCTTTTACTTTTTTTCCTAAAAATCTTTTCCAAGCCTGCACGCCTGCTTGCAAACTATCGCTTTCCAGTTATTTCGAAACTCCTTTGCATATTATTATCATTACTATTTATTATTATATTTTCTCTTCGTGTTTAGGAGCTCTCGCCGTAGTTGGCCAAGCTAATGTAGTCACGTCGGGGACAGAAACTAGCGACACGGCCACGTCAGACTATAGCTCTTCCGAGTTGGATATAGCGACCAAATACGCGGCTGCCCTCAACGCTATGGCTCAGCAGTACGCCGAAAGGGGTATCGCCTCTCCGGTGAAGTATGGAAGTAAAAAGGAGTTGAACGTCTACGTCAGCCCTTCGGTTTCCAAGTATGGCGAGCGCCAATCCCCTCCGGTAGCGACGGGACGTAGAACCGGTCCTGTTCCGGTTTCGAAGCTTGCTCGCGCTGTTACCGTGTCGAGCTTTGATCAAAGGCTCAAGGGTCTGCCTAAGACAAGCATTGAAAGGTTTGAGTCGATTCCGTCGGGCGCCAGAGCGACCGGAGCTCATGCCAGCGTAACCGAACTGAAGGAACTGCCCAAAGAGACCCCAGCGGAGAAAGTTGCAGTCGAGAGCTCCTCTTCACCGGTTCGATTTGGTGGCAGCACATTGAGGACAGCTGGTGGCGCTAAAGTGGCCTCAACAACCGAAAGCCCCTCTGCCGGTCACGTAAACAAGGCTCGTCATCCGTTAAAATTAGTGAAGAAACAAATCACCTCAGATAACTTACTGTTGTCAAGGAAATTGGACCCGAGCTTGCTAGCGGCGCTTGGCAATCGGTTGCCCGTTGTTGAAAATCATATTGGGTCAGGACGTACGGAAAATGAGTCGAGATTAACCGCCCTTCTTGGAGGTCCCAAAGTGGTTCCACCTTTGGCAATTGAGGAATTGAGGAAACAAAGCGTTCACAAGGCGCCCATTCACGCATTCACTCAAAAACAACGGCTCAGCGACCCTAGCGTAATCAGCTCGACCACTTCGGATCAGAACCATGGTAACAAAGGAGGCGGTGGCGACCAAACCGCGCAGGCTGCTCAAGCATCAGCTCACGGCAATCGGTGATCACCTACAATATAACTTCGGGCTTTAATGCGGAGTGGACGATTTTAAAACATATACAGCGCGCCATTGGAGGCCGTCAGGAAAGGCTCAACTGGTGCCGTGCCAAGTCGATGGAGAAGCAAATGCCAATCCGTTCAGACAAAACAGTGCGAAGTGAAGAAACGACTACGACCCCAAAATGGGTCCAGGGAATCGCCCATACGCGGAACCGAATGCTCCAAGCAAATAACGGTCGCGTCGGCGTTCCGGAACTGTTGCAATTGTCGCTTACGTTGGAACTTGACCTTTCTTACACTTTGTTTAGACTTTGAAAATTCTACTTGGTTACCGTTGACCTTAGGCGACACCGCGGCGCTTTCCGTCTGCGCCCGCTGCACTCAAACGAAAAAGCGCTGCTGCTTTTTTGAATGCCGCACGAAATGGTACGCTTAAAACTGTATTTAGGGCAAAAATCATGACTTCTTAGCGTTATCAGCCGACCAGTTTGAAAAAGCTAAAAGCCAATAAGCGAACGTGCTAAGTTGGCCTAAAGTTTTAATAGAAAATCGTTTTCAACGTTTCGCTTTCAACGCTTTAAGCTTCAAATGAAACTACGACGTGAGTGAACTGAAGTGAACGCAGAGATCGATAATAAGAAAAAACGAAAGACGAATATCATCTTTCCAAACGCAACAGCGAAAACCATTTCTCTTAATCGGTTAAGTTGTCTTTAGATATGATTATCTAATAGTTAATCTGCGAAAATTTGGCACTGCAATTTTTCACGTTGACCAACGACAACGAATAACGTTGATGCAAGCTGAAAATAGGAATGCAATACAACTGCTCCTTTTTTCGCTAGTTTGGTTGTACTAGCAAAGCAAAGAGAACTTCAGAAAGACTGTCCAACAATTCAAAGAACGGACGAGCCATTTTATAAAAAATTTCAAAGGACAGTCGCTGCAGTGAAGAGAAAACGCGCATATTTTACAATTCAACCTTCGGACCAATCGGAATGAACAAAGGTTGGCGTTCAGTCGCGCACACGCATACTGTAATATCTAACTTGAAAATCACTAATTTCAAATTCAAATTTGAACACTGCTGTTTGTTTGGAACTGATTACGCAAATTCTTATTGTTTGACCTCAAAGCTGATTGGCTAAACAAAGGTTATTTTATTCCCACTTTGTTAAGTAGTAGTTTGCTGTCGCTGATAATTTCCATCTTGCGTAAAGTAAGCGACGCAAGACGATCGATAGTTTGGTACAGTCAAAAGCTGTACTTGATGATGACTCTCTGTCGCCTAATGATGACGTCGCCATCGAATACTGATCGGTCAAATTCGGTGAGACCGTCTTCAACTTCGGTCCATTGAAACGACATGTGATCGTGACTCCTGCACGCTGTCGCACCTTCGGCGACTTCACTGCATACGTAAACGTCAACGGATTCCGACGGTCGCAGAAGGCCACACGGCGGATAGACGTCCAGTAGTTCCCAGTTATTCGTTACAGCCAACCATGCAACCGTATGCGAACCCAAGTTGGTGAGACGAAAGATCCATTGGTTCCTTTCATCAAACGGGTTGATGAACTCCTCGCGTGATTCAATGAGCAAATTGCCAGGTACTCTCTTCTCCTGCATGTCATTCATCTTCGCTGAGTCACCTCGTCGTAATGGCCAATATTACCTTAATCTAACCGAGAAATAGGGGCAAACTGAGCTACGTATTTAGCTTACAGCGTTAAACGAGGTTTTAAAGCAAAACACGAGAATTTAAAGTGGCGAACACTTTTAGGTTAATTCTTGCATTGAATTTCTGCAATGCATATTGCTACGAAGACTCCTTTTTGCCTTTTGAGCGTTTCGTTAATTATTAATAATTAGCGGAAGCTGGAACGAACCTGAGCACCTTTAAAGCTATTACCGTACGCAAACTAGAACGACGCTCTGATGTTAACGTTTCCAGAATTACAGAAACAGTAACGTATCCAACTTGACACGCTCAGAGTTGTTCAAACATATTGCGTAATAGATCTTCTTTCTCTGCAATCCCATAAAAAACGCAATGAAGCTTTGCAACGGCAAAAGCGCGTACGCATTACTAGTTTGACCATGTTTATGACAACAGCCATCCAGTAGCTATTAAAATGAAATATTTTTCTTGGAACACTGTCGCGTACTGTCAAAACGACCTTTGACTCAGCTGCACCTTTTCTGGTATTGTTTGAATAGAAATCAACACAGCGTCACATTTCGCCGACAAAAGAATGGTAGACCAAGGAGACAGTGACTTAACATGTTGGGCAATTTTGGAGAACCATTTGCCTCAATACGCAGTACGCCCATCAATCTACGTATAGTTACGCAATAGTAAAAGATACGAGTAGAATTACAAACGTGATAGCGGAACTTTTGTAAGGTGACACCATTGCTAGGCGAGGGTTCAACGTTCCCACATTAAGAACGGAACTGATATTGTTTGCACTTAAGCCCAACGCGGACAACTTGAGAGACGATACTAAAGCTTAGCAGCTATTGACTTTCACAGCTTCAAACGAAAAGCCCTACTGAAAATACAATGCAAACATATTCATTCTAGCGGAAAAGAATTATTTGACTCATCGCTACTATTAACTGCCCAATAAAATAACTGTTACAGTGTTGCTTTACGCCAGTTGCGCGTGGAATTTCAAACAAAACAAATATGCGATGAGCTCCAATCGTTTTGTGTATTCATTAGCGAAAAAGTGTGAACGATGCCTACATAAAAGCGGATGAGTAAAAACAACGACTTGACAAAACCGAACTGACTACAACGCAAATGGCACTGCTCCGCGCAACCGTCGTTTTTCTTACTTCACTTCTTTTTAACACCTCTTCCGCTGAGGGTAAGCAGCAAATCTTTAACGTTACTTCTTATCGGTGCGAATAACTTAATTTTCAAATATGCAGACATTCCCTGTGGCACGGCCGTATTTGGCAAAGGGACACGCAATGGAAACAACAGAATACTAGGCGCCAACGTAGCCGTCCCGCATGCTTATCCATGGCATGCCTTCATTCAAACGCCTAAAGGCACCTTTAGCGGAAGTGCCGTACGGTTCAGCTCAGGAAATTTTATTGACGCCGTACTCACAAGTGCCCAAGTTGTCACTGTCAACGAGTGAGTTGCAATTAAAATTGTTTGCGACTAACCGACTTCATTCAGCAAGCTCATATCACCTAGCAATGTGACTGTATACTTGGGCTTGCACGATCGGGCCAAAAAGGCAAAAGCAAGAGCCTATGTTTACTCAATCGAAAGATTTTCCCTAAGTGATGGTACAAACGTGCAAGCAATGGCAAGCGATGCTGCAGTCCTTCACCTCAAACAGCCCGTGCCACTAAGTGACTACATTAGGCCAATATGCCTACCTGACGAAGAGCAAATAGAACCGAGAGACAGTTGCGTTATCACTGGCCTAAACCATATATCCAGTAAGCACACAAGATTAATTAATATATGTGTGCATAATGGACATATGCATAATAGTTCAAAGGCCAACAAGCAATTTGCTACACGCCATGCAACTACGTATTTTACCAGCGAAGGATTGTTTGAAACACTACGCCTTTTACAATGACAGCAAACATTACTGCGTAGGCACAAGCTTGGCCAACATCTGCCCTGTTGGTGACTCATGTCCTTAAAGAATACATTTTTTCTCACCTGGCGTATTCATAGGGTGACGTAGGGAGTCCGGTGGCGTGTCAAAAGAACGGGCGATGGGTCCAAATGGCTTTTGCTACGAACGGAGCCGATTGCGACAGAAAAGAGCATGTTCCCTCTCTTCTTAGCCGTGCCACGCAAAGGAAGGTGTTCAGAGGCAAACCATGCGAAGTCAGAATTGCCGAAGAAAGCCATCCTGCAAAACAAGAAAACGTAACAAAAACAAACGGTAAGCGGAAAAGTACTAAAAATACAGTAACCACTGACGGGATTTCTAGATACAACGCAAAGCCATTCTTTGAATAAAAATAAACAAGAACGTACGGATGATAAGGATAGCCTCCAAGACGGCACAATGAATGTACACAACAAGAGGGCGCCAAAGAATACGGAAAGTGGAAAAGAAAAGAGATCGATAGTGGACGGTGCGCGTAATACGCAAAGTGACAAACAAAGTGATAATCAGGAAGGCGATTCATTGAAAGAAAAGAACGAAACCGCAAATAGGGAAATCAGACCGGAAATGGAAAATAAAGAGAGCCGATCGGTTGGTATTGACGCCTTAAGTGGACGCGACTCCACGGTACAACCCAACCAGCAGAAGGAAACTTCAAGCAAAGCCAATTTGGAAGAAAGCAAACTTGCTGCCACCGACTTATTCAACAGTACAATGAACGAAAGGAGAGAAGGAGAAAATACAACAGCGAACGAATCCCGAAGAGAAGGAACTGATAATGGAACGAAGCAAACTGGTCAAACGGGAATGACTCGGGAAGACGTACACGCAGAAAATAGGACTGACTACAAAGCTAACGAAGAAAGGATAAATGCCAATGGTCGAAACGGTCCAAGGACCGACCAAAATAAAAAAGAGAAAGAAGAGGACATGAAAAATAGTTTGCCAACAAAAACGCAGAAAACCGAAGATGCTCAGAGCGAAGTATTGGAAGAGGCGCTTGATGTGACACGTTCACGTGATTTAGACAATAAAAACAACATCAACGACAAAAAGAAGATCAATGCAGTGGAAAACGAAAACACGCCGGTGAATGCAGCCTACTTTTCTCATGCAGAAAATGCAAGCAGCAAAGCCCAACCTGAAGTGCAAAGGAAGAAGGACGACCCGAGCAATGAAGAGAGATATAACAAAGAACCTCATAGGACAGCACAGAGAGCTGCTTCAACTGAAGAACGAAACTCACAAAAAGGGACAAAGAACGCAAGAAAAGAAAATGGGGCAAACATAGAAAGTTCCAAAAATGGATCACTTCGAAACGATCATCTCAAAAGTGATCAGGAAGCTAAATCGCCAGATTTGGGAAAGGAGATTCCTGACGACGAGGAGGAAACAAGGCAAGGAAACGGGACAGCTGCTTTTCATACGCAGACAACCGTCAACAAAAATGAAAAAACAGAATGCCGAATCCCGAAAACTGACCACAGCAGCGCGGTTGGACAGCAAGGAAAAAAGAAAAAGTTTGAAGAGGGACAAGATGGAAATGGCAACGCAGCGACGACCTTGCCAAAGGGAGGAGCTACAACCATGGAAAGCACCGAACCCAAACGAAAAGAGGAGCAATCAAATGCCCCAACAGTTCAAAAGGATAATTTCATAGGTAACGAGGATGATTCAAGTTTACAGGGGAAACTTGATCATACGGCTTGTGAAGATGATGAAAACACATCGCCAATGGAAGAAGGAAAACCGGGAGGCGTCAAAGAAAATGCGGTTCAGCAAGAAGCTTTCATTCGGGATAAGGAGAATGTTGAAACAAATAGTAGTCGAAGATTTGAAGTGAACCAAATTGCGTCGTCTCCAATTGGCCACGACGTACATTACGAATCAACAGAAGGCCATTCATCGGATGCAGAGCGTAACATATCGAAAGAAGAGCGACCTAATACCACTAAAAGAAGCAAAGAAAATGCTGAAAAAGAGAAGTCAGCGAGTTTCACCATACAAAGTGCGAGAAACGTTAGTAACAACCCCAACAATGCACTAACAAAAGGCCACAGCGCAGAGCAAGCCAACAAATCAGAAGAAAAAGAAGAAGAAGAACGTCCTGCAAGCTTAGAAGGAACTCAATATAGCCCTAATAGGACAAATTCGACAATGACAAGTGCTAATACGAAAGAAGACAACACCGGTGAGTCACACTTAGAAGCAGTAAGGCAAAGTGACGGATCAGGCAAAGATGAATTTGCAAAGGGTAGTGACAACCTTGTTAATGACTCACTGACAGAAACGCGTGACCCATCAGACCTGGGAAGGTCAGAACAAAAAGGAAATTCACAACTCGAAAAGGCTGGCCTGAATGGTAGGAACGCAAACGATTCCTTGAAAGGAAAAGTTGAGGAGGAAGAAGAAGAGGAAGAAGTCTGGAAAACAGCGGAGGAAGATGAAATCTCAGATAATGACAAGAAAACCAATTCAGTAAATGAACGCCAGAATGCAGAAGGTGGTCAGAAGAGAGAACTGAACGAATCAGGCTTAGACGATGGAATGCGACCTAATGTCACGGAAAGCAAACCACTGTCGCCAAAACCGCATAACGAAGGTACTAATAATGTTTCAATTGAACAACCCTACGAGGGAGCTTCACTTCAAAGCGCCATTCCTGGCACTGCTAAAGAAAACAACTCGAAAGAATTGCAAGAAGGAAAAGCTACCCATAAAGAAGAAGTTGAACATCCCTCAAACGAGACTGCCCCTTCCAGGATGGACGATTTACAAAATTCACAACGAAATGACAATCTAACTGGGGAACCACTGACAGCTGCTCCTAACCCTAACGTGGCGAATATGAAGAACGAAAGCAAAACAAAACTACCACACGAAGAAGACAACAGTATGGCGCCCCTAAGCCCCAGTGAACATACGGTTGGCAATTCTTCAACAAAGCCTGAAGAACTAAAGGATACCCAAGCAACAACACCACAACTTTCGTTCTTCGCCCGCGCGATCAAGACTGTGACAGACGCCTACTTATCAGCTCGAAAGCAACTTCGACATTGATCCCTTAAAGTGCTTCACTGAGTCTCTCCGTTAGAAAGCCAGTTGGTCAGTTTACATATATCAGGGCAGACATAAAAGATGCACAGGCAGAAAAAAGGCGACGGAGCGACAGAAGATTTCAATATTCAGACTTAATCCTAAACCTTTTTGAACAATGAAAATGCGCGGCTACTCCTGTTATGCATATTTTCAGCTGCTGCGCGCCTGTTAAAAATATTTAAGGAAAACGTACCTCTTGATACGGACAACTTGGCAATTTACAGCTTCGAAGGTACAAGCAACATGGTGTCCTGAAGATTGGGTTTCTTGCAGAGGACATTTTATAAAGGATGTCACGGTTCAGGTAACACTTTCGGGACCACCACGTTTCATCTTCAACGAAAACATTTCGTGTAGAAACGTCCCATTACAGTTACGTAACTCTACAAGACAAAGAAGTTTGAAAACTTCGTCTGTTTGCAACTGCGTCTCGAAATTTCATAGGGTCGAAAGTTTCCGACACTAATAACGGGATCACTCGCGCCTTGAAAGCTCTGTCCATTTCTTAAACTCAACAAATAGCTTTATATGCATAAAATTATGAAAGATAAAAAAGGTATACTGTAAGCAGGGAAAAGCAAGTTCTATTCAAACTATCCGATTCATTACCGAAGTAGGATCAGTGGTTCTTGCATGCTGTTTGCTTCAACAGCCTTATCTAACATCAAAATTTGATAAAAGGGCAAGATAAATAATGCAGTGTAGAGAATCTTACCGAAACGACAACAGTTCAACGAATGGTCATGCTGCAATGACATTCCTTCAGTTTGAATGCCCCGCTTTCTTTTCTTCCTCAGAAATCCAGTTCAAGGCGAATGGATCCACATGAAGCCATGATTGGCATGTAAGGTAGGTCAACAATTCTATGGAGTCGGCATCTTACGCAATCAATATACTGTAATGCATTTTGAAGCATCTGCAAAGCAAGTTCAATCATGTAAATTACCGTACGGGTAAAGTAATTCATCCTTACCGAAGCGTTGTCTTACAGTTTTCTCCTGCTTAAGGATCACTTTGCAAAGGTTACGTCGAATGCATTTGCAACAAAGCTCACTCAGAAACGTTAGCACACAATGTTAAAAAGTATCTAACATTTACAACAACCGTCGCTAATCCAAAGCCTAAAATTTTATTCGGAAGTTAGGCAATGCACCCTGCAAAGAGGACTTTCGATCAGCCACCTGACTCTTTGTTCAGCCTGCTTGTTCAGCACCATCTTAATTCACTGGTGCGCTCTTAAAACCTTATTTATATGAAGTGGTGAAAGCGAAATATGAAAGCAAGTTAACCATTGCGCATTATTCATTAAATGCAAACTTCAGTCTATCTCAAATGGACAAACCATTCAGATTACAGTAACACTGAAGAGGATGCAGGAAACCTTTTTATATTACTGTAGGAGCGAAGCAATTGGTGAAAAATGGTTAAAGTAGCGACGCCGAAAAGAGCTCTCAGCAAAATCAGATAATTGAATTAACAGTGCTATTCCCTAGCAATCATTTACGTTCATAGTATAGTTCTGACAAAATGGAATGTTAATAACAAGGTACGAAATTGGTTTTTGCCTACAGGAGACAGCTGAACGCAACATTTACAAATGCAAAATTATTGTCAAACTTCTGCTAAGCTGCCAGATCACAGTCTACGTAATTCAATAATGAATGCGCCATTGCTTCGAATCAAATGCTCAACGTAGATGTGAAGACATTTGGTCATACGGCTCTTAAGAATGAATGAATTACTAGCAACAGTATAAGATTGTATTACAAATTGTCGTTTCACTATTCGCGCGTAATTACCATCATTAAATGGAAGAGAACATTTAGGCTAAAGTAGATAATTGAACTTTTCAGCTGAGTTCGTACGTACGTAAACACTTTATGCTTTGTTAGTTCCTTCAAGGACGATTTGAAAAGCTTCAATGGCTGAGCTTCATTTTCAGAACGAGCTGAGTTACTCTTGAGCGTATACTGACACAATGTAAATTTTTAAAGCAGTCGTGTACGCGAATAACCAACCCGCATGCGGCATCCGCTCGTATCTAACGTGCTTTACACTGCGGCAAAGATTTACTTTGTAAGCCGTCGGAAAGGTCAGCGACAGAAATAGTTAAAAAGCACTTTTTTACACAATGGAATTTGACTTATCGATGGCTCGGCGATACAGGCAAAACGGCACTTGGTAAAACGCAACAATGAAGGCGCATCAACACATAGGACAACGTGAAAATAAGTAACAGGCAAAGGAGACGCGTACACCCGAAATGGCAGAAGATACAGGATGAAAGGGCGACCAAAGACATGTGAGCTTTTTAACGAAAGGAACAAACCTGCCCGGGAACAACAATAGGCCACGGTTGTTCATGTTCCCGCGCATTCGCAGATGATGTCAAACAACATGCCATACCCAAAGCAAAAGGGTATGCGCATGCGACGAGTGGCTAAGAGGGTTTAAAAAATGACGTCATCATCATTATTATTATTATTATTATGCTACCTAATTCACGTGTCGCCGTAAAATTCAAGTTTTAAATAGGAGGAAGGTACAAAGCCTTCGTAATCGGGGCAAGGTTTCGTTCTGCGAACTTTGGTCCACCCGTCTCCGGTGTCCACCTCAAGTATTAGCAACTGTTCGCTCTGACGAATCGAGATCATACCTTCCGAGCCGCCTTGACAATATACAGTGGTCGTTTCAAGCACGCACGTTTAGAAGTGAAGCAACGCTTACCTGCAAAATCGTACAGAGCGGTCGCTTTTCCCAAAATCATTGTATCGTCCATGTCATTGTTGTAATACACGTTGTTCGCGGAATCACAGTCCGAGTCGACATTTCGAAAACTCGACTCGGACGCTAAACATCTAAAGTGAACAACAAGCGTGTATGGCAAAGACGACGAAAGCGTAACAGGCTTACGAATGAACATCTTGACTAGAACTATTTCGCGGGCTCGCATCAGAATTACGCGACAACGACTCGTCGCTCACACTGGATCGCTTAGTATGCTTTGATGCGGAAGTATTTACGAACGGCACCGACGTAGCGTTTATGGGCATATTCAACCGAGAAGTTGCTTCAGCGTGTAAGGCCTTAGAATAGGCAAAAGCCAGGTTTGCTTTTAAAAAAATAGAAGCAAATCTTTTTATGCAAATAACCTTCAAACGTTGCAACTCGGTGGCGGCAACCTTCAGCTCGTTTTCACATCTCTCCAACTGACCTGCGACAACCACTGGATCACCGTAGCTTGGATTTGCCGCGTAGAGACCTTTCATTTTCAACAAGCCTTGTCTGAAGCAGCCGCATTATGCGATGGAAAGATGCAGTGTTAATGAGATTCCGTACTTTTCCGCCTGCGTTTTCTCGATGGTCTTTTCGCATCGGAACATTTGCTCTTCCACTTGCTTGCACTGCTGCGACGGAGGTAAATCGGCAAATTCCTTTGCGTGGTCCTCCGACCACTGGAATATTTTAGATGCACCGCACGACGAAGACGGAAATAAAACGACGACAGTACTTTGTTACCGAATATTCGCCGCAGCGTACCGCCCTTCTTCCTTCCCGAATATGCCCGGTGCAATTGCTTGCTGTCCAGACGGCAACTGCCCAAAGAATTGGTGCGAGGACAAGCCCCGTCGGTGCCGTTTGAAAGCCCGTTTTGTACTTCGCCAACGGTCGCGGAAGCAGCAGGCGCCGGAGGATTGAGATCGACGAAGGGAAACTCTTCAGGCAAACCATAACCGGAACGGTACCGATCGACCAAAGTAAGAGAATCGGCTGCCGGATCCACCTTGTTCGCCTCTTGAAGCATTCCGTCGAAGCAACGTTGCACAATTGGTATAACGGAGCTCTCGACCTCGACGCAAACGCAGAACAACCGTCTCACTTGCCCAATACGGTCCTCGTCCATTTCTTGCAATTTCTATAATAAACGCCGTTAACGGCAAAAAGTTGACAACAGTAGGCGCGGACAACCTGCAAAACGTTTGGCAACAATTCCGAATAAAACTGACGTTGATAGTCGTTCGTCTTTCCCAACTCGGAGGCATAGGTAGACTTGGCACTTTCCGCCTGCTGCGTTCTGGCGATCGAATTCGATCTTGCCTTTTCCACTTCCGCTCTGGAAAGGTTTATGTCCGCGTCAGCCTTTTTGTACTTGCTGTCCGACAGTTCAGCTTCTCTACAAGCCTTTTCGTATTCCTTCTTGGCCTGCATGGCAGCAAGAAACAAATGTACTCTAGTAGCTAGCTGGCGTCTATCTACTACCTTTTTCATAGACTCTATCGCGCTCACGCGATTCTGTTCGAGCCGATCCACTTCGGCAAGGAGCTAAACCAAAGTGAGGATGGAAGAAGACATTAACACCAAGCGCTCACTTACCCGCTTGCGTTGCTCCTTGAACTCTTTGACCAATCTGGTTATTTCCGTTAGCACGCGGTCTTGGAAACCTTCCACCATCACTTCGTGCTGACCGGCGAGATCATTGAGCTCGTTTAGAATTTCCCTGAACGCGATATTGCTTGTAAAACTAAACGACAACTTATGAAGACGGCCTGCTAGTAAAACTTGCACAGTCTCTCCTTACTGGTCGTCGTCCTTCTTTTTTGACTGATGCTTTTTGACTAGGTTCCTGAAATACAGCGTACATTCGTCATTGACCATTATAAAGACTCAAAACTTTTCCCGCCCGTACAACAAAGTTTTTAGTAGTTGTGTTCAATTGATGCTGACGCTAAAGGGAGCGGGTGAACGAAAACTTTATAGCGGATCGCGTCACCAAGTGCTACATTTAACTGAGACTGCTTTGAGACGTATGAAAAGTCTACGAAGTGCAGCATAAAAGGTCAACAGTACTTATAAAAGCAAGGGGCTTTGTGGTTAGACGCTCTGAGAGTACTGTAGGCGGAACTAAAATCAAATTCCGCTAGTCTAAGTAACCGCAGGCAGCCTAAACTAAAGCAGCTACTCATTTTAGGCTTAAGCTTCACCTGTCTACAGCTACCGGGACCAACAAGACTTCACTTTAGGATTAAACCTGTCGTACGTGCGGTTATCTGGGCAAATAGAACTTGATTACCTACAGTACCCTCTGCGCGTCTAATCGAAAAGAGCAAAAGCGAATAGTTTGCACGTTTAGCACTAAGACGGCAACGTAAAGTTTTTGTAAAGCATTTCTTACCTTACTCTTATGATTTGAGCTTTCGTTTCGACTTTCACCTTAAAGAAAAGTTATTCCCTATTTTCCTAGTAGGCACGCAATTCTTCAAAGGAGCTTCCAACGTGACCTCACTACATGACCACCAAATTATAAACAAAATTATGCAAATGGGAGCATGAGCTGCATCCACAGATTTATTCGAACAATAACCAGTCGTAGGGATCGTCTCCTAAGTGGCAGAGTGGGAGAGAGCGGCTGCAAACGACCATGATATGGCAGGCACANCCGCGTGAAACACGCGCAATCAAGGTTGCTCAAATTTTACTTAGCAACTTTGAAACTGTCAAAGTCACTTTGTGACGTCGTTTTGGGACCTTTAGTCACATATGCCCCCACTCCACCGTTGGCCTTTGGTGATGCTCATGCTCAATGGCCTCTCGGCGCTACTCAACGTGCCCATCCGCCGGTCATCAGCCCGCTATAACGCGGTCCAAACGAAACCCTTATGTTTAGACCTACGTTTAGGTAAAGATAGAACATGATTGCCAGCATTTTTTCTCAGCCATTCCGTTCTGCCCATACTTAAGCTTAAACGGAAAGATAAGCGTTACATATGCACCGTGAAGCCGGCGCTTCATCGAACATGAGCATCATGAAAGGTCGGCGGTAGAGTGAGAGAACATGCAAATGTTGTTGTGCCTCTATTTCACGTAGCCTACAAAAAAGACAACCGCCACGTAAAGAAAGGATGCTGCTTTAAACGTAAACTGCAAGCAGCCTGTTGGCAAAAGGTGAGGCTATTGCGTCTTCAGGTCGCCAAGGAGACTTACAGGATAAAAGTATCAACAAAACAGTCTTGCTGCTTGTAAGGCACAGCCCACCTGCACATCCTTCAGAACAACCTGAATATCATTAGTACGACACTACAGTACACACACACACTCTCTCTTGAATTCTACGAGTCAGTCCGAATAAACCAAGTTGCTCTCTACACTGCTGTAATCAAATTTAAAGGTTCCAACGAAAAACGCTTTGAAAAACTGGTGACAACTAAAATAAAAGAATGGCAATGTGTGAACCAGAAAAAACTTAACCTGTTATGATCATACTTGTTTGTCGTTACTGCTGCTGCCGTTCAGGCAAAATGAATACTAAAATCACGTAAACAAATTCCTTTCCCTCTCTTACTGTCAAGTTACGATGACTAATGTCACGAAACGGAAGTTTTGCCTCACTGCTAAAAACTAAGCCATTTCAACATTTGCCTTAGGGAAATGCCCACCCAATAATTGCGGCGACTGTCGTTGGTCGTTAGAAAGACGCGCTGCTGAGTAAATAAACCAGTTTCTTTATTGTGTTTTGTTGAATTTCGCTCAAGCATAACGAAAGGAGCGAGGACTCAAGCGAGCACGCCAACCGCCAACGCATTGAAAACTAGTTCAACAACTATTCTACACAACAAAGCGGCGGCATTAAACCACCTGTAAACACCAAAGCAAGTCGATGGACAAAAGCTCATGGACAAACTACGCTACTTGAGCAGCTAAGTTGGCATTGACGCAGATCGGGTTCCGAAAAACTTAACAATCGACTTTCGCGACAGTAAGCTTTCTCGTGAAAATTCTACAAGCGAACTGATCGCGTTTTCCAGCTTCTCGTCACGCGCTATTGGGAAAATGAGTTTTGAAAAGTGAAAGCAAAACAATTCGAATCACGGAAGCTGCACCTATCCGATTCTGGCAGATCACGAACGCATATGCTGTTCAAATAATTGCTTATTCAACTAGAAACTGGCACATACGCATACACTATAGAGTTTGAAACGCTGAGTACTTGAAAGAATACGCTTATGCATCGCTGCCAAATGTGGAAAAGCAACTTCACTACGCGGAGCTAACCTGTCACTTTCATTTGATACGCTTCGCCTAGAAATGAGTACAGTTCAAATAAATAAACTCGAATTAACAATAGAAAATAAGAAAGTAATGGTGTCAACGTAATGCGCTAAGCAAGCGCAGTTGGCCAATGGAAACAAAACACGTTTTACGCTGGACAGGAAAGAGACGGGCAGCCGAATTCAAACGGAGCAGGTTGCAATACACTTGTCAACAAAATCTTAGATTGGAAAAGTTAAAAAATTTGCATAGCTAAATGCTGTTGGCTCAAACGCAGACTTTTATCGATACGGGCAATTCTGCTTGCAAGTGACCATCTGGTTAATCTTCGCCGATCAAAGAATTCCTTTTGAAAAGTAAAAACACAGTAGTGGAAATGCTAAAGTTACTTTTACGACGACAAAATGCCACCATGATGACGTCAATGTCTGCAAAAAAGTAAACAAACAGCTAAAGATTTCTCTACTACGAAAATGGCCGTAAAGAAAGTAAAATTGCCCTGTTAGTCGTTGCAACCTTTCCCCTCCACTCCCCATCAAACGAAAGTGACTTGACATTGCATTTAAGGATAAGTTACACTGTACACTCTCTCTTCTGCATTGCAGTTCAATCATTACGCAAGTTATGAATGAAAAAAGAAAATAAATGAATAGTCGCTTTTCAATGAACCTATTCAATACTTATGTACCTGTTGACTTTGTTAAGTCGATAACGTTGCTGCGTGATTATCATTTCAACTTAGATGGATAGCGTCATAAGATACGTCTGGAAACGATAATCGATTTTCGACGGCATAAGTAAGCAAAGGTCGATGGAAACAACATTAGAAATAGATGCGTCATTAACATTTTACCTCCGTCTATACACGACGCTTTCTTTAGCCTATTGACAAACGACGCTGTCGGATCCGTCGAGTTTTTCAACAGCGCGAACGAGCAAAACCTACTAAAGCGCATTTCCATCGATTTACGATCTCTGCGCAATATCGCTTAGTACTCTGCCTACCGTAGAGCGCGTAACGTAGGATTTACGCGTCCTAAAATTAGCTTTGAAAAAAAATGCAAATCAGATGCCAAACGAGCACACGCATAAGAAATTTGCAAACACTTTCATTAACCCTTCTTCCGCGTACGTCAATCATTAATGCATTAAGAAAATGGAAAACCTAAAGTCGTCATTCAGCCCACGTCCGTTGATCGACTAATATTCGAAATTGAGCAACTACAATTTTGGTGATGCAAAAAAGCTAACCAAAGAATATTTAAAAAGTTACGCCCCCTTTGGAGCTATTGGACAATCTGACCGCGCCAACGTCAGGCACAGACAACATCTTGCTACGTGCATTGCATAGTTGAACTGCTCAAGAAAAAGAAGCGCTATGAATCACAGTTTCCCAGAAAACCACATCATAACTCAACGGACGCCCACGAGCAGCCCACATTAAAATGATTCAGCGGTATATATATATATATGAAAAAAAACATATACAAGCCTGACGCAAAACAAGAGATGCCTGTCGGGATGACGTAGTCACATTGGCGCGAAAAGGGCGGAATAAAATTAGCAACAAAATAGTCTAGAAAGGCTGACTAAGCATAGATCGAAAGATCATTTATCATGACAGATTGCGTGACATATTTTTGCTACAAAGTAACGCAAAGCAAAATAAACGACCCGTATAAAAAATAACTGCGGAAAGTCAAAGCCAAAAAGTTTAACTCAGTTGCAGTTACGCCACCACATTAAGCGACAATAGGAAATTGAAAGCTTTTGTGAAAACAGGTTCGATGTAAATAAGACAGTAAAAGAATGCGAGAAGCCAACTGCTCAACGCTTCTTAGAATCGCTTGCGAGTACGCACAACCGGAAGATGACTTACTCATGCAAACCCTTCTCCTTAAGGAGTCAATATGAAAGATTACCACAAGTAATCAAATAACAAAGTAAACTAATGCCAATGGCACAATGGAAGTGCGGAGATGATAATAGACTTTTCGGGTTTCCCTGCTGGAAGCTATTGTTAAGAGAAATTCTTTTCTCAGATTCTTGAATTGCATTACAAATGACTCAGTCAGCTCGGCACAGGAACAACCCAACAAACGCTTTACACAAAAATGCAAATGAGCTTATTAGGCAACTACACAACCCTATTAGTTCAGCCTATGACTAACGCAAACGGAACTTCTCTCGTTTCGTACAAACCAACTGTGCCTCACTCATTTTATTTATAGGCTCATCCTTAAGAGTAACGAGTTCCTGGAAAACGCTCAGCTTCTGAGACAGACAGCCCACATGCTGACGGCTTAAACTGGAGCCCCCCATTCCATCAGGACGTGAATTACGTAAAAGAAAACAGATTAGCTAAAAAAACACCAGAATATGCCCTTCGATGCGTGGATCTCGCGTCGCATTAAATGCAAATAAACTTAAATGATCAAATTAAACTGGTCCAAAGTGGCTACGCATTTTTTGAAATCTACGGCCAGCCGGATTGGCGCTTCCCGGCACAACCTCCAACCAGACGGAGGTGATCGACAAGTTGGGCAAAAAAATTCAAATAATTGCGAGCAAAGAGAAAGTTATAAAGAGAAATGGGAATCGATCGACACGCAGAGTCAAAAGGTAGTTTTTTGCATGCAAATATTATACGCCGCTTCGGCGGCTGCCAACTGCCCAAAAAGAGCTGATGGCGGCACCCCGCGTGAGCAATGACTTGTTCGAACGGAGAACGCGGCACATGGAGAATCGTAAAATTTGAATATGAAACCAAAATGCGCCAATGACCGTTCGTACGCAAATTGGCCGTTGAAAAGGAATTCAATTTTACGAAAACGATCATACATCTTGCGCAGAGTGATCGCATCGGCAAAGTGTACCGTTAATTCTTTGACAGGTTGCCAGGTGGGCAATGACGACGCGACAATGCGATGGAAGCATAAATCATTTAAAGGAGGCTCAGCTTAACGAAAGCTAACTCGTTTCTTTCTTGACAAGCCTACGTCCTATCGTTCACTATGAACATTTGAGCGACCAACGCTTATCTGAAGGCCGCACTTTCAAATGTTTATCCAATCTCTTTTTGGTGCCAAGGTCGATCTTGATCACAATAACGATGTTCCTAATTCGTCAGTAGAACAAGAGCAACATTGATTTAAGTGATTGTCAGCAAAAGACAAAATGCGCATTAAACTTTGAAATAGTTTCACCCAATGAAGTCACGTAATTCTACTGTCATTCTCCATGGGAAAGAAGAAAAGAAAAGCCCATGACAGTTAGGTCTTTTGGGCTTAGCTTCCGTGTTAGCTCGCATAAGGACGTCAGCTTAGGCTACAGCCTATAGAGAGTCGCCAGGCGAAGTCAACACAGCGTCCACCTCTTCAGAAAACCAAACATGACGTCGCCGTCATCCGCGCCGGGTGACCTCACGTTATTTGTGTAAGAACCAACGCGTGCGGACTTCAACTTGGCCTAGCGAGCAAGTGAACGAACCAAATGTAAACACAAGTCCAACAGTCGGACCGACTCTGCCAATGCTCGAAATGTGTTACGAGCTTCTGTAACCCGAATGAACAGCGATGCGTGCCTCATGGACAGCCTACGTGGGTCAGCTGGAGCATTTTATTGGCAATTCAATCCTATATGACATCTTATAATGAGCTGAACTCTAAGCCCAGCATCTGAAAACAACACGCACTTCTTCAAAAGATGACAATACTTCAGTGCTTCTTTTAGAACATGCCGACCTTACCCGTTATGCAAATGCGCAAAGAAGAAAAGTGATCGATAATAAAGATATAAGGACTCGCATAAATATTTAAATGACCTTAGCAGTGATCTGCTATTAATTTGGCTAAATGTCGCGAGGAGACTATAGCACTACAGGGATATGAAGCACGGATAAAAAATAGACATTTTCCCGTTTACATGAATGATTGTTTTCAAATTCGTTGAATAGTCATAAGAAGCGATAATGCTATTATCGTAAGCCAATGTCAACCTAAGTCGTTTAAAGATTCTGCAGATTGATTGAACATCCATCAGCGATACGAAGGGTTCCTTGAATTGGCTCATATCGATTACTACAGGAAGGACATTTCGTACGGCATTAATACAGCTGAATCACTAATAGTAAGGCGCTAAACAAAAATCGATTTATTGGATTTAACGTGAAGCATTCAAAACCTAAAAGCCAAAAATGGACAGCTTGAAAAAAGAGTCATAGCGCTTAAGGACTTTTCACAACTGAAGCTGCTGATATTGTAGTATCTTCAACCGCTATAAGCACTGACGCAAACTTGAACGCTTTTAACATTACGCAGCTTCTATAGTATATATACTGGTTAGCCTTTAGCCTCGAGCAATTTGAATTCCAATAGACAATTAAGCGAAGAGCCAAAGGAACGATGAGCAACTTACCGGAGGCTAGAAGCGTACTGCTGCTCAACAACGCAACGGTCTTTGACATACGCGGAACATTTTTCCAGGAACTCGATACCTTTAAGAGTGTGTACGGAAACGACGTCTGTTTGATCCTGAAAAAAAGTAACTGTCACGGGAACGGATAACGGTCGGTGGGCAGTTGATGGCTGTAGATTACCTTGACTTTTGCATGCCAAATGAGAAAACAACAACAACGTGCTATACGCCAAGGTCCAAACGATACCAATCAATTCGCGCATTACTAATAAGGTTCAAAGATTTAGGACATTAGCGCCTTTAGTCATGCTAACCCAAACACTCGTGGGCCGCCTCTATCAAACTGTCAATTGCGTCAGGGATTTGAAAGTGTAGATACCATCTGGCAGAGATAGCATTAAGCGTTATGTCACCTTTTGAAAAAGCTTTCCCGCTTTAAAAGGATCACGTTTTGTCGCTGACTAGTCCGAACGTTTGAAACACGCGGTGCTTAAAAAATTTACAGAACAGTTGTTCCGGAAAAATTCCTATTTTTTCCCCGTCGAGGCTAACATCTTCTACCCAGCGGCAGCCGAGGCAACCAGATGCGTTATCGCGCAAGGCTAAACCAATGGAATTCGCCTTTGAAGCTCAAAATTATTTTGGCAAACAAAAGAAGGAGGCACCGCTATTTTTCACCCAACAAACTTGCTCGGCACGGTTAAGGACAACTAAGTGGAACACTTGAAACGGGGAGAAAGTGCCACCGTTGTAAGGCTGTTGCGCACTACCAAAGCAAAAATTGAACGCAACAAGTTGAGCCTCCTATGGCATCGTGCGTAAAGAAAACCGGAAAGGAAAATGCGCGACTCGGAAGTTCTGCTAACGGGAAGACATGCACGTCTGGTCGTTTTTGCATTTCGCTTACCCACAGATCCTTGCCCCAACTCATGTCAATGATCCGCTGGCAAAAGCCTTTGAACGCTAGCAGTCATCCACCAGCAGCACCGGCCAGTTTTTTCCTCGATCAATGCAACGGGGAGTCGAAGCACCACATGGCAATTTTCAAGTACAAATTCGAAAGATGGGATTCACTTTAACGCTTTCGTCCTCGCGCATTGCAGCCCAATTTTCCGTACGCTCACGCTGAATGATTTGACAGTATGTTGACTCACTCTTAAAAAAAAAGACTTTGCAACTGAACTGTTCGCTTTCTTGAAAACATATGCCAGTGTTAACTTGGCCATGAGGGCAGCGCGCTAATTACAAATTCATGCATCCTGGCAATCTTTAGGGACTGGAAATTTTTAGCAATGCAAAATTTTATACAACTTTATTTTTGATTTGCCCTTGCGGCCAGCGTTTTTCAAATTAGTGCGTTCTGATATCATGACGTTGAAATTTTAAATTTTAACCTCTTTATGCGGCATTAACCCTGAGAACAGGCAAAATAAGGCCAATGCCGCTGCCACACTTTCAGACGGTTTTGCCTTTCGAGCATTTGATGAGACTTTTATCTTGCTTGTGCAAATTTTTTTAAAGTAAGCGTAATACATTTGTTACTGCTTTTATACTAAGTGCTTCAGATAACAACTGCCTCCGATGCTTCTGCTTTCATTTTATCTGTTTTCCGTCACTCGACAGTTATGCATTATGGTAACATTTGTTTTGTAAAGAAATCAAGTACAGTTGGCAACCTGACTGCCAATTGAAATACGGGCTGCAGTTGGAAACTTCACAGCACAAGTTTACTGTTTCACGCTACTCAAAAAACACCATTTAGCGTAATAACTGCATCTTATTCTGAACTAAACTAGTGTAGTTCATGTTCGATGCGTGTAGCACAAAGTGTGCTATACTTCGAAGGCAGTTGCAAAGTTTTTGCCCGATTTTACCATTAAGGCAATGCTACTCTTAGCCGTAGCTTCTGCTCATCTCAAACATTCGTTTGTAAGAAAAATACATTCAGCATTTCCTGCAGCATGCTTAGGACTGCTTATTCGTAAATTTTCTAAAAATAATGGTCAAAGGAAATAAAAACAGATAGTTAGTTTTTCGCAACATCTTTTGCTTGTGCTTCGTTTAGCTATCTGCCAAGAAGCAGATGCATAGGACTTTCAAACATGAAGCTACCTGCACATCATTTGCAGAATACTCTATAGCATGTGCTGATTTAATACCTTCACACTTAATAGCTCCTAAAATCAGGATATGACGGAACTGCCCGCAGAAGATGAACCGATTAGTTCCCCTGAAGCGACGCGCAGCAATAGTTGAACGACATTGCGATTCTGCAAAGTTAAAGGAAGAACGGATGTTTGACAAATCATTATTCTATTTTCAAAGCAAAACTTTTTTAAGGCTACGATGAATAGCGCAAACATTTTTCGCGTTTCTGCAGGTTGAGTCACTTTAAGCGTCTCGGCAGTAGTTCAGTAGGTTTCAATTGACGCACGAAATGATTTTATCTTTGTCTTGTTACGCTGAGCTGACTTAGCTTTGACGTTGCTTTTATACTTCTGTCGCGGAACTATCTTAGAAGAGACCACGAACAGAACCAACTTTTATTTCACCGTAACCTCTCTAACTCTGTACAGTAAACTCTATCTTCAAGTTCGCAGTATATATAGTTCTCAGGCGTCGCTCCTCTACACTTCTAATACAAGTTAGAACAAACGCACAATCGGAGCACTGTTTCCTCCTTCTCGAATTGTTGGCGAAAGTGCAGTCAACTCTTTTTGTGACAAACGTCCATTACAACTTGGCGCTTCTTTGTCAAACAGAGAAGTATAAGATGCTATCAACTTTTCAAAACTTAAAGCTTCCCAAACTACCGTCATTCGCAGGCGATCTGGTCATCCAATTCAGCGGGCTTTTTTATCACGTCAACCATATCAACGCGTCAACAGATCAGCATTACTTACGTTTACTTGCATTACTCATCACTTTGTCATCTTTGCTATGTGATTATTGAATGACGCAAACGCGGAGTGCGCGATATAAGACTCGGCTAATGGCCTAAACTTAGCTTCCGGTTTAGCGACCGGTTTTACCATTGACTCAGCATGGTGTTGCTCTTGTCTGTCCGCCTACTAGTTGCTTCCTCCAACCGGTATGCTCCTCCGGTCATTACGCATCGAAAAAGAATAACTGAACTTTACTGCAAGTTGCAACCTGCGAATACATAAAATAAGATTTATTGTTACTGTAGATATGTTTACGGACCGGCGTTTTGAAAAAGTGTGGCGTGGATATACGTCGTCGAGTGTTAGTCAAGCGTGACCGCGCTTGTGCTTGACTTAAATATAGTGGCGCCGCATTCCTCCGTAGAAGCGGCGGAAATTGTCGAGACGCCGCGCATTCTAGTGCGCTATCCAGTTGCGCCGATCGCTATTAGCCTTCCTGTTTAGATGCCCGGCACAGGGTCAGCGGAAGGATCATTTTTCGGACTGCTCAGCCTTAAGCCCGGTTTGCAATTCAACCTTATTGTTACTTGATAGACGGTATTGGCAAGTCGATTATTATGCCTGACGTTGACGATTCGGACAAGAGCGAGACGAATTGTAATCGAGACGAAGACATGATGTTACCGGACGAACCTTCCGTTCCGTCAAGTTCTGCGAAACCCTCTGAGCAGCCAGTTGGTTGTTCGAGTATTCCACCTGTTGAGACTAATGAACCCGCTGCTTCGTCATCGTTTGTTGATCCCCCTGATGAGCAGACAGTTCACGAAGCAGTCGAGCCTTACGTGGAGAATTTGGTATTCTCGTTTTCTACTCTTTGGCTCGGTCGGTTTATTTCTCAACATCTTTTCGGCAGATCCATCAGGTGAAGTGGGTCAAATGGTATAATCGCTCTGTACCCATAGCAACGCAGAATGAGAATGGACCATGCCCTCTTCTCGCGATATGTAATCTTCTTTTGTTACGTGGCGATCTTACATTACCTGAGGATACGGAAGTCGTTGCTGCTACGCAGCTGATCAACATGGTCGGTGATCTAGTTTTCCAGCAAGGAATGGCGGTATATGCAAAAATTTGCATTTATCCCTGTTCAAACACTTGAAAACGATTTAGAAGCAAAGACATCGATTGGACTACGAGCAAAATGTCTACGACGCAATGTCGGTGCTGCCAAAGTTATCCACCGGTTTGGACGTTAACGTAAAGTTTAAAGGGTAAGTAACTTTGCCATACTCTTTCGGCTTGACGCCTACGTTGATCTTGCATGCAGAGCTTTTGAATTTGAGTACACTCCTGAATGTATAATATTTGATTTGCTCAACATCACGTTGTGCCACGGATGGATATCCGACCCGACGAATACGGAAATGCACCAGGCGGTAGGCAATTTGAGCTACAATCAACTTGTCGAAAAGATTATCCACGAGGACGCTTCGAAGAGCACGCAAGGTTGACGTGCACCGTCTTCCATTTCATTATTCTACTTTTCCATTCAGGTCTGTTCGCTTTGGCCTTTTTCGACTCCACGGTTAGCCAGTTAACGCGTTATGGCTTGGCGTCTTTGAGGAATGCCCTACAAGAAGGACACTTAGCCGTCCTTTTTCGTAACAATCACTTTTCCGTCATCACGAAGCGAAACGTAAGCGACGCAACCGACTTTTTCTTATTTGCATACTGTACTTGTTTGGCTTCCATGTTACGTAATGTTTATTCCTTACCTGCGCTTTGCTCGAAGGCGAAGTCCAGTTTTGGAATGGTGCCAGCTGGCCCGCTCTTTAATTTGAGCAAAACCGTGGGCTTTATGGCTTCGGCAATTCGTTATCTTTAAATGCATACTGTTCATAGAATTGCACAGCTAAGCTGAATAATTCTACCTGACAATGACGTCTGCATGTCAGCAGTCTTTTTTTTTTAGTAACAGTAGGCAGTCGTAGGCACACAGCAAGTTTAAATTGATGCATTGTCATGCGTCTGTAATGAAATGTAGGCGACTTAGGATAAGCCTTTCACTTCTTCAGGGTTCGTTGTACTTGTTGGTGACCGACCAGGGCTTTTTGAAGGAGCCCAACTACGTTTGGGAAACGCTGGACAGCATCGACGGGAATAGCCATTTTGTCGATTCGGATTTCTTTCTTGTTCCCGCCAAAACGGACTCGTCCGTTCAAAACGAAGCGCCTCCGCAGCAGACGATGAAACAAGTTGAGAATGAGTAGGTCGCTCGGCCACTTTCCACTTCCGCCAACCGACTTACGGTACACGTCGCTGTTTTTTGAAGTTTCCTTCTCGCATTGTCGTTGGAAGAGTCGGGACCTACCAATGACCAAACGGCAGATCACCTCTTAGCCGCTAAACTGCAAGAAGAGGAACAGCGCGCGGCTGCTGCCGCCGCCGCCGCAACGGCGCCTCCGCAAAGGAGGGAACGGCCCGTCAGTCGACCTGAGTTTGCCACCACATCTCATACAACCAATTACCAGTCGAAGGAGAAGGTTGGTTGAATCTTTCCATTGAAGAACTGTCTCGCTTGATTTGATAATTTTTCAGTGCACCTTACTGTAAATGGTTCTGTATCATTTGAAGATAACTTGATCATTTTTAATGCCATCGGCAGGCTTCCAGCAATATAAGACAATTCTGTTGAATATGACAAGTGCGTGCTATCAGCGCGATGGCACTTTACTTGGTCGGCAAGCTTTCACTTGACAAGAGAATGTACAGAAAGAGAGAGAGGCAAAGAGAGGAGACTTTTTCCAACGGACTGCATACAATCAATGTTAGAGCAAGTGGCCTTCGACAAGCCACACGTTTTGTCTGCCGGCTAATTCGGCTTCCAATTCTTCGAGATTCTTTTTTAAAGCGTCCACTTCGTACACGTCACCAGACATGGCCGCTTGTTTGATGTATCTAAATTAAAATGCAGAAAAAGGAATTGAAACTTGCTGAGCAAATGTGTACTCTCTTATCAGCGAGATTTGCTGCCTAAGCGGATCTTCAGCCTTTTCCAATTGGCCATTTGACAAAAGAACTGATGCACTATTGTCTTGTGGTCCCAATGCATCTCGACGCTCCCTCCTTTCGTCCATCACTTCTGCGTACTAAAATGATCGCATGCGTCACACGTCGGGCAAAACGGACGATTCAAAGGAACCTTTCGGCTCGTCCTGTCGAAATCTTGTCGCATGTTCTCTTTCCGTTCGGCGCTTATCAATTGAAACTCATTTGCATTTGGCAAGCTGGGCAGTTCCGATGCTATCTTTCGCACAAAGTCCAGAGCGAATAGACGAATGTTACGCTGCAGCAGCAACTGCTGAGGCGACCAGCGCATACCGGCTTCGGCGGGGGTTAGGCTGAGAATGTTCTCGCTTAATTTGCATTTTTCACCTCTCAATTAATGGATACAATGTGGCTGATTTACCTGGCAGAATCGACTTGCTTTAGCATGTGGACTAACTTATTCCTGAGCTGATGGCCGAAGTTCAGCTCGTAAACGGACTCGCCGGTGCTGCAAGCAGCAAGCTGATAGAAGCATTTGAAATGTAACCTGCAAATCCTACCATAAGCTTTCGTTAACTTTTAAATACGATTGATGCATTTTTTTCACTTCGTTGACGAAAGAAATGAAATTCTGAAATTAATAGATGAATGGAACGACTCAATTTTTTTAAGACGCGAAACTTATTACTTCGTACTTGCTGACAATGACCGGCTGCTCGGACGACTGTTCTTGCTGTCTCTGTCTGCGCAAAAGCAGCGTATCGCACTCCCGACAAATTCTTATTGTTTGGTCGCTTTCCTGAAAGTTGAGAAAACGACAAGCAGAGGCATAAGGGTAAAGGGAAGTTAATTCAAATTTGAAAGCGAACCTTTGAGAGCAAGGACGAATCGACGCCGTATTTGCCAGCAGCGTCGTGTGTTACCTTTTTCAAACCGCTAAGCAGACGACTTGCCTTGTGCATCAGATTTTGGCCGCTTGACGACCTTTCAATTGCGTTCAAGGAAGAGCACGAGCCGGACGACTTTAACAAGCTTTGTTCAAGCTTATAAGTTGCAGCAAAGGCGGGATTGGTCAATCTTTCTTAAACGAGCACCGCACCGTTTCGAAAAGGCGACGAGCAAAAGTTACTTGCAAACATAATGGACATAAAAATTGAACAATTAGCGCACATAACGGAACCGCACAAGCGACAATGGTGCCTCCGCCGCGCAAGGGAAAACGGGGCGTCGCAGAAGGCGCACTGCTTCGCTTCGTTGTTGCTTATCCATGGAACGACCTCTTTTTCAAAAGCTGAAGGTTGCCGATTAAAATATACGGTAATGGTGATCTTGAAAATCTTTTATGTTTACCTCTTTTTCCAGTCGAATCACCTCCGGCTACAGTGATGTTTACCAGCTTGTCCAATCGTATGATCAATTTATTTGTTTGCACTACTGACTGATCAACGTTTGCACTGCGTAGCTTTTTAAAATACCGAGTCAGAGACGTTGAGACGCCTGCGAGATTGAACTGTAGCGCGGCTGAAATGATGAAACAGCGTACCTAAAACCGTTTCGGACGAAGTGCTTGGCTGAATATCAGCTTTTTGTACGTCCTGTTTGAATATACGATTTTTCGCCCATCCAAAAAGATCTGAAAGCCAATAAAACTATCAGGTGTCGTGTAATCCTATAATAATGGCGTAAGCTGATACAGGCGACACATCGCGTCTCAATTAGGTGTTAAAAACGTGAAATAACTGAGAAATATAAGAAATAATCTTGCTTCCTCCCGTCGTTCAAAACAACGAAAATCCGTTTCTCTACTTATTCCTTACCTCGTAACTGGGAAGGTGCGGGACCTTCGGCATTTGATACCTCGCAGTGGAAGTCATTGAAGTGCGCTTGCAACTGCGTTGTGCTGAAGCAATTCTTTTTGCACACAGGGCATAAAAATCCTTCGTGAACAACGTCCGGCGAGTTGTTCATCCAGCGGACAAAACTGCCCCCGTTGTTGGACAAAAAGGCACGGTGAAATCACCGGAATCCCAAACCATCAACTCCCCCACGCGTTGCAATTTCAACCATGTTCGGTTGTACATTTACCTAATTGATTTGCAAGTACGAATTTTTTCTTTTCTAGCGGGTGCGTTTAACCCAGCCCAGCTCCTATATCGCATACGTGTTAGCCTCTTACCTTATGCCGACTTCCCGCTTAGGGAAACAAAACCTATGAGAAAATGTTAGTATAACAATGAACTATGAACTACCTGCTTTGACTTCTACTCCTAAATCGATATAAGCAGCGAAGATGCCGCTAATGCATCCGATCACTTCGTATGAACCCTCAATCGATGGTTCATTTTTAAGATAAAGCGAATAGCGACGGAGAGATGCCAAAGAGAATTCTTACGCAATATGTGCTAAGTGGGATCTTTCCAAGCTATTCGTACATGTACGAATGCGTGTTAATAATTTTCTGTCACCCTTTAAGATTTTCAGACCTCACAATTCATAAAATATTTTTCCAACTTTGAACTTTTAGCTGTACGAAAAAACTCACGTAAAGCGTACTTCAATTTACTGATGCGCAGGTAAAGTTGCCATACTGTCATTTTTAATTTTCTGCCGACCATGTCGCCGCCTCAAAACGAGAAGGACTATAAATATAATCAAAAGCTTTACTTGAATTAAACTTAAGGGCGCTACAGCAGCCACAACGGAGCGTTCAGTCAACAACCGTTATACTGTATTTACGTGACAGCACTTTTGTATGTCAGTCAAGTCGCGACTGAATTAACCTTAACTACGTATGCGGCAAATTTTTCCCAGGATTCATCATTACACATTTACCACTGCAAGTCTGTTCGTACTTCTTGAACCTGACAATCATTTCACGGAAATGATGAAAAAGAGAATGAAAAGCCTACCAGTACGCTTCGTGGTTTTTACTACGAACTGATACCATTAATGGTCACCGCCCTTAACAACTGCAATATTCGACCTTACCCCACGTAGGAAGAAGGCACGCCAATACCTTTACAAAATTGATGTGCAGGTCATTTTTAAAATCATTTACAGAAACACCTATCTTAAGCCAACGGATAAAATGGTATAAGAAGATCCAAAATTTCTTTAACATTTTTTGTTAATTGTTCCTAGGAGTTTACGAAACGCTGACCTTTGTTTTTTTTCATATTCTTCTATAACGAAACTTTTCTAGTTCACAAAATAGTTCACCTGCTAAAACGAAAACCACTGTTACGAAATGGACAAGAATAAATTTAGGAAATCAAACGTGGGCAGTTTCGCCGGGCAAAACTGTCAGAAAAAGTGTTGGGCGTAATTTATTCCGAATGCCCAAGTTCAATAAGACCATTGTCAGTAATTTGTCCATGCTTCCACGTATTCCTAAAGCAGCTAGGAAGTCACGAATATTTGCTTTCAACTTCAAATCTTCATTTTTAACAAATATTTTTCAAATCGATGAGATAACAATGGATTGTTTCGATTTTCCTTTCTATACCTAAGGTCCTTTGTCGCTGAGAGCGGAACTTCTCTTCTAACCCGTTTTTAGCATCATAGTTGTGCTCAAGCTAGTGGCGTCGTTCCATTATATCTACTTTTTTTGGCTAAGTATAAAAAGAGCAAAAGAAGTGCCTAGTCAGCAAAGAGTGAGATTGCATGGCTTAGGGCTCCCCTTTTCAATTAAATAAACAAGTTTTATTATTTTCATGTAAATGGTCAGTCAGTCACGGCTTTTCCCGTTGTCGTAGAAGTTTGTAATTGAACTGCAGAGTGTCCATCAGCAAACGGATGAGCAAATTGTTGGAGAAAGTATTGCTTTCTCCAGTAGGCATTTTGCAGTTCAATTACAAACTTCTACGATAACGAGAAAAGCCGTTACTGCAGAACATCATGAAAATACTTAACGCGATTTAAATCTGGTTTTGTTTTGCTTCATGTGCAGGAAAGATTAAACGAGAAAACGTGCAAAGTGTGCAAGTACTCGCTACAGTCCATTGCTTTGCTGCCCTTAGGATTGTCGAGTGATACTTTTTTTACAACTTTCAGCACCTGAAGCTGATTTCCGATAAGCGCATTGTGAGCTAATTCCGTTTGTAAAGTTCTAAGCAGTTGCAACAATCGAACTACGGCAAATTAGTTCAACTTGCCTGAAATAGTGTTCAGTTTGTTGATCGCTGAGGTTTATTCGTTCGGGCAATTGTGTTGCTGCTGATTCAAAGTAGAAACGTGCTCATTTTTTGAATAGCTCGCAACCTCCTAACGGCGCTGAGCTGTTAAGACGTTCCGAAATTGTCAAACAATTATTTGTCGTTTGAAAACTTGGCGCATAGCTCGCTGAACCATTTGGGCAAAACGACAGTCCGTATCAGCCCATAAAGCATTTTATTGCAGCTCGACCGTTCTGAATCAGCCGTGAAACCGCGAACCAACTTTGCCCCTGTAACCGATTGACCTCTCTTACGTCGAACGGTTGGTCGTAGGCACTTTGTCTGTCATTTTCCAGTTACTGCTGAAAAGAGGTCCAGGTTAGCTAGGCGTGGTTTGAAATCTCCTTATAAGCAGGTCAGCTCTTGTCTAGTTGTGATGTGCCGCTTCCGTTGGCGCCAGTTACCGCCAGTATAGAAGAAGAAGCGCCACGTAGAAGCGACAGAGCAGCAAAATGTTGGTTCGCAACTCGTGCGCGATTTTTCTTCTTCTTCTCCTTAACTTCCCCTATACCTATCAGTGGTCAGATTCCGAAGGTAGGTGAATGCCTATTACGTCTGTATCGAGTTTTCAGGGATAAAGTTAACAGAATACTGTCGAAGTTACGGAGCCCGCGGTGATGACTTTTTAAAAAGTCGTGGCCGTATTACCTTCCCTGATGGCGCCCGCTTGGAACAAGTGATCGAAGGACCACTGCGACTGTTAAGACTCCGATTCAATCATACCGTCGACCTACGACGAGTGACTTTGCAGCTCCGTGTAAATCCAACAGTGCGGGTGTTCACTAGAGCTTTTCAAAATCGCTCTCTCTTCCGCAATAGCACTGAATTTTTCGTATGCTACGATTACACTTTTACGCTGCCCGAATCAACAGTTTCCTTCAGCATCTTCAAGCAGACAAATCGGTACCTCTTCAAACTGACCTCCCTGAGGAAATACCAATAGAAACGATTTTGCTCCAAGGCTTCGACGCTCAGCTAACTCATGACGAGGTTCTGCTGATCAACTTTACCGTCTGCGCACATGGTAATATGTGCTCTCTGCTTGCTTTAAGCAAACAACCGTTTTCTTCAGACTGTCAAGGAGTACCAGGTTGTTATGGTGATTGCAAACCATTGATGAAAGACTTTGGTTGCATGGAATGTATATGCCCGAAAGGTACCACCTTTGTCGGTCCAAGTGGTAATTTTAAGTATACACTTGCAGACAGTCTATCCAGCGGCTGCTCAGGCATCCCGCCAAAGGATTTAGAAAAATTATTTGACAAAACGAAAAATCAGCTTCAGTTTGGTTGCAAATTCAAAGTTGGCTACAGAAGACAGGTAGAGAGCACCTTTGTACACTCTCTTGGCCTATACGTATTCTTGCAACGCAGATTCATAAGCTTTTGGGTATTGACGACTGCGTTCCATTCACATATCCAAGATGTACGTTCTACAGTAAGGTCGTGATACCAAGTACGAAGGTTCAATGTTTGAATCACTGCTACTGACCTCGCCGTTGACTAATCGCACTGCAGGGACTGCGTTTTTCTCTAGCTTGTACTGTTTTCAGCGACTGCCAGCCATCGCTGCGCCTGCGGCCCAAAGGCCAAGTAAAGAATTGGTTTAAAAGTTGAATGGTAGTCCAAGTTGTAGTATTTTTCTTCTGAAACGCTTGGAGCAAATAATATAGCGCGGGAAATTGAAAATGGGCATTCTGGGGTTAACCTTTCCTACACCGTTACCAGCAAAAAAAGGGAAAGCGATGAATAAACAAGGCACTTGACAACAGAACGGTAGAAGGACGCTGGGCTATTTGTTATGTTGAGAAATTTGTCTGGAACAATAAATCAACATGGCATCAAAAACGCATGGCACAAAATGTTCTAGGTAAAGCTTATCACGTCGTCATTTATACGCCTCGACGGTATTGGTTTGTAACAATACATTCAAACAGCTCTGCTTGGTGACCATTCAACATCCAAAGGCGAAACTGTAAAGCAGTTCTGCTTCCTCGCACAATTCTATGGGCCAATGATCAACAGGGTGGCAAGCGTGACAATTTCCATGAATGGTAAAAGACTGACGACACTGGCGCCGCTTTCCACTTTTGGTTTTGCCTCGGGTGTTTCTTCCAAATCCTCAATTTCATCTGGCTTTTCAGGCAACAACGTATGGTAGTCGTCGCCTTCGGTGAATTCGGTTTCAGCTTCGCAGTTTAGGCAAAGTTCACAGGTGGGACCGCTGTATCCGTCGTTGCAGGCGCATTTGCCGCAATCGCAGGAACCTTGGCCATTGCAAATCATCTAAAAGAAGTGCAATTTTTCTATTCGCAAGGCGGAGGAGTGTGAACAAGTTGTCATACGCCGCTCTTGCCGAGACATTCGGTCGTTTCCGTTGTGCAGTCACAAGCCGGGCCGGTCCAACCGACATCGCACTTACAGGTGCCACATTCGCATCGGCCTCGACCTGTAAGACAAGCACGTAGCACTAAACACTGGAAGAAAGGAGGGAAGGAAAGAAAAATGTTCTAGCTTTTTCTAAAAGAGATTATGCGCGCTTTGCCTAATATTATTACAAAGACTCAAATGTTAAAATTAACATAAGCTTGTTTATGAAAAGTTTATTCAAGACAAAATAGAGGAAGAAAGGTGATTGACAGCGTATAGTTGCGCTCGAAAATTATTTATAGTTTCTGTTCTGATGAACAGACACAATTTCTTTCACGTTAGGAAGTTCTCCTGGCCGAAGCTGCGTCGCCCGCCAAAACGTTGTTAGAGCAGCTGTCACGAGGTTATAAAATTCAAAACGTCGAAGAACTTTCGGCATCTGTCATCATTGTTCAAGGAATCTGTCTGGAAGAGAGGCAAAGTCCAGTTTTCGTTTACTAAGACTTATGCCTAATGGTGAAAGAAAATTTGAATGACATGAATTGATTGAGTAACTCTCTGCCAAGTCCATCGATGAACTTGGCGTTTCCGTTGCGCTTGGAGGCTGATAAGGCGCTGTAGGTCGAATTAGACAGGTTGTCCTTTTTTGCTGGGAAAAAGTGGCCAAGGGGGTCATAGGAGCACGAAGCTAAATAGTGCACTTCATTTTAAAACTCTCTCCACCTTCTCATGGCCTATAATATGAATACAATGAACTACTTGACCCTTGGATGTTCACCTTTTGTTGTCATTCCTTAGCGCATAAATACGTCGCATCTCCTAAGCTCGAAAAAGTGGATTTAACCCATAACTTGCCCATACTTCTAAACAAAGTCTCTCAGCTTATTTTTGATCAGACTGCCAGAATGCACAGCTATAACAAGTGACGTGGTTTCCTAGCAACGGTTCAGGAAAAGCTAACAACCTTAGACCACCGCTAGTGAAACTATTCATAAACAAAGTTGCGCTATCGAGATGAGGATATTGTCTTTTTTTACGTTTTTGGCGTTCGTAAGGTCGTCAAAAGTATAATACGTTATGGAATAATACGTATATCAAACATCCATTATACAACATTACGATACTGTCTTCGCATTCCTTTTATACTGATAATTAATTTACGGGCAAAGTCCACTCACGTTCGGCATTTATCCAGAAAACAAGAGGAAACCCCTAGGCAAAATGTGCTTATAGGACGGCTGTGATGCTTGTGCGTTTGCTTTATTGGATTTTCTAACAATTACAATTTGAAAAACTTCAAAGCAAAATAATTCAGAGCATCACTCCTAAAGCACACGGTCTAAATTGGTTTCAATGAATATGACTAGCGAGCCTGACGATAGCCATTCGTGAAATCCGGAAAGCTACGCAAATGATAATCAAGTACAAGCATACAATATGAAAAATCAAGATAGAAGAACTTTCTAATTGCAAAAATAAATCGCAAAATGACAATATAGACGGATGCAAAATGTTAGAAGAGTCTTCAGGCTAAGAATGGGCTAACCTACGTTTAGCAGCAAAGCAAACGAAGAATAGAAACTCAATGAGAAACATGAAGGTATGAAACCAGTTCGGTAGACAGAAAAGCAAAAGCAAGCGACAGTGAAAAAGAACACGCATCAACAACAGTTTATTTCATTTTAATGTGAAATTTCACGGGTTAACTGCTCACATGCTTAAATACGTTTTTTAAAACTAAATTTATTGAAACAACAGTAAAAGAAGCCTATCGTGTACGTTACGCAAGCGTCAGTAATGAAAGAGGCTAAAAGCATTGCTCATGGCAGTGGTGGAAACTATGCAATGCGAAATCAAGAAGCAACTTTTACGGTGGAAGCAAAATTATTGATATGCAGGCTTTTACTGTATAGTATTAACATTTAAACGTGACACGTAAGCAAAGGTGGAAACAAAAGAAGATGTGAAAGTGAACGTACCGGAGCACAGTTCGGCTCCATTAGAAGGACAAGAAGTGTCGTCACATTGGCAGTATTTTCCGGAATACTACAAAAAGGAAATTTTGGAGGCAGGAGCAATTGGTGCGACAAGTAGTAGGCGCACTTTTTCTGGCGAATCGCATTCGCAAGCACCGCATTTGCATTTCCCTCGCCCTGAGCATGGCTCCTCAGACGGCGAAGAACGGCACTGATTCAACAACTCGGCAACGGACATGGTACCTGAGGCAACGTTGCACTCGCAACGGGATCCAGCGCTGCCTGGGTTGCAAATGCAGGCACCACAGACCAAGTTGCCACGTCCGCCGCATTGCGGGGACATTGTTACCTAAAAAGGAAAAATTAAAGCGGCCGCTGCGTTGGTTAAAAATTCGCTCTCACGGGAGGCGACTCCGCGATATCAGAGGTCAGTATGCTTATCGATGGCGGCAGTCCAAATGGCCGTTGGTATTGCCAGTGGCCGTGCATAGGCAAAACCGCGATGCCTACCTGATTCTCCAGTTTTTCGCAGTCGCATCCGCAGATTGGGTTGACATATAAGGCGACCACTTCACGGACACCACCAATGCCCACACTGACGACGGCGCCTCCGCTAGCTCGGCATTCTCGTAGCTTCACGCTAACGTTGAATGACACCACGTCTGAGTGGGAGACCGATGGGCAGAAATTCCCTGGCTGCACTATGCTGAAAGACGAATGGTCTATTCATGTAGATGACCATCACCTTACCCTTACCCTCGGCATTCCGCTTCATATTCGATTGTCACTCCTTGTGACTCAGTCTCGCTATTCAATATATAGATGTCACGGCTATCGCGGTCCTGATGTAGGTAACGTAGCGAGAAGCTGATTGCATCTCCTGAGAAAAGCGCTTTATTAATAGGAACTTTAAAAAGTAACCCATTACCAGGCTTCATGGCAATCTGAACTTGCTGAGGTTGCAATTGGGTCCTTACAATCGCGCCACTGTAAGGATCCTGTCTGCTGGCACCGACATCCGCATTCTTAACAACGACCAATAGGAAGGAGATATCCAATCGTCTCACGAGAGCTCACCTGCAGGAACTCCACCTTGCTGACCGGATGTTCCACAAATGAAGCTTCACACTTCTTTTCCAAGCTTGAGTATAGCTCGCAGCGGGATGGTAAGTCGGCATTCTCAAAACAAAGGAAGTTTTTCCAAGCCTACAGCAAGGCTGATAAAAGGTAACCAACCGGGTCGGAACACCAAGCACAGTCGGGATGTTGCTTGATGCACTGGCCACAGCTGCTCTGCGCGGAGGCAGTTTGGCACAACTCCGCTGGACTTTTCTTACCGACTGAAACGGAACAATATTTTAGCACAAGGAACTCTTTAGCGAATTTTATTTTATCGTAAACAACTATACGAACGAACAGAGCTACATAGCACACAATGAGCCGCGAACTGCTGTTGCACTATACAGCCTGAAATGTTCACGTTTCTCTATGCCAAGGCAACAAATGGTCACTACTTCCCGATTATGGCCACTGTTGCGTCGGCTCGAATCCATTAGCCATAGATATGCCCATTACCAATGCTAATAGACAGAGTGTTTACTTAAATAGGGTTTCAATGCAATTCTATGGAACTTTAAAAATAAACAAGCCAGTTTTCAATGTTTGGTAAATTGTATTTGCTTGCCCAACGTCTACCCGGTTGCGTGTGACACATTTCATGAGAAACTGAATAAGTGACTTGCTATCGTCCAGCTGTCTGCCGAAATCGACTGCTGACATGCGATACACTACATACCTATGAAAAGCGGCTGGTATGCTGTTAACGCTGGATGGGTGAGCAACATGCTAAGCAGACCGCCGCAACGAATGTTGATCTAGCTGCCGCTCATGATGACGATCAGTATGATTTCCAGGCGCCCATCAGTATGCTATTGCAAAAGCGACTCTGTTAGCTAACTTCCTGATTGTATACGATTAGAATAGCTTCAGAAAAAATTGCCAACATATATTATTGTTTCCATTTCGGGCATCATATGTCCGAAAGGCATTACTGGATATTAGTAGAAGGTACAAGTGAACAAACAAGCTTCAACTAACACCTGTAAAGCAGCATAATGCATTAATGAAATCTTTTGCTTCTGCCAGAGATGAACATTAGTCACGCTGAGCTGTCCTGTGCCATATTAGACGTACTGATTCAGGCAAGACACTTATTCGCTTATTTTAAAGCCAAATTTGGGCATCGTGAAAGATCGGCGTCTATCCATTGTGCAATAGCTTGTTTTTATGTTGGCATACAAACGCCGTTCTTTTATGCCGAGTTTGTTTATAAGAAAATGATGAATTATGCAAAATGTAAATTTAACTTTGAAAAACAGAAGCGATTTTCGCTTCGCTGCCGAACCGCTGATTTGAACGGATAGCCAAACTTCGTCTTCGTCCTTTCAGCGCGCGCGGCAGACGTCGAACATTCCTTGAAGCTTGCATATGCGAAGAAGTTAAGATGGTACACATTCTGTAAATTCTTTAAAAAAGAACGTTTTCAGCAAACTTCTCAGCCAACGTTAGGTCAACAGTTTTTTTAATTAGGTGCCTAATTGTATTCCACTTTTGCTGACACTTCAGGGAAGAGCAGAAATGCCTTTTTGACACGTAGGTAACGCAAAATTATGCAAATTTTATTTACACGGCCACACAGCATGCGAGCCGCTCAACTTTCCGTAATGACTACTTCCAACGACGGTGACTCACTTTATCTTGTATCAACCGGCCGTTCATCAGGAGGCCAGAATTAACGTAGATAATTCAGGTAGGCTTCTGGCCAATGCAAGCACGCCTGAAGGGTCTGCCCTAACTCGCAACGCAGTTCTGCCGGATTTTTTGCGCGAAATCGCAAGTGTATCAATGATTGTTTCCGCCTGTTTCGTTCGCACGACTTTCCTGAGGCAATTACTCAACTGCAGTCGCTTCGCCGTTGCTCTCGATCTTGACTACTTGTTTACAAAGTTTTGTCTTTAAAATACAATTCAATCCGGAATGGAATGACATCCGTGAAAGAAAAAGGCTGTTAGGAAAGTCAGAAACCTGAAAATCTGCTGCTTGCTTTAAGTGGACCCATTTGAGCGAGCATCGTCTCCTTGCCGTTGAATAAGCAATAAGGGAGACATATTCTTCAGTTTGATTATGTCATATAAAAACCTTGTTGACACCCCTGGCAGCACCCCGAGATGAACAGGTGCAATTCGAAGCCCTCTTCAGGGAAGCGGTGTCCAAATAGCAAAAGGAGAACAAATGAGAACTGCGTGGCTTTGACAGAAAATGTCTTTTCTTGCCGAGTGGTAACAGCCGGCTTGGCCAACATGCGCTTGCTGTTTTCCGTAGTTGTTTACTGGCGGCCGGAAGCTTGCTAACTTGCCTTAGCGCAAGAAGCGACCCCGCCATTGCAAGCCCAACTTAACGAACGGAAAACATCTACCCGCACGAACCGCAGCGCGGTCAACGATCAATCTCTCATTCATGCATCCATTTGGCCGAACGCCGAGTGGCCGTAAATCATTGCAATGAATCACTACTTTGAATGAATCAACCTTGGAGTCTTTTGGCATGCTCAAAAAATACATTCAAGATTACATACCTTCAGTGTTCAGGTATGAGAAATAGATCAATCAATTCGAACATTAGCACTTCATGTCTACTCAATATGAGCTATCTGCTAAACTTACGAAGGACAAATGCTTTACACAACGAAAAGCCGCAGTTTTTGCAAATACACCTCAAGCTTATCAACGTGATCACTGACCATAACGTACTCTGATGCGAAACGCGTAGCTGACGATGCTCCATAGCCACTCACTCCCTCTATCTTAAAGGGATTTGTTTTCAACGGCAAACTCTGAATTGTTTTATCCGTAGCAACTGTCGGTAGCCAAGGTGAACGCGCGACTGACCAACCGAACCGCGAGACTCACCTCCTCAACCATTCATTTGCGCAGAGATGGAACAGACAGGGCTGCCAAGCTTTCCACGGGGAAAACGTGCTGTCGCTTTCAAAGCACTCTAAGGAGGCAATAAAGCGGGATGGTTTATAGAGTCGACCCTATTCAATTGGACTTTTTCATATGGCGGAATCACTACCGACTTCGTCTGCGCGACGACGGAAGTGATGCGCTAAGGGACGATACCTCTGAGCGACAATTAGCTTGGCCATCATTTACGCGTTCCGGAAGTGAGACTGATGTCTCGAACAAGCATTCGTGCCTGTCGGCGTACATAAATTATGATTAATAAAAAAAAAGAAAATGAGGCAAAGTCGACCGGCACTAACCGACCGCCGCCTTGTTCGGACACCCGTCTGTCAGCTACAGCAACGGTCGCCGACGGTGCCGGCAGACTGGTGATCGCAGTTGTTATTGCGAAAACGATCAAAAAACGCAACAATTCCTAGAAGCAGCCGCGCGCACTCCGGCGGGCTCAGTTGGCACAAGGTGGCGAGCCCAGCGGCACCAGCGAGCCGCTTTTTCAACCCACGCATCATTGGCGGCTTTGAGGCAAAAATGCCTATTGAAGAAGCAAGCAGCGCTAAAAAAGGCGCCAGCCTAATTTTAAAATGCCAACCAGCTGTCCGAACTGTTAGCCTACGAAACTGACGCGACCCATAGGGTAATGAAAGAAGACAATAGTAGCAAATAGCGCGCGTGCCATATGCCGTCCGCAGATGAGAACAATAGCTTATTTAAAGGCATTAATATTCTACCTGTTTCGACGAGCAACGACAGCAAGGCTCCAAGGGCAGTGGCAAAGACGACGCTCCCTCTGGTCGAGGCAAGCGGCCTCATCGATACCCAGCGTCCAGGTTCTGAAAACGTCGAAAAGCCGGTCAAAGCGAACAGCGGTGCTAAAGACGTTCAACGGGACGGCAGAGGCATTTCGATTCCATGAAGTATGCCTGCCGATGCGCTCTCATAAATGCCGGACCAATAGAATGGCGGCAAGAGAAGAAAAGCCAAATGGCAGAAATGCCAGAATGATCCAGTCATTAGCGAGGCGCGGATATTAGCGCGTCGACGGGAAAAGGTCGTTAAGATATACGGTTGTGACGTCCCTTTCTATTCACCCCTTTTAACATCGCTTGGAGATGAGCCTACGCCAAGGCGGCAGCAGCAATAGACGTAGCCACGGCGTGGAAATGATGATTGGAAGTTCAAGTCTCCAACGCTAGGGTTCGTAATGACTGGCCCGCGTCTGCCGTCAGCGACGATTCGCCAACTGACAGCAAAGGAGGAGTACCGGACAGCAGAGATTGCTCGAAGCGCGCGTGCGCACGCAACAAGTCCTCAGGAATTAGAAGACGAAGGACGAGTAGGGATATTTGGTTTCTTTTTTGCCAACACTATTTCTGCGTGTCAGTCGGCACACGCGGCGCCGGCAAAAGGCGAACGAATGCCTGCTCACCGTCGTGCATAGCATATGCTTCCACTAATCATGTAGGTCCGTTTCATTCAGCGATTGCCCCTCCACAAGGCCTCCATTGACGGCAGCAACATCATCTGTACACTACAGGAGGTGAAAAGGTTGAAGCTTATCTCTTTCCACTCTACTACGACTATGAACAACGTCCGAACTGTACAATGTCGGCATTGAGTCACGTTGGTAGTCTATACTTAATTCAGTCGGATTAGGTGTAATAACATACCGATAGAATGCTCCTGCCACAGGAAAGATGAATTGCAAGTCAATGAATCGAAATACGATACATCAGGTGAGAGTCGGCTACCTACGACGATGAGGCAGGTGCGGAAAACTCTGATGGCACTTTTCGCTTAGAGCTGCTCACTTCTCACGCAGTCGTAGACAACGTAACAACAACCATTAGGGCATTTTCGACTCCTACTTTGCGCGGGAAAAAACCTTTATTGCCTCAAAAGGTATCCAACAAAGTCGACAGGTCGGTTACGGATAGAAAATTTGACTTGTCAATGGGGAACTGCAATTGCGCGTAACGGCTGAATAAATAAGCAAGCTCTGCTTGTCCCACGTTAAGCGAGAGGGCAAAAGCGGATAAACCTCTGCAAATTGAACAATCCCTTTCGCTGTCTCCGTTCACCCAGCGTGCTTGATCAAGCATGAATAGCCTTTTGGCAGGATAACCGCTGAAATGCTTCGCATGCTACTGAGCCTTACTTTCGCAGCCAAAGGTGGATGGACGCGGCGAACTGGCGGCCCTTCAGCTTTAGCAGCTATAATGGCTGTACTGTCGCTGCAATCAACTGTATCCTGCCTTGATCGACAATAATGAGCAAAAGGAGTTTGCCTCTGTAAACGAACCCTTGCAAGAACAGGATGTCGCCCTGGCGTTGATCAAAAAAGCCACTTAGACCACATTCTGTCTTACCAAGCGTTCGGCGAATTGCCGCTGACTCACTGAGTCGCTCAAAGTGCGCAACGCCTCGCCTCGCCTCGGCGGGCACCCAGCGTGGTTTAAGGTAGTAGAATCAACAGTCGCGACAAAGCGGAAGCTCAGGAGTGGGCTCAATTGGAAGCGGCGGTGGCAACCGGTTGGCTTCACGCTTAAGGCTTTCCCGCCGCCTTGCAGAAGAAATTGGAGGAAAAAGCGAACGAACCGCCGATCCGGTCGCCACTGCTACACCGGCAAACTGGTTACCATTGAGACTTCGAAGGAGAAAACAGTTCGCGCCATCCCGCTGCGCCTCCCAGAGCTGTCGCCTGGTCAAAACACTTGCGCCCCAGGCAAGGGAGCACAAAACATTTGCCCAACCTTTCTTCGACTGTCGGCAAAATTGCCTGTCCGACGCGTTGACTGACTTGACGCTGTTTTCCGGTTTTTTCCATGACAACAGACCTTCGCCGCCCAAGTGGAAGCGTGAAAACAACCAATTTGCAAGTCGCCTTGGACTTTCGGCCAAAGCTGACAAAGGAAAATATGACAAAGTTCATAGCACAGTTGCCTTAGTGAGTACTATCTGCTCATGGCGACAAGCAATGATCCATTGCTTAGACATAAGGAATGCGAACTGCTACCGCTGAAGGCATTCAGCCATAGTGATAGTAAAATACAACATTTCGGAAGCCTCAACTATTTGCTTCCCCTTGAGAGTTCACTGGAGCGATAATGATTTACTGTATGCAACCTGTAAGCGAGTCTACGACCTTTCAGCTCCTAAAGGGCACCACGAGACTCAGCGTCATTTTCGGCGTGCGAAGTTTCTGAGAATGAGTAGAATGCAATCGTGTTTTTTTTTAAATTAGAAATCTTGTTGGTTTGAACATACGAGATTGGTAACGCTACACTTATTGGCGCACTTGTTGCAACGAAAGACCGACTGCTGAGAGGCAACTATAAAGTGGCACCATTCCGTTCTCCCACAGAAAGCCTATCAAATAGTGCACAGCGGAGACGTGCCGCTAATCAGTACTCTCACTCTTGGCAATGTTACGAATCGTGGTTGAGTGATGGTAGTTGGCATGGAACAATTTTCCGAATAATGAAATTGCCATCACTTGCTAATGGCGCGATTTGTTCAATCTTGTTTTCATGCCTTTGCAAGCCAACCGCTGCGGGCGTTTCGTTTTGTTGAAAGTGGTCAACGCAGTTTGGGAGTGCCAGGAAGAAGTTGGCAATTTCGCGGTCTCTTTCTTCTGAAAAAAGAGATGGATCAGTCGGCGGGTCCAAACAATTGGCCCTTTTCAGGTTGCTGCTGCTGTGCTTTCTCCAGGGAACGTTCATTGCTTGCTGCCGACAAGGAATTCTAAGATTTAGACGAAGGGTTCCTCCTGTTGTTCCTCTCTTCCGTGAGCGATTTTTTAGTGCACCGCCGAAGCACCCTCGTAGACCTGGACAGGGAGATGATTGAACAGCCTGTCGTCCCGACGGACGATGGCACGCGGAAAATTTTCGTAATGGTGGACCTTTCCCGCTTTCAACGGTTGGCGTTTTTCGGCCTCGTCTGAGGACGAAGCAGTTTGAAAATTGTGCCAAGAACACATTTGCCTGGGCATCATTTTCTCGCTAACTTTTTGCGCTTACCCACCGACTCTGCCGGCAGACGATGGATGGGCAATGGGTTGTTTTTCTCCAGTCGACTTTCACTGACAGCCATCATCCATTTCTTTGCTACGTAATCAATTTCCGGCCTAATGTCGGTCCCCGGCGTGAGCAGGCGAAAAAGAAAGGTGATTTTACCTATCCTTATTAGGCTTGCTAAAAGCAGCGCTCTGGCGGCCATGTTTCATCCGACAAATCAAAGGATGTTGGTCAAACTTGCAAATTCTGTTTCCTTGAGGCAGACCATCGAAGAGAAGGAAGTTTATAATAGCCATCGCTGTTTGATTGCCTTTTGACCTCCTTTCGGCAACGCTAACAGTAGGTCGGCCTTACCAAATGTGGCCAAATGTTTGCAGTCCCATCGATCTGTTACTGAAGACAGTTCCTACAGCTTTTTTATTTGACAAGCTGTTCGAGGTGCCAGCAAAAGTCAGCAAGAAGTTATTCTCAACGCTAGCATGCCCAAAGTTCAAATCCATTTCCACTTCTCCTATACTCGCATGCTTGACGTGAATAACATTTCCTAATCATGCAGTTTATAGCTGCAAGATCCCTCAGCGGGTCCCTTTGAAGGGGCCTAACGAAGGATAATTTGGCGAGAACGTAATTTGAGTGGCCAGTCACAATCGTTCTGGGCTAAAGTAGGCAAATCCCGCCGGCAGAGGGGTGCCGCGCCTCATTTAATCTCCTAAGCAACGAAGCGTAAATTGAAATTTGTCAAACCTAAGTAACACCTAAAACTGAATTGTCGCTGGCTTTATTTTTTACGAAGCCCATTGATCAGACCATTTGAATTGTACACCCATTGATAACTGTCCAGTAGGACGAAAGGGCGCATTAACTAAAAAATTACGAGTTCAACTTTTCTCAGCACTCTTGTTGCGGTCCTATTAATTATTTTGAATTCATTCAGTGAAGAGCGGACACTACTAATCAGATTGGAAAAAAGTGTATATACAATTGCAATTACCTGCAGTCTTTTTTTGAAAATGATCACACTATTGAAAGCTACCAATGATTGGAAATAACGTCACAATAGTCCAATCAAAAGACAAGCAGCCAATTTCGTAAAGCAGAAATCACAATAAACATATTGAGAATGAGGAGCTTCCGAAAACAGGCTGCTCTATCTATGCGTCAGTGACTTTTAAGCGTAACAGCTAAACTTAGATCTATAATATAAGTATAATTAGGCCAACCGGTATCGACAAAGCATGACCTAATCTCCGTATGTTCGTAAGAGCATAACGCGTAGTAATTTAGTTAATGAGTCATCGCTACAAAAGCAGGAAGCAAAGCTAAATAGCAACTGTGCATTTTTGGAATGGATAATGACGGGATATATAATCCATCGTTGGCTCGATCGATCGTTTCATGAAGAACAAAAGTATACTGTTAATTCTTTGTTGTCCAGTTTACCATCTGCAATGAATCATCGTGACTCTTAATGACTAATTCAAAATGTTGTTTGACTGCTGAATCAATTCAACCATAGGTTGGCTGGCTTGAATGCGCTTACTCGATACTGCCGATCAGGCTGCAAGTAATTTGCAACTTTCCCCTATATATATATATATTGGAAAGAGACAATCGGAATTGTGCTAAGGATCAGCGAAGCTTCATAGGCACTTGAAGCGGCAGCGGAAAAATTATAATTATCCTTAGCCGGCGCTGCCCACAGTTTTAGTAATTGAACTCGAACTGCTAATCTCATTTTTAGCAACACGTTCGAAGATGATCAATCGACTTTTTACGCATCTGCTGAACACAACGGAAATCGTCACGTTGTCTCAAGCTCAGCAGCAAACACGTGCAATTGTTGAACAGGCCGTTTTTGCTCCAAGAGCCAGTTGGCACTGGAGCTCTACGTGGGCGGATGAACCGCTCCTTGGCAAAGTTTTGAGAAGTCGGTTGAAATGAAACTGTTCAATAAATCAGCTGACAAGATGTCCAGACGACCTTGGTAGTGTTGATACAAAGGAAATGATAGGCTAGCAGGCGGAAGGTGGGGTCATTTGGTCCGTTGCTGACAGCTCCTATGACTCAGTTTCGTCATGGATTAATTTTTTCAACTCCCGGAATGACGTTAAAACTTATGAGCGATCGTTTTTTAAAATTCTCAAGATTAAAGCGCCAGCAGCATTCAGCAGCTGTCAATAAAGCGCAGAAGTTCTCCGAAGCCGGAATCAGATCATGAACGTCACGGCGCTTATGGCAGTTGAAGCAAATGAAAAGTTTATAGCAGCATGCATACGATGAGGTATTCTCATCGTTCAGGTATTCCACCTGGATGTAGAAAAAGTTCTCCTGTCGTTCAAATGGAATAAACTGCAACTATACTTAGACACTAGTGAAACAGGTTTGTCATGCTTTACAAGAAAAAAGAACCAATACGTTATAGTAAGCAAAACGACTAATAGTGAACCAAGAATGTCTCCACGTGCCATATGCTGCCTTCCGCCGTATGCTGTTCAGAGTAGTCATCACGTGGGCACATCCTTGATTAACAGCATGCCATTTTTGACTTCCGAACGTCATTTTGAAGAAAAATTGAAGTGCATAAAGCTTTTGCTTCGCAGAGCGTTGCAAGACTAGGAATAATATAGAGGGTCCTTAAAACTCAAATAACTTAGCAGAAAGAAGCATTCCTCATAGTACTATTGACTTTTGATGTCTTCTATTAATAAACTGCAGGCGCACCATTTTATAGAGCTAAGCAGTTACAAGCTTGCTCTGTTTTAATAAAAGAAGTCAAAGGATTCCACAATGAGCCTATCATACCTCAACATTCGTTGGCAATGAGCCACCTTCAACCGTACTAATCATGGGTATGGATTGCGTAACATTAATTTCATTGACAAACGAGGCACTTGGACTTATAATAAAATAAATTAGCACAGGCGGTACGCAGAGGTATGACAAAAACTGTATATATCAAAACAGTATGATTAATATGCAATATTGACTACCCTATTCTTCTGCTGAGGACAGGTCAAGAAGAGATTTTCTTGTACTTGCTCAGCCGGTCATTCCCCTATATAAAATTTGCATATAATATGTAGTATTGTATTAAGAACTTTGAAAACGTAGCGCTAACTGGGACAGACCAACTGCATCACAGTAAGCTGTTATTTCAGTCGCGGATTTAAAGATACTACTAAATGAAAGATAGACTATAAATAGCAATCAAAGTTTTGTGTTTAATTTTAAAGCTGGCTTTTTGTCATTAACTGCTTTTCCAAGTTGCAGCTGCAACGAACTCTACATTTCTTGGCAAAACTCGCCCACTGCCGTTGGCAGTCGAGAGCCGGTAAATTCAAAAACACAAAAATCGCTGTCAGAGAGCCTACCTTCTATTAATGAATGTTATAAAGCCGTTTACTTTCAAATATGACGTGCTTCTAATGCGACTACCCGCAGCTTTGCTAGTCATTTTTTCAGCACCGCTTTTTCAAGATGTTCTCGCTGTTCTCTCCTTTAATCAACATTCTGTAATTTTAACATATCAGTATTTAAGTTACCTGCGTCAATGAGTCAAATGAAGCGTAAATACATTAACAGCAACAAGAAACGCTTATCTGTTTAACTGTAATTTAAAACAAAGGTTTTCAGGTTCATTGCTTACATTAAGACGGCATGCAAGCCGAACCTTCTAGCTTTACCAGCGAATGCATAAATGCGGAAAGCATGTTAATAGACGCGTTTTAATCTGCATTTATGCTAATTTTTTTCAAATCGTCTGAGCTGTTCAGTTGCATGAAAACAAGCAAGATTCAAACAGGTTTTTGCGCAGAAATATCAACATGTTGATCGGTGAACGTCTTTGCTTGTCAGATTATGTCAGTGTCACGCTTTTTGGAGCATCATTGTTGAAGCGTCATGGATTTTTGCAATGTTTGTTTGCGCAGTTGTTGCTTTCATCTTTCTTCTTCCTATTTTGCGTTAATAAATCCGTACAACTTTGCATTGAACAACGGTACGCACAATCAAGAAACCTGCAGCGCAAGCAGTGCTCAAAATGTGTGCATAAGTTCTATTCTATTCCGCTACTGCGGATGCTGCGTAAAAATTCAAACATGCATTTATTGTCGCACACCATAAGCTGCAGCGAAATTTGTCGGTAGAAAAGTCTGAAGACTTCCAAAAGAAAATGACAAATCCGACTTTTCATAATGGTTTACTGAAGTGCGACCTTTTCGGGTCGCACTTCCGTAAACCATTACGAAATTTCACACGCCGGTAAAAAGGAGCTTCATCTTCAACGCAGATCCATCTTTTCGAGCAGCGATTATGTGTTGATAACTTAAAATCAACCAATGTGAAAAAATGGAACTTTGTTGGAGGTATCTACCGTGAGAAAAATGGATGTAAATATATTTTTACAATAATATTCAACATCTGTACCGTTCCAACATCAAAGTTAGGAAAATCCACGTTCGTTAACACAGTTACATTTATTTTTAATTTTCAAAAGCGTTTAGCGTCCAAACTAACTCATTTTATTAATGCTAATAACGTTTTCTATAATAGCTATGTAGGGCAGTAAAATCACAGGAGAAATCTCAACGCGCAGAAAAGGTTGTCGCTAATGAAGCATATTCTGTAGCATGCTGTCTCTTTAGTGGTTATTTCAAAGCCAGTTCGCTTCTTACCTTGTCGTGACGTCATTGAAGATGTGGAAGCTGACAAACATTCGTCGAAGGTTGATTTCCAGCGAATCACACGGAGCTTATAGCTCGCTATGTTTTAATTCAAATAAAAAAAGCTAATCATAAAGCGATTTTGCATTCACATGAAATTTGCTATCTGCAGTTGCACCGCTGCAACGATAAAGCACCATTTTTAAAGATAGCTCAAGTAAGGATTAACTCGCGTCAACAACAGAGATAATTCATTTTCCTAGCAGCGACTGGAAGAGTAGGTGCAAGATGGAGCATCATAGCATATCTTAAGACTGGTTCCATTCGCGATCGTGATAGACAAGAGCCAGAAAGCTCTTTTTCATTAGCTTCCGTTTTCCTTTCCATAGCACATCAGTTTGCCAGTTCTACTTCAATTGAAGCAGCAATGATAAGGTTTGTTTTATCATGGACGACTTACGCTTTTTAATGTTGAAACTTGAAAACAAAACATGATCGTAATACAAGAAAAGTATTTTTAAAACGCCTCAAGTAACAAAATGCAAATTTTTGACTGACATAAGCCTGCTATAAAAGACTATCATTGCATGATAACATTAATATAGCGAGTGTGATTCATCCTTTTGCGGATAGCATTGGATGGGCCCATGCCTGAGCGCTGCGGTAATTTGTTGCAAGGAAAACAAAGCATTGTACAAGTCTGCTGGAAAGGATATCTTGGAAGGATTCCTCTCCTTGCATTATCTAATCCAGTCAGCATTTTATTGATTCCATATCATTTCACTCCTTAAGGTCCAGTATTTGAAATTTCAATCGTTGTTGCGCATAAGGTTTTCCCAGAAGGCGTATTTGCACATTCCATCAAGTCGTTGAAATTGTTAATGCTGAGAATGGAATCACTGGAATATCCCTAAACTGCAATTAGCTGTCCTTCACAAGCGCGTGTATAACGGTTTCACTTTCGATCAGTCTTCTAGGCCTTTCTTCCCACGGTTTCCCTGTGTACCTGTAGCGAAGCTTCACCTCGCCAAGCATAGTTGCTTGCGGAAGTCTGTGCGCGCGAAAACTCGTTGACGACCAAGTAGTCCCATGTGCTTGGATCAAATTGTCGCGCATCAGGATAAAAAAATACTTTATGCAAATCTTTCAGGTTGCGGCAGGCAATTCGTTTTTGCTTAAATACCATTCGGTTGTTTTCGGCGGCACCGGATCAAACAAGGAAAGTAAGTCTGGTTTTCGCAGTGAACTCATTTTTTGTCTGACCTTGGCAACTACTAGCCTTTGCAACGCCTAACTTTCACTTCTGGCCTGTCAAGGTAGCGCCGATAAATTTCCAATCGACAAAAAACTTTTTTGCCTAAATTATCACGATTTGCAGGCGAACTTTACATGTGCCGCAACTGACAGATGGCTGGGCATATAGAACGGTTGCGCTGATGAACCAGCGCTCATTGATGCTTATGTCAACTGTTATGCCAGTCTTGATGTCGCATGGAAAGGAAAAAACCACTTTTCTCAACTTTGGGTATTTATCCAACATTTGCTTGACAGACATTTGAGAAATGGCAAAGCAAATGTTGGGCAAAGTGCAGCAAGTTGCATTTTTAAGTACCGGTTAAATTCATCTAGCCGCTACTGTTTCTCGCTGATATGCACAAAATAAGGGTCAAACACAATTCGCTTCAACGTGTCACACATCTACTTCCTTACTACCTTTGCGCTTAACGAACAGCAAGAATGGCATGCGTGGTATTTATGCAAATTTGTCAGAATTTGGAAATAATAATTTTTGAATATTGTCCAAGCAGACGACGAACGCTGTGGATTTACTGCAAGAATTCAACCGGGGTGACGAACCTGTTGATACAACATGCTTTGTCCAAATTGCATTTTGCGCCTTAAATGGTCAGAAGCGCCGGCGTAACATTGTAGTCCAAAAATTTTTAAGTTTAATTAATTGAAGAATTCAACAGTTCACTTTTCAGCGACTTCATTTAGGATAACGCAAATTTTCCAGACGTCACTGCGCGTCAGTGGCCTTTTGAGGGATACTGCAAAAAGCCGTATTTTCGCTCCGTGTTAGCGTGCATGGCTGTCCCCCAATGCTTAGAAGATGAGCCTTCCTCCTACGTTTAAAGGAAAGAAAAACTGTTTGCAGTATGAGACAGCTACGTAAGCGCAAACTTTTAAGCTGACGATCTTTCGCCTTTATCATTGTAGAGAAAAAATGGTCGCCTTAAGGAGAAAGGATAGCATTGCTTCTTGCGGAAACAATCGGCTGATTCAAAAGAGTGAAGAGCAGATTGGCGCCGCCCTTCAAGTGAACCTACCATGCTGGCGAACTGCTCCTAACGCAATTCCGCTAACCGAAAAGGTCCACGCCGCTTTCTGGGCACCGCGAATTGCTGCAGGTAAAATAATTGAACTTTATAACTACCTTTCGAAAGTCTGCATTTTTATCCTTCGCCTTTTTGCATCTATTAGTCGTTTAGGAGTATATGCATAGATACTCTTAATTGTCGGCGCTCTATTCCAACAAAGCTCAGAAGGCGCTTGACATTCCTTCAGGCGCAAGCATGAAACTTACCTTGAAACGCATGCAATTCATGCATGACGGGTGTCGTTAAATTTTATCACCGTCATCTGTTACTAAGTGAACGGATCGTTATTCTTTCCCTCCTCTAATACGCTCAGCACAGGCATAGCTGACTTGGCTTATCCGCACTGATGCAAAATGTTTACGGCTGTCGTTAAGTTGCGTTGCGTAATGTTTCATTATGTAAATATGGCAAAGGATGGGCATTTCAGCTTCTTCACTTCTTTTAGCTTGTTGAGATCTATTGTTTCCGCTTTCTGCTCATGCAAGGATGCAATATATATTTTGCATAAGAAGCATGACTTGTAAGCTTACTACATTATTGCTAATTAAAGCCCATTTATCTTGGTAAAAGAGCGCCTGGCAGCCAGACTGATACTACTTTTGAGTTATTGACATTAATACTGTCATTCCGTCGTGCTGTAAACTGAAAAAGACTCCAACAGTATTGAGGAACTAAATCCTCATTGTCAACATGGGAAAGCTTTTGTTAATCTGACTGGGACGCTTGATTCAAGTAACCATGGGCAGTACCAATGTCTTGAGGCTATTTACGTTCTGCTTCAAAGGTCAAGGAGGTATTTTGACCGTAACAGCTTTGCTACAGCCTTTGTGCCTTTGTGAGCGTAATAATTGCATAGCCACTAGTTGCTTGTACAGTTTTCAGCTGCGCAATGATCATTGACATGACACAACATTTAAAGTTCGACCCGCTTGTTCTGCTGACGAGCTGCGAAGCAGTGGCATACAATGATTCCGTTGTTTCCTTATAAACCTATCATGTTTTGCATGGGCACGTAATTCACTCTAGTGACTGTCCTCCTTCAGATTGCTATCTCGAAAGGCACAAGCGAAGTCGAAATATCAAAGTTGAAAAAACTGTAATTCTTGATTTTTAAGTGGTAATTTAAGTTCAAAATAGCCCTACATTTACAATGGAGCAGTTTTACAGCCGCGCGTCAGGCTATTCGTGCCGAATCGCCTACATAACCGTACTCAAAACGACCAGTTAGCCACTTTTTTGGCCTACCAACTTTTGAAGCCCATCGGATTCGTTTACACGATTGGAACGACTTTTCAAAACACCACGTTCCCTTTGTCCATATAGGCCCCAGCGTTGAGGAAGTTTTTGAATGGTTCCGTGGAGGGTTTTGCCTTGGGAATGACGCGTTTTGGCCAACGCCCAGGCTGCGTCCTTCAGCGGTGCCCATTAGGCCCAAACCGCCTCATGGCTAATCGCCATATGATTTACCAAGCGCGCATTCAAAGCAAACGTAAAGAAATGGAAAAAGATTTATTGCCCTCCGAATGTTACAGTTGGTTTGCTGCACATCTTTTCAATGATTTCTTAGACGAACAACCAACCAGCTCCGAAGAGTAGGTTTCAGTGGAATGGTCGGCTCCCTCTTTGATCGTCGTATGTCAGCCATGGTTTAAGCAAGGTGACTGTTTTAGTAAGTAATTTTTATCTCACCTCAAATGGTTCACTGGTACTTGAGATAACTTTACGACTGTCGCTTTGAAACTTTCCCGTTTTTATGAACTTGAATTTTGCCCTTAGAAATAAGCACACGCACATGCTCTCGGCGTCTCGGTTCAGCAAAAGCTACCGCTTTCAGGTTGGGCGAACAAACAAGAGTTGCGAGCTTAAGACTTGCTCTTTTTCCACCTATGGATACCTTGAAAACAGTTACATTATTACTGCGCAGCTTATAACCATGTAAGGCATCCTGAAAACGCGTACTATAAGCTGTTGAGAAGGTTAGGGGCGGGTTATACTTGAGCCTTGTGGAGTTGAATTCAGACGCACTGTCTTTATGCATTATATTACTAATATGTATAATGTGTTACGCACATGCGCATATAATTTTACATGTCTCATCGCAAGCTTTACTTGATAACTTTCTGCTGGTGATGTGAGCAGATGCAAACGGCATTTCTCTAATTTATCGTTTGAAAGACTGCTTAGCAGGCAGTTTTGTAATGTTAGTTTACCCGACGGAATTGGCAAGAACCGATGGCTACTGGGAAGACGATTTCTTAGGTTGATGTTTACGTAGCCTGACAAGCTTGAAGCTTTGTCCGTTAACGTTTATGGGCTTATGCCGCAATTGGCGAAGCGTGATTTTAGCCAACGTTTAGGGCCTATGGGAGGCGTTGTTCCGCTAATAAAGTCTGCTCATTGCGGTTATCAAACTTTTAGCCAGTGGAAGGGAGAACAATGATGAAGACGGAATAAAATTTGTCTCTCCCAAAGAGACTGTCAGCCGCAGAAGATTGAGGCTGTTCAGTTGTATACTCCAACGCGCTGACGTTCAGGCGACGTTTAAGGATTCATGAAGCCTTAAAGTTATTCGAAGTGTCCAAAATTGTCTACACTTGTTACGAATTAACTGCGCAACCTACTACTGACAAATGATCGTTGCCTCTAGGACGTTCCACTTCGTCAGCTATTCCAAGCAAGCAGTGTTAAGCTTTTAAAGTAGATACTCTGTGATTGAGATATCCATAGTTCATTCCATAGAAACGATTTAAGCTGAGAATATGGAAATCTATAAGCTCACTGTAGTTGGACTTCTTTAGGCATTATCTAACTAACAGTAATGCATTCGATCTATCAGTTCATTGATTAATAACAAAGCCACGGAAGAACTCAAATGAAACTAGCATGCCTCTCCTTTAGACCTCTGTGGACCTGCTGTGGAATAGCAAACTGTCCCTTCAGTTTTTTGCCATCTTCCTACATCTGTGTTGTTGGGATTTTCACGATGCGATATACTTTGCGTGACTTGCGTAGGAGCGCGCAAACTATATTCTTGAGCAGAGATAGCATTTTGCAAGACGGAAGACAACGTGGCTTGCACCTTTCATCTAAAAGTTCTGCATTTTCAAAGGGCAATAGTAGCTGCTGCGGATAACGCCCATCTTAACATTTTCCAGCAATAGGACCGCGCTATTTGATGACTGCTTCCTCATCAGTTGGGAAACTTTTTGGAAACCGCCTCTACCGCTACTCGATAGCATATCCAATATGTCATCGATAGCTTCGGCTTAAATCCAGTTTTCACCTAATGCTGTGCTACGCTAACGAAAGACAAAACGAGTTCCATCTTTTAATTGATGTTTCAGCTTTAGTTACTTAATGGAAGCGACAGTGATAAACTGAATAGGCTGTTTGATCAAACGGAAAGCGTATTGCCACTTTTTGTGTGAAAACGAACGATTGGGCATCAGTTGCGTGGCGACGAGTGACCTCTTGATAAACGCACCGAAAAAAAAACGATGTTCTTGTTCGGAATGAAACTAACTGGTCTCTTTGATGGCAAAGAGAATTCGCCTTCCTTTAACCTTTCCTCTGCTCAAAGTTGATACATAAGGAATTCCGGCTTGCTTGCAATAAGTGTGATCAATGCTATCATAAACGACAAGACGACTGCGCTTCTTCTTGCTGAGCGCTTCTCTGCTTAGGGCTACCTTTGTGCTCAGACAAACTCCTGTAGCAACAAAAAAAGATAAAATTTGCATAAGCGACGTCTTAATACTTGCGAATTGTATTTATTGGAAAATCACGTGAAAAGTATGCATAATTATTAATAAATATTAATAGCAAGCATTGCTCTGTTGCCTGATGACTGATAACGTGGAAAAGCCTTTACCAGAGTTTCGTATCTGCACGATTTGCTTCTGCGCCACTTTGCCTGGCGGTAATTCTACCTTCAAATGAGCAAATTTACATAGATTTTCACCGACTTATAGGCGGTAAGTGGATGACAGAAGAAAAGGATAAAAAGTGGCAGCGGAAGGCTTTGACGACGCGCTATCGTTTTAAGAACCTTACGCATCACTGAAAGCTATGCTCAGATAGGCTCATCACTTGCTATATAGCGTTGCTAAACGCGACAGGTCGTTTCCCACGGGATAGAGGTTCAACGCTTTTAGACGATCCACTATATGAAAGGTCAGTGAAGGTCCATTGTCTTTTGATTTCCCTTAAAGGCGATCAGTTACGATGGACCATTATTACGTAAACGGGATGAACATTTCTCGAGCATAGCGCGCGCGCGCATCGTTTGCTCAGCGATAGCTGTTTGTTGTAAACGTCTGAAAACGATCAAAAGTCATAAATGTCAATGCGCGTACGTGATCTGCTTGCTCTTGCAGGTCAGCGGGAGCAGTCGTTTCGCAGCGGTCGGTCAACAGTACGGGAGATTCACCGTTCGAACGTACGAATCGCGAACCGGTCAGCCGTTTGGCTCATCCCGATCTTCCATACGGTTCCAGTATACCTGCAGCTGGTTGGGAAGCAGTCCCGTTAAGCCTTTGTAAAACGCACCGGTTCTACTTTGTTTCGATTGATAAAGAAGAATAATGGGAAAAATTGTGACTTTTTCTCCATGTCAGTTGACGGCTGATGGCTAGTGAACTTTGCCGCTATTGCGCAACCGGCGCGGTTCTTCGCATCCGGTCAATGATGGTTGCATGTCAGCAAGTGCGGAAAAATGTTAAAATTTGCGACAACCGCAGAACCAGCCTTCCAGCGCGCCTCTGCGATCAACCAAAAAACGAGACGACCTTAAACGGTCACGACTTTTCATTAGTCAATTGAAAGGAAGACTCCACTACCTTGGCGAACATTCGGCAGCTCAAGTTCTTTACGCATTTCCCGCAGTGCTGCTTTCTCCGTTAAAGGGTAGTTTAAAGGCTGCTGCTCACGGCTGGAGCGAGAGGGCGAAAAAGAGAGAGAGAGAGAGTGTGTGTGTGCGCGCTTGACAAAGTGTACATTGCTCACGGTTGCGACGAAGCTGCATTTGTACGAGAATATAGTGCGCCTAATCACGATTCACAAGCCGTACATGACTGCCTTAGCGGTAATATAAACAATCAATCAAATAGTTAGCCTGGTTCAAAGCAATTGATGCTCTGTTTGAAATGGGGAAAGAAGTTATAGTCAATCCTTTTTCTACCAACCAAGATGACAGCTTGAAATTGGCCTCTGACGTTAGCGTTAGCTTAGCTTATTGACTGTGGCTTATTTCATTTGGAATATTGTGTATGCAGTTGTAAAGGCACGTACACATATGAGGACATAACGACCGCCTACCTAAGGTGCTTTATTTAAGATAATGTTAACCGGTGTCGGCTACTGATTCATTACGCACCTTCATCCGCGACGTATACCATAGGGGAGAGGAGCTAATTTTCGCGGCTCTTCTTGCCGACGCGTAAATCACGTACATTACTTGTGGCAGTTTCAGCGAAGACCGCCATGGTCGCCCGACAGGACCTACTGGAATCCTGCGGGTGCTAAAGCGCGTTGCTCTATGGGTTGCCATAATTTGCTACGGCCATAGGTGCCTTTAAATCGCTCACCTTTAAGTCGCATGTCGGCAGTGACAATGGAAAACGCGAGTGGCTTGTAAAAAAGGCAACGCTGCGGCTATAGTTTTCAACGGAATTTTAAGTAGCCAAAGAGAGATCCCAACGTTTCCGTAGCGTGCGTAGCCGGCGTTTGGCAACGCACTGCAACGTTTTACTGCTTCCCCATTTGCGAACCGGGTCGCTGCTGCAAGTGTCCAACCGGCAAAAGTATCTAAATTTATGGCACCAGCAAACCGCTGCTGTTGCAACTTGACTCGTCAGCGGCACCAGGTCGCTTTGTGGTCGCGGTCGACCGCATACCTTCTTTGCCTTCCGTCGCTCCTCTGTGCTGTCAGCATTGGTCTTCTTCAGGATCCTAGTTTGGTGGGCATATCCGAAGCTCATTTCCATTATCGTTTTGCACAGGCGATTCTTAGTTGGCCTGTCACGTGCGGTGTTTGGGAGGAGCCCCGAGTGCACCTTGGGTGCACATGGCGAACTTGCGCGCCTGAAAATAGCCTCCTATTTATTTAGGACGAGTTTCTTTGAATTCCAAGAACCCATCACCTTGGAATTGCAAGAGAAAGTTTTGGGCCCATAAATGAGCCGACAGCAAAATGGTGGGATACAAGAAAGGACCACCTATGTTCAAGCAATGCTTTTCGGGTCGATCGGAGAAGGGGACGTCATGGAGATGCCAAGCCCGTCTTGACAGACAATTAATCGCCCGTGTACGTCTCCAGCCGAGAGTGGCGGCGGTTGTTCCGGTAAGCCGGTGTCGCACGATCGTCCGGATCACCCGTTGAGCTGTCCTCGACAGAACTGTCTGGTTGGAACGACGAGGTGCGACGCCGACAAGAGCGTTCGTTGCTTAATGTAAAAACCTGACTTGGCCATGTTGCAACCTGAGGCGACACCTTTGGTCGATCGACCGACGCGCCAGCGAACCTAGCATCTTCTCCCGCCCTTTGTGGACATTACTTTTGCTTGGGTTGCCCTTACCAAGGTCCCATCACCTCAGAAGTCAATAGGGTCTGTCTTAAAATGGGTTACCAAAGAGCCGTAGGTCCATCAGCGCAGTGGTAGGTTGGGGCCCGGAAAAAGCTGCCGTCTGGAAAACAAATGCACCATTTTTCGTTGGAAAAACTCCTCGTCGGACTGGCCCGTTCCGGCTGCAACGTAGAATGGCGACCAGCTGTGGACGACCAACGTGTTGCAAGTGATGCTGCTGGCGGCGCGGCATCTGAGCGTGCTTTGAGCCGCGGGACCAGGCCAAGCTACAGTTTTTGTCCGGACAAGATAGATTCGCGGTCATTTGTATCCAACCAGCAGCCGGCTGCCTCTCTCTCTCTCTCTTTCTATCTCTGTCTCTCTCTCTCTCTCTCTCTTTGTCAAGACGAGCCGTCGTCACCGGAAGAGCCAGCGGCGATAAAACTACGTCAAAGTGCTGCAATTCTATTGCAAAATATGGCCGCCAGCCTCCTTCTCTCGACCATTTTACAGTTGGTCTTTGGATATCGCTCTGCGCTAACCTATCCGAGTGATCGAGTAGCCGCGACCGCCCTCTGCGTCACAGAGTAACGGCACTTGTTGCGCGGACGGACAGATTACAAGACCACATCTCTTTGACGACTCGGCTGCTGCTGCTGCCAGCCGGTCTTCCACTTTGTATCAGTAAAAAAGTACAGGTGTCTTTTGGAAGCAGATAAAGAGAGAGAGACGGTGACATCTCTAGCACGTCGAATATATGAGGGTCATCGTAGGCGTTCACCCTCGACAGCTGCTGTGTTAAGCTTCGTTGCGTCGAGTGAGTTTCCTTGGGGACGCAGGATTTTTAAAAGCAGGATAATTGTGATGATTAGCCGTGTTGATCACCGCTTACGATGTCAGACTTCTCCCCGCCTTAGCGCTTTTTGAACAATAGGCTCTCGCAGTTGCGTTTTCAGCAAGGGTTGCTGATATTAAGCGACCGACTGACTAGTACAAAAATTGCATTTGCATATAGGTATGTATAAATGTCGAAGCGGAGAGTAAGAGTAGCAATATGAATACAATTCTCAATAACTTGACGCGAAACGTGACGAGTCGCCGACTGTTGGACGCGCAAGCGTAGACGACGGCTGCCTGGTTTTTTTACGGGCAGTCTTGCGACAATGCGCGAGCTTTTTGACTGTCTGAGAATGAAAAATGACGCGCATTGCTCGGCCGTAATATTATGCGCATGCGACGGGTGTCGAGCCCGCGCCATTGGCTGGCCGGCCGGCAAGTTAGCTGTCCAACCTGTACGCGTCATGGCCCCGGTGAGCCGGCTGGCCAATAGGCGTCGGCTGGAAGAGGTTCGGAGCCGCGACAGCCATAACCATTTGGCATATCGACCGGCCGGCCAGTGCCCATGGGCTCCAATCGTGCGCTGCAACTACTTTTTCTCCTTTTGCTTAGTTAAGTTTCCGATTTTGCCAGGACGCTGAGACCCCGGGCCATTGCTGATGGTATTGGTGCCGCATGGGCGCCATATCGGATTGTCGCTGAAGGACGACCTTCCAACAACGCCCCACAGCGTTGCTTCCTCCCATCAAGCCATGCAAGCGTACGACAACCGAGCTGATATTGAGCCCCAGCTGGCGGTCGATGGGTGTCTGTTCAACGCTATCGCCCTTATGGAAGCACCGCAAGGTTTTCGACCCTCGTCGACATTGACTGCTGGTTCAGGCAAGCCGGCGGCTGTCACCTCCCCTGGTGGTGGCGTTAGTGGGCGCACCTACCACTGCCAGCGATGCTTGAATCATGGCAAAGAGGTGGCACGTAAAGGTCACAAACGTTTCTGCGAATGGGCAACCTGCTCATGCGTCCAGTGCGTTCTGGTGGAAAAACGCAAAATGCTGAACCGGCAAATCAACAGTGAATGCGAAAGGTCCCAACCCATACCCTCCTCATCGTCGTCATCGTCCAACGGCAGCGACCGCGAAGGACATGCCGGTGGTCATAGCAGCAAAAGTACGTTTACGTTTACATTTTCTCCTTGCCTGAATCAGCGCCCACTGGTGGGCCAGTCATCTGTTTCTTTCTTTCTGTCTTTCCGATTTTTTTAAAAACTTTTCGCCGGCACGGTGGTTAACGCGCCTGCTGATTCGCCGCCACTTGTCTTGTTTGTCTTTCTTTCTTTGTTTGGGCTCGCGACGCGTTTTACTACACCGAGAAGAGGCGCCGTCGCGACGCCAAGGAACCCTGTGGCCGCCGGCACCCATGACGGCTGCCAGCCGCTCTACTTTCTCCTAATTCACGCAATAGTCAACCAACAGCTTCTCATAAATGTCAATGCCGTAAGGCGGTCGCGCAAATGATGTGCCGTCGGATCTCGGTCAGGCACAATAGGAAGGCGTTGTAAATGTTCCAAATTCGGCGCAGGATTTCGCTTCTATTTGTACAAGACTGCCCAGGAAGGATGCCCCAGGCTGGCACCCCGCTGAGAGCTCGTCATGTTGCAACAAATACTTTTCTCTTTGGCGCCACTGGTTCGGGTCCCTTAAACGCGCTAGCCTACGACGACCGACGATGACGCCTTACGGCGGTTGTCAAACAGATGCCCCTTTGCAACAGGTGTGCCCGTTTTATGGTCCCGCATGTTCCAAGCGACCGTCGCTCTCTTTCTTCCGGTTTTTCGCCAAGTCGTGCTCGGAGCGAGTTGATAATTTGGATGCGGAATCTCCTCCCGCGACGCCAGGCGGCGGTCACTTCCTACTTTTCAACTTCTTAGTCATTTGTCCAGCAAATGAGCTGGTCGCCAGTGAAGTGACGTTAAGCGCGAATGTTGCAAAAAAATGAAATAGCACGCGATTCGATAAAATCCAGCTCGTACAGAAGAATTTGACTGCCAATACTACGGGCGCCGTAATGCCTACATCCCTCAGAAATGCGGAGGCAAACCGGTTCACGATTATTTCATTGGTCAATTTGAGCAAAATTCTCATTGGTTTAAAAAATGACAGGTCTTTGGCCTCCGCCTTTCCAGATGGTTCAGCATGTACGGTAGTATGCCAGCGCTTTTTCCAATTATTTACTTGTAGAAAATGGCGTTTTTGGTTCTTTTCAAATCGCCCAATATCTTAGCAAAGTTAGTCTTTTTCTTGAAGGAAAATCACGTAATCCAAAGTGCGCCCGCTGCGGAGTTCACAATCGGCAAGCAGAGCCGCCTCCCCTTAAGGGTCACAAGAAGGTTTGCCCTTATCAGCACTGCAACTGCTACAAGGTACACTGGACCTTTGCTGATATTCTTATACGCTTTTTTATTATTCGCTTAATTGGTTTTCATTGTCAAGTGCCAACTGGTCACCCAACGCCGGTCGGTTATGGCCAGGCAAATCCACCTGAGACGAAGCCAGAAGGCAAGACAAAGCAATGGATCGACAGCGACTATGGCGATTGAAGGCGATATTGCCAACAAGATGTTGCCGCTTGGCCAAGCTGACGTTGTTGGCCCATTGCCAATGAACGTTGCCCCGGCAGTTAACAATAGTTATTCCATGGATATGATGATGCCCACTTCTCCTTTGATGGGTCATCCTACATTGCCTAGCATGGCTGAACATTCACATCCGGCGCTCGTGATTCCGTCTAGGCCAACTCCAACATGTAAGTGCTGCTCCGTTAGTTCCGACATGACGGAGTTTCCTTTCATCAATTGGTAGACTTAATCAAGAGGGGGAAGTTTAAGTTGAGCATTTTGTAAAGGGAGTTTAATCAGTGTGATAAACAGGAAAAATGCCAATTTCCTATTGATTGAATATAGATCCGGGTGAAATGGAGAAAAACGTCTCGTTTTCGTACACGTTTCCGCCGGACGCTGTCTACCACTGTGGTCAAGCGGCCGTCAATGACCTATACGGTTACGACATGCACAGCCACTGGAGGTGAATCGCAAAAGAAGCACAGTTGCAAACTAGACTCTTTGTACATTACAAAAATGTTCCGTTAGTTCCCTTTGAAGAAAAAAGATTCACGCACACGCGCACACGCACTCGTACACGCAGCCACAAAGCAACAAGCACTGATACGATGCCACCACCTTTGCTCCTCCGTCTGAATCCCGCCGCTCTGTTCTGCAAGTCCGCAACTGGACGCATAATACAGCTGGTGGATTTTTGAAATAAAGCAAATTTTATAAAAAATACAATGCAATAGTCGGCTGGCCTTTTGTCGCGTTGACGCAAGGCCCGATGATTTGGCATTCTGCCATCCTTTGCTCCGATCCGGTCGGATGTTACGAGGAAGTTAAGCTGCAAGGAGTTAGTTAGCCCTAACGGATTTAAAAAGCGGATTTTCGCTTCGTTGGCGCCGCGTGCGTCCGTTCAAAGTTGTAACAGCCATTTTTTTCTTCCTAGATTCGTCGCAGTTGTACAATGCTTTGGCGCCGGCTGGCCGGTGGCCATCGAACGCTGGCGAGACTGGCTACATCGACGTGGCCGGCCGTGCTGGCTTGCTGGTTCCTTCGCTGCTGACCAACTGGGAGACAACTGCCGCAGCAGCTGGAGGTTGGCTGACCGCGACCGGCTCTCCTTCTTTGGTCTTCCAGCAAGCGCCCACCAGCGTTCAACAAGCTCTTTTCGATCTCCGTCTGCCTCGATGGGTTTCGTCAGGATGTTGGTCAGCGGTTGACCTGGCAAGCCCACCGCTGATCACTGCGGGCCGAACGTTCATCCCGTCGGTAGCTGATCTCCATCGCCTTTCCGTGCACCTAAACCAATTGTTCGCCGTAAAGAATTTCCCGTCTGGCATAGCCGACGTTTCTTCAGCCATTATACCATCGTCCGGTGTCCGTGGAGAATTGCCAGCGTGACCCTCTACACTTCTTCTCAATGGTGTTGTTTCTCCTCTCTGTTTCTTATCCTTACGGGGAAACCTCATCACTTTGCGTACCAAAGACAAGCAGGTGTCTTTCAAAAAGCGCCTGAATAATGTTAGTTCGCTCTCTTCGTCTCCTTGCATCAAAAGTATCGTTGGTCTCCTTTGTTTTCGCCTACTACGTGCAATGAGAGGACTCAAGGTCACTACAGTATGCCTGCAAAGCAGTCTTCTCCTTGTTCTGCACAAGTAGTGCTATTTTCGCTATTGTCTTTTTACTGTTCGTACTGTGATGCACGTTCGCTTGCCTTGTCTTTTTTGTTACTATTGCGAACAATTGTAAGTGTGTTTATCTCTCGCTGTCTTTCTCAACGTTCCGTGCTTCTGTTCTGAACAGTGGTCAAATAAACATTTGGCAGCTGCTACTTTCTCCGCAGCAACATTACGGGGCGCTCGTTATGTTCCCTCAAAGTACGCTGGAAAAAACCAGGAGCAAAGGTTGCACACTGGCTGGTCCATTATTTGGACGCACCAGCTGCTAAGGCGCAAAATTTACTGACGCCAGCATTGTGCATTGGTTGTCCATTGGTTCAATTACAGGTTTTGCATTCTTATTGCGTTTGTACACGTTCATGGGCAGTTAGTCCACGGGAAGATTTATGCGAAGGTAACTGACTTAAGGAAATCGCATGGATATGTAGAAGTTTGACAAACTACGTAGGAAAGGTGAAAGTTCCAAACTTGGCATGTTTTTGTGTAGCAGAGCTCAACAGTAAGTTGCTTCGAGTTCATTTTGCACCAGTTTGCCGGTAGCTAAGCTATTGAGCCTATCCGGCTTAGCTTCATTTATGTTCCTTGATGAAGGAAAACCCTCTCAGTACTCTGTACGTGCAGCCATCCATTTTCTTCCTTGGGATACATAGTTTTTTCGAACAGCTTTTGAGAACAACACTTCCAGTTGTTGCTTTGACATTGTGCAATAATATATAGAGCGAAATGGAGTGCAGCGATTTTCCAACCCACTTGCACTCCTTGAAGTTTGTAACACCTAAAAGTTGGCCTTTTCACTTCCCCAACTGAACGTCGGGGCGTTTAAAGCTTTGTGTAACTTATTGACGCAAAGTGCATCGTGAGGAATGAAAACTTGGCATTTAAAAGCTGAAAGTAGCTTTGAAGTCATTGAACAACACATGGAGCTCTTCCAGCTAAGAAAGCAAGCTGAGAAGCCATATTGACGAAAAGTTGCGTAGTCTGCTTGCGCGTCTTAGATGTCAACTGGACAGTAAGCTACTTCAAGGGAATGGACACCGTAGTGTTTGAAGAAACATTCAAAAAATATGAAAAGGCAAAATCTATTTGCCAATCATGAAAAGTCACGTTTTGATTTAAGTTCAGTTAATTTGCATACTTATGATTTACGCAAGTTGAAATAGCTGGCCACATTTACGCTTCGAGCAAATGATGCTTGGCATTTTAGGTCATATTAATAATGTGGCATTCCACTGTCTCAATAGCTTATAAGTATACAGTAAGACGTTTTGAAAAACCCAAAAAGGGTGATCATTTGGCGTTGGCGTCCTCGGCCTGATGGTGACCACGGCAACACGTTCAATGGGCCGGGTGTGAAGACCATCGTTGGTCGTTTTTTCATGTAACCATACTGTAGTTGAGTAACCTTCCGCAAGGCCGAGGCAGTTGGCCAAAAAAGCACAAATCGATCGGTCGTAATAGGCTGTCCATCATCATGGGTCCCGAACGCTCAAAAGTCTCGATGCAGCGCATTTCTTCATCTTGTGATTTTTTTCCAAGCCAAAGCAGTTTGGCAGCCTTGAAATAATAGCAAGCAGTTGGCTTGCGTGCGATTTACCAAACGTGAATCTGATAAGGCTGCAGCGGACTGTGTCGAGCCGGAAATGCAGGCAACTTCAAAGAGTCGTGATGAAAATTTTTCTCACGCTAAGCTCGGCTGATCGACCGTCGCCAATCGGTATATGGGCTGGTTGCGCTGCAGCGGCAAAGTTAAGCTGCCATCATTTAGCCAGAGCAAATAACAATAAATCAGTCAATGGAAAGGAGGCAAAAAACTTAAAACGCGTTACCAAGGGATACAGTGAGCAGCGGATATGGGCCGCATGCCGCGTCGGCAAACTTGAACAGCAAAAGTTATGACCAAAAGGAGACGAAACGGCATGCCCTTTGACGACTAAGGGCGACACGAAGGCGCAATTGCAATTGGTCACGTCAAATGAATATCTCTTGCGGACGGCGACGAAATGAGGAGGAGAATTGATGCACGTACAAAACTCTGCGACAATTGGTCGAGCGGCGGCATTGGAGTTAAAGAGTTTTTCTCAAAGCTGCCGCCAACCGGTCTCTTTTTTGCTCCCAACTGCTGCTATGACTTTCAGGCGCCACCGCCAAGGTTCTTCGAACGTTGTTCCAATTACTCCTACTGCTGAGGGCCTAAAAAACCCTGTTCCTCACCTGTGCATGTGATAGACGAGAATGGGAAACTGTTTTTTTTAAATTCTAATGATCACACATTCACTGCTTTCCTATATGACACTCTGCAACACCTACAAATGTATGCGCCAGCGCAGCCGTTCAATTCACCACAATTGCTTCTCTTTTCACTGGCAAATGACTGCTTGTTTATTTGCGCTCTGCATTTTAAGCACCTTAGACACGATGGGCTGTCTATACTGAGCCAACGTTTCTATACGTCTGTCTCTGTGTTTCAACTTTTATTGCATAATTTAGGCGCCAAAGCAACAAGGCTTGATTTAGGGTCTTACCACAGCTTCTTATAAGCCATAGATCTGTAACACTACTATTTTCTTACGCTAACATCAGCTTGATCATCCACACTGCGCAGTGCATGTTTTCTATGGGCAATAAATCATATTTGTAGTAAAACGCAGATTGGTAAAGCTTCATCTTCTTCCATTGTTGACAGATGCAATTTTTAGAACAGTCAAAATGCTATCACTAGTTTGCCTGTTGACGAAGCTCAACTTCAATGCTGCCAGGAAAGGTAAAATTAATTGACAAGAACTTAAAGAGCTGAACCCATAAAATAACGCCTGAAGCATTCCGGCCTAAGTGACATGCATGCATAGAGACTTTAAGTCTTTCTAAAGACCTACACGCGCTTACGTAGTGCAAATGCTTTGTCCGCGCAAGCTCGGAAAGAATGTGCAAGCAAAACACTCATTTATGCTAATTTGCTGATGTTGATTTTCAAAAAATGATCACTGGAAAGTTTTGACGTCCATCTGCTTATGCTCACAAGAAGTCGCTTGAAAAGTTGGCATATTATCACTGCGTTCACTTGGGTCTGGCATATTCAACTTAAACTAATTTGCATAGATGCTTTTCTGTCTGTTTGCGGACATGAGAGTACAATAGATTACGAAGTAGCAATTGTTTTAATCTTCTATTTAAAAAAGTATAGTATGAAATTGCTTTGCAAGAAGTTGCGAATTTATCCAGCCGACTGTCAGCAGCTATAAGATGAATGAATTATTACTAATGAGCTTTCGTCATTTTGCTAATGTTGCATTCCGAAAGAAGATTGGTAAATTTATTTTATTTTCGCCGACTAGAATGCAGAAGACATTAAGTAACTAATTTTCAAAGGTTGCCGAGCAACGGGCACCCATGGTGGGGTTGCAACAGCTTATCTGCGTTGATAGGTAGAAACCATACGGATGAAATCTTATATGGCCACATTTCCTTACGGTCTCGTTCAGTATACATAAATATTATTGGGTCACTGTTGGATGAAATGATAAGGAGTATTAAAAGGCTGCACTCTGTCTCGCTACGTCTAACAGTTCGTATGCATCGTCTTCCATTTTTACCAATCCAATTAATGAGGGCATAATATTAATATCATCTCAGAGCTGCATGTAGCGAGAAGTAACCGTACAGTAAATTAAAAGCTGCAATTAGTATGATTGGACTGCACTTCGCCTTACTGCAAAATAATGAGGCAAAGAAAACATTTTCGAGCGTATTGGTGCTTTGGCCAAATTAATTTCTCCAATCGGTTCTGTGAACCAAACCATAAACCTACGCGTTTTTCTTTATGCAGTTTTGGAGCTGAGAGTTGAACGTTGAAGGTCAAAGGAAAACGTGAAAAAACAAATATATAGCATCTCACCAACGTAAGGTCATCGCTACGGCAATGGCCATTGACGAAGATGAACACGGTTCGCTTTCGCTGGCGGTGACAGACCACTGCATAGTCAAAAAGTGGTGTTACTAAAGTCTGCTCTCCGCTTGACGTCAGACGTGGATGTTCAGCTTGCCGCCAATGTCATGTTTGCCCTTTTGTCTCTGTTGTTCTCACTGTTTGAAATAATTTAAAGGGGAACGCGTATGTTTACTGACGTGACATAAATCCGCTGAAACCAATGCATTGCATTTAAGCTTTTCAGCTCGTTGCTTGAAGGGCCCCAATAGATATCATTTCATTGCAATCCTGAAGGTTTTAATTCCACGAGCTTCCTGGACTGTTCACCTCTTACTGCTAAGCTACTGGGTGCTCATTGGATGTCTGTGACGGAGCGTTAAGGTATCCTTTCCTAAGTAAAGAAGCAGCTACCGATATCCATTACATTTGGAATGTTTACCTTATGCCATTTATTCTACATTAGTATCTGCTTTCGCTTTTATGGAAGGAGAAAAAACGAAAATTGGCTTATGTTTTGCGCTAGGCAATTGGGGAAGTAAAGCGCACTCTAAACGCGCGAAAGTGGCGCCGCGAAACGAGTAGTTTCTGGCGCGTAAGGATTTCGCGGCAAAACGTCCCATTTGTTACGCTGCTGTGAGATGTTTGGTTTGTTCATCCCCAAAAAGGAATTAACCGATGGGCGCAGGAAAGTTGGTACTTTTCGTAGGGTGTAATTTTATCACGCTATTTTGTATTTCTTTAATATGTTAAATATGAATTATCTGTACTTGTGCCCTCGCTTACAAAACATTTCGTAGGAGCGTCCTCTATCCTCTCATCGCAAGCGGCATGTGTAAATTTTACCAAAACAAGCAGCTGACAGCGGAATATCAGTCGTCAGAGGTGGTGATTCCTTACTTATTTGATTTAAGTATACTTCTAGTTGCTTTCAAACACTATAGCACTATCCGACGAGCGGCATTAGGGGCTGTGAAGACCATTTTTAGAAAGTCATGTGCGGAAGAGTGGTCGTAGTTATGTTTAACCGTTTCAAGCGATTTGTGCTCTATTTTACAGAAAATTCTAATATTTTGCTTTTACTGAGCAAATAATGAACAAATCACCTTAACTCCTACTTACCGAATTAAGTTAAGTCCATCACAGAATATTATTATCAATTTGGCAAATAGCAACGGCGGCTGACACTGTAAAGAAATCTTCGGTACGTACCGTTTGCCAGTGAAGCATATTTTGAAGCAGTAACCTATTAATAGGATTCACTTTTAATTCCGTATGGAAGATGCATTGACGACGTTTCTGCTCACTTTAGTCTAGAAGAAATCATTCGTGTTGGCAGCAATAGTGAACTGATAACATGGAAATTTGTTATCCAATGAAAAATTTCCATATGCGAAGATGAGCGTTAGTAAGCGCTGTGCAAATGACGGAAAGTGTATCATTAGAGCAGAACAAAGCCACGTCATTTCTTGCTGCTGAATAAAATTTTTTTTTGTAACAGCGGATCGCTGTTTCCATCTTTCTTTGCCACTGTAAGCAAGCAAACGTTGGTAATTACCCTGTGTTGTCGTGCGTTTAAATTTCACACTTTTATCGAACCGTTCGGCCGATCGCGCAATTGTTCTGCATACTTTCAAAATTAATGAACCGAGTAGGTGAATAAGTACCACGTAGGGTGGTAGCGAAGTGTCTGCTACTTTCGATCCTCTCTTCGCGGATAGCGTTTACAAGTGAATAATCTGTCAGTGTACTCACGAAAGGCGGATCGATCATTTATTATAGTTTCCTGTTGCACTTCACCTCGTTACGAAAGCAGCGATGTTTCAAAGCATGAAATTGACTCAGGTAAACAATAATTGACTTTGTGATCAGTTGCATGTCTTTCACTCGCTAAATATTCTTTAAACTTTCTTTCCAAAATTTCACAAGTCTCTTGCTCGCATGTGGTCATCCATTGCCTTTAGGTCCTTTTTTAGAAGCCTCAGTTCAGTATGTACGAAAAAAAGTTGTTTCGATGACTACATTCACTTGTTGCAATAGGGGCTCACTTTGACGTTAGCTGGGAAGCGTTAGAGCAATCTATTCATCATTATGGTCACATTACTTTTCATCAAGTAAAACGAGCACCAATATTTTTACATAGGGTCCCACAGTATTTGGTAGCTACGTCCCAAGTGCTTAATTCTGTTTTTCCGATTTTTGAAGCGTTTATGAGAATCAATAAGTAGTCAAAGGAGCCCTATGCGACAATCTTTGTCATTGCTCATAATATTAATAATATTTATTCACACGTTCACGCCGATAAAAATATGCGCGGTGCTAGCAAGAGTAAGTGATGAGTTGGAACATGATAAAAGCTTTTACGTCTACTAAATTGGAGCTTCAAAGGTTTAACTAGACGTACTCCATCTTGACATACTTTCAATCGAATATTTTACTTCTCCTGTTCACCTGAGGGTCCATTGTCGTACTGTCGGTTGATACATTGCTGTTCAACTGAGCTTTATCTGTAACTTCGGTTGTTGCACATATTGCGTTAAAGTGTTTTTCCATCAAAAGAAATGACTATCAATAACTGAAGCAGTCGCTAGCCTGCTAAACGGGAAAGATTATCATAAGTTTATTATTAAGTTTCCGGTTCCGACTGAGTTATCTAAAATGCTTTTGTCAGGAAGGATAACATAAGATACAGCATTAAATCCTGACTTAACTAAGATATAATTGGTCAAGGCCGGTGGAATGTAAATTAAGCACATTAGCAGGACTGGTTTACAATAGTTATCCGCTCTTCTCTACGTATTATAATGCCTGCGTGATTTAATCTTTTTATTTTCGAACAGTGACGTTCCAATATGCTGATTATGAAGGCTGTGATCATTAAGCTACTGTCAACCCTCCATCCGTCTGTTCGCACAGCGTTTGTTCTTATTTAGTTGCGGGCATTATTCTCAGCCAACGAGAGCAAAGTGTCTCATAGATAAATGAACGGAATCTTTAATGAGTTATGTGTGCAATTTCGGGGATCAACAAAGCTGCAGGAAAAGTAGATTGGTCCATTTAGTGTTAGAAATTGGCTTCCATCTTTCGTATAAAAGTAACAGCGAACAGCAAATCAACCGACGTATACCCTCGAGTGAGCTGAAAAGTTCAAAAAGCACTTTCGGAGGCGAAACCCACCCGAACGAATTTGGCTCGCTATGAAGCTTATTGATTTGCAGGTTCTCGCGTACTGTGTTCAAAAGTATGATTCTCCTAAGGCATTCATGAAAGGATTACTCAAAAATCGGGCGGGCATGTGAAAATATTTTAAACAGAGAACCTTCGCAGAAGATGGAAATATGATCTGCTGGGGCAGTATGGCCAGTTGCAAATCTCTCGATTCAGCGTTAGCCAAAATTTTCCTCGCTTAGCGGACGGACAGCACCAGATAGACGAAGTTAGGCTTCTGCAATCACTTGACATAATGTCAACCGCTACTTCGATTTTCTGAAGCGAATGGATCGTTCTCGTTCCATAAATTTAGAGATTGCGTATTACCTTGTATTAAAACAGTCTCTATCGATAGTTATTTAACACTCGCAATTTGCCGGACTTAGGTTTACGATTAGGGCTAAGGTAACAGGAAATAGAAAGCTGAAATGGCTGGAATCTATCGCACTAGTTATATGCACAGTTAAACGAGCTGCTTAATTAATTAAGCTGCAAACATTTATGACGTTACTTTTACCGAAGTGTCAAATACCATTGAAACGTAAAACGAATGCTAAGCCAAAAAGCTAATTTGAAATTTACAAAAGAACACGATCTCCTTAAAACGCACAACGTCCAATGTAGAACAACATTTATTTGAAAGGGCAACATATAACACATTCTAGTTTCGATGAAAGGCAGGCAACTTCTCATGCAATTCGAGTCCGATCGTTCCCAGCAACGTTTAGCAGGACAACAGAGTTCGATCGGGCGATTTCCGGACGATGGTAAATACCTTAAAAGGCAAGTAAAGACTTGAGCGCCTCCTTCACGTTTCCATGGTTCTGATTTAACGCCTTCTCAGCAATGTGGCGGGTCACTTCCATTTCATTCATCTGTAAAGGCTAAAGTCGACAAAAACTTGACTAAACGCGCTACGTACAATAAATTCAATATCCGCTTTTTTAATGACTACTTTGGCCGTGCTGGTGGCTTGCCGTTTGGTGTTTTGCGTGTCCAAAATGTTGCTCATCGCCTAAATCGTACAAAAGCATTGGAATAGGCGAATTTTCGTCCAAAAGCACTAACCGACTGAGTTATCTGCGATGGCAATTCCTTCTCTTCTTGGTAGTCGGTGACCTTTTGCAAATCGGCCGCGCCGCTGTCATGCTTGTGCGTCAGCGGTTTTCTGTCCTCCGCTTGAATCTCAGCTTCTTCGTTCGAATTATTCTCCATTGCCAAAATAAATATTGCGCCTCAACTGATCCGCACTTCGATCATCGGCAATGCCGAAACGCTAACAACTTGAACACCAATTGTAGATTAAACACTTTACCCCTCAGACTTGCTTATCATTTGTACTTGTACTGTATTACGTAGACACGAGATCAGCGTGTTTATCAACGTAATCTTCTGCAGCTTTATTTTTCTTTTGGATCAATTTCGCTTCATGCTTGGTAAGTGTGCTCCATTTCAGGAGAATAGAGTTCATAAATTTGTTCATAATCTTAACTGGGCTGTTCGATTCCTTAGCGTAGACAGGTCCAATTGTTCCTCTCCACTTGCGTGAAGTAGTTTCGTAGCATTTTACAAGTATAAATTTTTTAATTTTTCCATTTAAAGATTCCACTTTCTTAAGCAGTGATTTACCGACTTTACAAGAATCATTTTGGTGTATGACCAAATTTTACATTCATAAATAATGGGACAGCTATTCTGCTAAACGTTTATTCGTACGTTCTGATGCAATTGAAGTGAGTCGTAATTTAGGTCGAACAGATGCCGCCAATACCTGAGGCGAATAAAGCCAGTGTGGATAATCTTGAAGCTTTGCTTCGCACAATAACGGAGAAGAAGGTCGTCGTTATAGTTGATGATCACACCGTGAGTGAGGTATGTCCCTAAGGGAACTTGTTTATTTGCGAATGCTCGTGCTGTCGTTTTTGTCTGCCGCTAGATCGTCTGTTGCCCTCATTTCAGCTCATTTTAAGCACTAAACTTCTGCTCGCAGCTCGAAGTCCTTCGAATAGTTCTAGAATGACGTATAGAAAAATAATTCTTTCGATTAGGAAGGTTAGAACACAGATAGTGCTATAAATGTAGGTGTTTCGTTCTTTTCAAGGTTTCGAATTCAAAAGTCGTTGCTTTAACTTTTCGCCATTGTCATTCGCATGGCAAACCTGTTCGGAAAGAAGTAGCTTTGGATCGATGGAAAAGTCTGGTTCAGGCATCCGCTAGTTAAAATACGACACGGCGCGTCGGTTCATTAAAATAAATAGTATTGACAAAGCTATAAAAAACACGTTTTAAACATTTTAACGCTTTCGAAATATACTTTCGCAGTTTGTAGAATTAGGTCGAATTCTCTCACCTGAACGTAGGAGGGGTGCGAACAGGCGCGTATAATTTCATTATATGTATTTATGTCATGTTTTCGGACCCGACTTTTATTCGACGTCAGCTTGAAACTCTCTCACTTCCCTAAGTGGTTGTTCGATGCATGTTTGAACCAGTTTAGGTGGAAACATTTTGTTGTTACCGGTTAGATTGGCGATAGTAATAGCTCTTCATGGTTTGATTATGTATTTTCAATTTGAGCAGTCCGACAGTCTTTTGGCGCCAAGTCGTTCCGCAACAAATCTCTGACGCATTCTTGTTTCCAGATTGATGCCACTTTGAAGAATTTCGGCTGTGAGTACAGTCTTGTGGACCTCAAAAACGTTCCAGGTATGCATTATTCAAATTATGCTTTCATATTTTTTGGTTCTTCCTCGCGCACTGCTGACGCGGCGTTTGGTCTTCCATGTCAGTGAATCTTCGACAACACACTTACTTTTTCTCTTATATGATGCAATAGTGCGTATTTGTAACATTGTGAACGTAAGGGTATACTTTTTGCAAGTTGTGCGTACCTCTCAATTGACGCAATGATGGAAAGCAAGTTAGGTTACTCTGCAATGGGTAATCATAGTATGTTTTGCAATTTGAGCAACGATTGCCATGCGGAGCCGACTTTGACTGCGCGTAAAGTTTCACTGACGCGAAATACGCAACCAACTGCTTCACTTCAAATGTGATAACGTGCTCCAAAGTGCATGCGCATGCATGCGTCGTCTTTTTTACGCAGCAGCGTAAGCACAGAGAGAAATTTTACGTTTAAACTTAACTTTAATCAATTACATTAACTTTTCTTTCCATGAATGAACACTGACTTTCAATTGTCCGCCTTATTCGACACGTGATAAATAATTTATGCGTATCCTGACAAAACTAGCAAAAGGTGTCTGCGTGCGCTCATCAAATCCAATCCTTTTGACGGGCTGCGTTCGTCTGCTAATTTATTACTTTTCGGCAAAAAGCTTACTGCTATATGCCAGTTAAGCTGGATTGAACTTCGTCGTCGCCTATTTTAGTTACCGTGCGCAACGGCTATGCGCAGCTGAGCCAGTTTTCAGTATTCGCCGTCCTCTTTGAAGTCGACTAGGTTTTTAAACCTATTTTGCGTAGTACTTGGTGACTTAAAGTAACTTTTTTCGTCCTAAGGGCGCAACTTGCCGAACCGAGCAAAATTTTTAGAATTTGAAAATTTTTTAACTTCTCACCGCGCTTATATGTTTTGATGTAAAAGTTGCATTCCATTGCAAAAGAGCCGTAGCCTTTTTAAGCCTTTTTCTTATGCTTGGTAAACTTTCTAGTTGTCTTACCAAACAGCAGAATGTGAATAGCGCATGCGAAATTGTGCTGCCTTCGTCCGGTAATGCTTTTTTTGAAATAGCCGAAACAAACTACTTAAAGCAAGCGATTTTCACGCTCTTCCACAGTTTCATTAAGGTTCTCTTGGAGACGTTATTTGAAATTACGTAAGAGCCAATTTGCTTCTCACGTCTCGTCTGGCGTGCGTTTGGCCGCTTTGCAATTGAGACTTTGAAGGTGACTTCAATTAAGCGTCAAAAGGCTTCCGACAAAGCTGGTCGGTCTTTTGTTGGCAGTGAACAAGCTGTTCTATTGTTTGCTTTTGCGTTTATCCGCGGGCAAATAAAATTGGCATATTTATATGTATTCAGTAAGTCTACTGTCTGAGCTTGGAAATAATTGTTAATTTTACAATGTTACTAGTGAGCCGCAGTGTCGCAGGTGATGAACGTTTACTACTTTGTTTGCTTGTAGTGGCTTTATCTTGATACAAAGTACGCGCACTGCGGCTAGTGGAAAGATTTCATTGCCGAAGCAAAATTGACAGCTGCGTGGTGCTTGAAGAATTGATAACATTTCGTGTAAACAACTGTTGAGCCAACTTGTCTTTTTTATGGTATGAAGATCAGCTTCAATCTTTATGCCCTCTTGCAACACTTCCCACTTTTGCATTCAGTATTTTAATGAAGAATTGAGGTTCGTTCAGGAAGCGTTGATGTTGTGTTCATTTAAGCTTTAACAAAACACTTCCTAGTAGATGTCTGACCATTGACGGGCAGTTTACTCTGCTTAGGAATATACACGATATAAACAGTAGCAAGTTTCCGCAGGCGAAGGTAAAATGTTGACCTTAAATGGCGTCACAGACGTACTCCTCGCTTCTGTGCAGCCCTAATAGTATTAGTTTCTAGCTTCCCCTCGCTGAAGGCTATGACTAGCAGGCAGCTGTTTAACAGGTGACCAATCTACTGTACTGATGAGTGGACGAAGGTACGAAAAATTAAGATGGCTTTCTTTACAAGGCATAATTGTGTAATCTGTCGGGACCTGATCAACATTTGAAGAGGTTAACCAACCCCATCCTGTCGCTCACTTAAGACGCCAGGATTAAAGATCACCTTTTTTGGTTGTTCAAACTACACACTTTATTTTATTGCGCTAAACGGCTTATTACAAAGATGGCAGTGGGCAGTTGAGAGAGTTGAAAATGTTTTTTCCAGTTTTGCCAAAGCTTTCTATTATAGGCAAGAACACGTATGGAGAAGTAACGTTTTGGCGAGGCGTAGTTCTACATGACGGAGACAAGCCGTTGCCGGTCGCATGGCAACCGGTAGTCTCCGTGCGCAAGAGTGAAATTGATTTTTCTTTTGTGAATTTTCGGGGTAGCCAATCATACGTGAAAGGTTGATTTAGCCTACTTAGAGATGCACCCTGATTTGTCTTTCAAAGGAAGTACAGTGATCGAGTGAGACGCCGGGAACGTGAGATAATGAGCCTAAATAGATTCCGTTTTCAACGGCTCTTTCTTTAGAAGTAATACAATGTAAATGATTTGCAAGAGCGTGTGGTCATTTCGGTTTTTGTTATTTCTTTCGTGTATTTAAATCCCACACCATTGTGTGGACTTTCCGTATGAGTAGATCAGAAAGCGGGACATTATTTGAATCGACCTTAATTGTTTATGCTGTAATGCGAGTTGTAAAAACAGTGGCTTAATTGCCGCCCTTCATTCAAGGAACTTTCTGCGTCTGTGAACCTTTGCGTCAACGCAAAGCCAGCAGAAGGGAAAAGCGTTACTTGCTTTCGCTTACTTCATCGACACACCCTTTTTCTGTATCGTAAGAACGAATTGTTTATAGCTTATAGGTGAAGCTCGTGTACACAACTTTTGTGTGTTTCATATTTAGAGATTCATTTTTGCAGCCGTAAGAAACTTCCAGTTTATATCTCCAAGGCGCGAACCCTAATCAGTTGTGTCAATGCTGTTGAAATGCCTTAGAAAAAGGACAGCTTTAAGTTAACCTTTAGCGGAAGGATAGCGTTCGAGCAAACTGGTTCCGTTTTCAACGTTGTAGGACCGGCGAGTGACGTTTTTCTGTTATCAATCCCGTCTTTGGTAAAGGAATTTGTTTTTAGCTTAACCTGTTTATTGTTTATGTTTGAACAGCTTTTTCCATTACAAACTTATTCTTAATACCGGTTTAGTTAGCTGTCAGCTTTGAGCGGTCCTTTTTTGGATTCCCTCTTCTTCAACAGGTCTCGTTTTTTCTTATTCTATAACGCTGAGGATGGCGATTTTAACAGCAGAACGACTAAGTAATCGACTTCGTGATAACATGCGCTATTGTCTTTAACTCTATAACTTTGAATTGTTGAAATTGTACACTTTGTTCGTTCAGACGTATAACTGCTTTTTAAAAATGGCACTTTAAAATGAAGAGATCACCTTTTGAAATGGATGCTTATAATTAGCATTAACGAGGCTGTTAACTGTATACGGCTAATGAACCTAAGCGCTGTACTTCATTTTAGGAAAGGTCAGAAATGAGCAACAGCTCATTAATTTTAATAATAATGTTAGTTGATTGGCAGTCAGTAGCGGATGTAACTTGCTTGAAGTAAACAAAGCTGCTCTTGAAAAGCACGCTTGCTTTGCTTATGGGGTTAGCCGAAATATGCATTGGCAAGATTTTATGTTGTTTTGCTGTATGTCGCTTAAGATTGTATAGAAGATTCTGTAGCACGTTGTGACGAAACGATTGAAAAGTGTAAAGGAAACGTATTGTGTATTTTTCCTATTCGTTGGACTTTTTTGCCAATCCGTTATGGCACTGAATGGAAAAGAAGTGTATTGATGAAGCGTGCACCCAAAATTCCAATTCCCGTTGGCGTTTGTTCGCTTTTCTGCAATGCAGCTGGACAACTGTTCAAACACGCGAAAGGGAAAGGCTAAGAGGTTAACATGAGAGTAGAGGGAAGCACAGACAAACTGATGAATAGGCAATTGTTGTAATTCGTCTACTTTGTACCTTTTTTGAACAGGAGGTTTGGGACTACAAGTATTACCAGTTTCTGCATTTTAATGATCGATCAGTAATTATCACGGCTTAGGCACAAGTATCGTCTGCAGGCGTAAACCGAGCGAGCATTGTTCGGCTCCGTACATGGCGTGACATCGTTTTCAAGTAAGCCGCATATCTTTTTTTTTAATCTAAGCGAAAGACATTGTATCAGTCAGCCTACTAACGCCGGCTGCTGTAGCAAAGACTGCCACCTAAGGTTCAGTGTTTTAATTCAGTTTAATAATTTTATAGGTTATGGAAAATTGAAAAGCGTTAATACGGTCTTAGGCTGAAACAAGTCGATGGCAGTAACGGCGGGAAGAGAGAACGAAGTGTGCAGTATCGTGGCGTCTTTTCACGGTCCTTAGGAACCTTGATTTGGCGTAGTTTCTTTTTTTTACGTGTATCTAATGGAGGTAACATTTCTTGCCTGTAAGCAGTGAGGAGGTGGAATGACGCAAGCAATAACTGAATTCCATTAGTTTGTTTTTATCACTATCGTTTTGTCGTCCTGAAATCCAATTGGTTCCTGCTGCATTAATCGACATCTAAAGAGCGTTCTTTGGTATCTTGCGAGTCAATTAACGTTAAGATTTGTCTGCGATAGGATCCATACGTGTGTGCGCAGTTGCTGCACCATAAAAGAAATTTTGGCACTTTATCGAAGAGACTGTCGTTCGTTGAATGCGTCTTTGTTACTTAGTGAAACGGAAACACGCTTCTGGAGCTTTTGTTCATGTCAGCTTTTCTTCCATTCTCTAACCAAAGCAATTGGAAGGTAGTGAATCATTCAGAACGCATTCGAAAAGCCTCGTTACTATTTTTGCTTTATGGTTTTTTTGTAAGTGTAGTCAAACTTTTCAAGCTGTTTTGCTTTGCCAACTTTTTGCGTCAAAGTGCTTCGAGGTTGAAGCGGATCTATAGGACATTTGAAAACTACGTACCGCTGCAAAGAGAAGATCTACGTTGCCCGTAATCGGAGCAACAGTTCTGACTGTCTCCTCCAAGCAGATATTTATTTTATTACATATTGTCATTCACCGTAGACGTTTATGTACTTCCGTCGCGTGAGCTTCTGCATCGTGTTTGCCTTGCAATTTCTGTTGTTTCTCAGCGCGGGTAACGTCAAGCACTATCGGTCACCTATTCAGAAGTATGCCAAAGTAGCGTTCTATAAGAAAGTCCAAGTTTCTTTGGAAGCGCACAGCCGCTATAGGAGTTTAAAAGCGTCTCTTTCTATCGAAGCGTCTCTGAGTGCGGCGAGCCGATGCCAGGCGTAGAACAGCTATGGATTTATTGATCAAACAGTAAAATTTTAAAATGCACTGGCGCTTTTGAAAGCCGTCGTTGTTTCGACCGCTGTCAGAGTAGACTAAAGAGTAAGTTTTCCGATCAGCCATCATTGCTTCACTTTGAACTTATCTCTTTTTGAAGGTTACTCTTATCTAATCTGGATGTTTGAATAAACTTAAGCTTTGAGAACGTCAGTATGGCCAAACATCCTATTTGGAGTTTCAATCCTTAGAAGAGATACTGTCTCGAACTAGTTTTTCGTTGAGCGAATGCTCTTTGCTGGCAGAGTTGTAACGTGAACTACATTAGCCTTCGTCCGTTGTCGATAATTGTTTCGACAAGGAGCCCAGTAATTGTGCGCAGTGGTAGTAGGCATGCAATACACGTTGCGCGTTTAGCACATACAGTTGATCCGCTGCAGCTTTTATGGTTGAAATGGTCCAGGTCATTCTGAATCTCTGCAGTGGTCGTTTTTGAATATTTCTTCGATCGATTTAAATCACCTGCAGTAAATGCTGCTGTTTCTCGTTCTTCGTTGCACGCTGTTTGAATTGCCGCACTCAGTTTGAACATTTTTTATAAAGAAAGAATTTTTAACAAACGGACGGATGCTTCATGTCCGCTGCAATAGCCCGAATTCATTGATAGTCCACAGGCTGGTTGTCCAAAGTCATTCGAGGTGATCGATTTGAATAGCTTGACGGCGGGTGAAGCTTTCAATTGGCTTACTGGTGATAGATATAGTTGATGTAAAGGACATTGGAATTCGTATTTCTTCACCGTAACCGTGTTGTGCAGCTTTGCACCCGCTGGTGTTTCTAATTTATGGCGAACTTAGCAGGCGACAACGATGATGGTGATGTAATGGGAATAGGCGCACAACGCATTGTCGACAAAATGTGGTTTTCTGTCATTTTGAAGCGCGAATAAAAATTCCCAGGCAATAAATATATTGTGTACGATGGCGCGCGAAGTTGTTAGCGAACGGCTTTTGACTCATCGCGGCTACGTGTGAATTTCCAGTCCGCCCAGGGCTAACGGCAAATGAGTAATTGCCTTTTCTTGCCTTTTCCAAAATGGGTCTTCGTTCCGTAAATGCAGACAGACGCCGTGGCGTCAATAGTCTGGCTTATTTTTTCTGCGTTCATGCGCTGCCGGTTAGAAGAGTTTATGGTTCTGTGCAAGTCCGGTCACTACATGATGCGATCTGAGATCTTCCAACGGTTGCTTGCATTGCTGTTAGGTCGATTCAAAGGAATTTCAAATTGCTAAGCGCGCATAACTTAGCGCAGTGCCTTTGTTGAGCTTGCTGCTCTGCGAAGGCAGATAGTTCTACTCCTGAGTGCTCGTAGCGAGCGGAAGTCAAGAAATGAGTAACGATTCATTCGAAATGGAGCTGATGCACATTTGGAAGCTCTTCGCTCGTACGGATGGCACCGTTTTGATGAGATGTCATTTTCCGTGAATAATTGTACAAAAAAACTAAAGTGGTACTTTTGCCGTTCATTTCCTTTGCGCATTAAGAGGCTGTGAGATTATTCGCTTCCCCTTTGTCACTTTGAAATTAATTCTGTTATATTTTCGAAACTTCGACCGCTTTCGTTGTCCGATGAAAAAGTGGGCTACGCAATTGGCGTAGGATTATCGGTAACGCGAAACTTCGTTTTCAAGCATCTCTTCACTCCGCCTTCCTCTTCGCATTAACGAACGATCTCTTGTATTTAGTGAGTGACGCTTTGTTGAAGAACTTAAACTGCTATGAACGCGTCAGAGGTTTCTTGGTGGCTTCTTGTTTTAGTTAACCGATGCCTCGTTGCATCGTAAATTTTCATTCCTTCAGAGAGCGTACTGTCTTCGTATCATCGTAATCATCAGTTGACGTTTGGCTATTTGCTTTTTCATTTTTTTACATCCAACCGAATAGAAGGTTTGACGGCAGCCGGGATGCGTACGTCAACTTAACCGCGCGCGCGCGTCAGCAGTGGTCGCCTTTTCGAAGAATTGCCTTCTGGTGTAACGCTCGTTGCCTTTTGCAATAGAATGCCAAGCAGCTTTCAACGCCGCGGCGCCGAGTTGAGGCGCGCAACGTTGACGAGTTAACTGCGGTTATGCGGCTAAGTTTTTTTCTTGGCTCATTGTAGAGGAGGCCAAAAGTTTATTGGTCGTTAGTTGGGCTCGTCTGCGCTCTTTACAACTTTTATTTGCAATACTGTAAATGGGAAAGCGCGAATGTTGTTTAGGATGATTTTTGTAGCAATGATTGGCAAACGATTTCCATTGGCCTGCGGGCGATGATGAAGAAGGGCTTTGAGGTAAATAGTCCGCAGGATGCGCTCCAGTAAAACAGCGAGAGACAGTTAGCGGCTTTGCCAGTTCCACTTACACACTAGGGAAAGCTTTGCTTACTACCGCTAGTGGCATCAAGGGTCAGTTATCTATAAATGGTTATGTCCATTGGCCGCGGGTCGACCGATCTCTGGGCAATTTTTTGTTGACACTGTTTTGTCTTAGGGTGTTCGTCGTCTTTCGGGATTAAGTTGTTCTGCGGAGTTTCTTAAGCAGTCGGGTTGATTTGATCGCCAAAAATATGGAGGTTCCTAAAAGTGTTGAAAAACCGAAAGCGGCTTCTGAAACTTCTCCGGCTGCTGATTCGGACGAAGATACTGACGTCATACTGGAAGAGAGCCCCTGCGGAAGGTGGCAGAAGCGTCGCGAGAAGGTCCGTCAACGAGACGTCCCAGGCGTTGACATTGCCTACTTGGCGATGGACAGCGAACTTGGCGTCGAGGTAGTGTGGAACGAGGTGCACTTTGCTGATCGCAAAAGGTTTCTTGCCGAAGAAGAAGGTGTTCGTAGCGTTTTCGACAAGTTGATCAAACTTGACCATCCGAATTTAATAAAAGTGCATAGTTACTGGATGGATCGCGAGTCGGAAAAACCCAGAGTGATCTTCATCACAGAGTACATGTCGTCAGGGACAATATCCCAATTTTTGAAGCGTACATCGCAGAGCAGCAAAGCGTTGAGCATCAAGTCTTGGAAAAAATGGTGCATTCCAGTTCTATGGGCCCTCGACTACCTGCATTCATTTGATCCGCCCATAGTGCATTGTAATCTTACTTGCAATACGTTGTTCATCCAGCAGAATGGCCTCATCAAGATGGTTTGCGTCACTCCGGACGCGATGCAACTGTACATTAGGCAGAGTCGGGAGAACCCGCGTAATTTGCATTACATTGCACCTGAATACCAGCAGGGCAAACCTGTCGCTCCTCCTATTGATATTTACGCCTTTGGCGTATGCGCTTTGGAAATGGCCACGTTAGGCTTCAGATCGTTAGGCGCTGATATTCCCGTCGTCACAAAAGACATTATTGACAAAGTAACCCAAACGCTAGAGCACCCATTGCAAATGGATCTGATTTGCCGTTGCGTTCAGTCCGACCCCGCTGCCCGTCCGACCGCCCATGAATTGCTGTTCCATCGAGCACTTTTCGAAGTGCCCTCGTTGAAGTTGCTCTGTTGTCATACGTTGGTACGGGACAGCAGTTGTGCAGATTCGGATGTCCGCATTAGCAGTTCAAAAGGTGACAAGGAGCGGATACTGGCCGAGGTTGTACACTCCAACGGTGCTCCTGTCCCTTGCAAACAAGGCGACGTGGCCGTCGTCGACTTGGACAAAATGATCGAAGACGTTCGTAATGGTATTTATCCGCTTACCATATTTCGGCGCCGATTGAGCAGACAAATTTCGGTGGTTCGCGGTCCCGGCACGGCATCGCCTGTGGATGCGACCGAAGTGACGGATCAGACGAACGGTGGCTCCTCGACGGGCGATTTGGAAAGCAGCGAGAATCAATATCCACCGGAAACTCGGCGCGTGGTCGAAATGAGCGCCGACGTGAAGCCTTCCGATTCGAAGTCGGCAAAAATGCTGACATTGATGTTCAGGTTCCAAGACAATTTGCATCGCGAACTGGTGGGCGAATTTGCCGATTCTGAAACGGCGCACGGTTTGGTTGAGGAGTTGGTCCGTTTGGGATTCGTCAGCGACAATGACCGAGAAATGGTTGCCGACACTATTGCCGACTCAATGGCGCATTACGGCCTAGCCGACACAATTGCCGAAAAGGAGAAATTGAAAAGTGATGAGCTCGAAGCTGCTGATTCCTTGGTTCCTTGAACTGTCAACGACGCGTTGCGTTGTTTCGTACAATTTTCGTGCCATAGGATTCATGTGAGCACTCGCGCGGTGCGCTGTTTTTGTACGTTTCGTTTTTGCATAGGTTGATCGCGTCTCTCTCGGTTGGATTCGCTTTTCCATTAGAAGGAACGTTTACCTCTGTCGCCTTAATCCATCGCTCGCGCGGTTCGCTACGTTGTTGGCGTAATAAAAGACTGTCATTTCCTTGACGGTAAATCCACTTTGCCAGCTGACTTGTTTTTTTCTATTCAATAGCTTTCGGGACAGGCGCCTTAGTAAGCATGCGTTTACTTCAGCACTGGTCCAAGATACCTCTTTTAAAATACCATCTTGTCTTGAAGATCACTTTCAGCTTTGAATCTTACTATTTAGAACGCCAGTCTATTGTCAAATCGCTGCTCAGTTACGCCGGACGAGAACAGCTGCCGTTGGTATTTGTCAAAGGCGACTGCGTCGGTTGCGCATGCGACCTAGAAGAGTTGAATAAACGAGGCCTACTCAAGGAATGCTTAGAGGACCATAAGTATGACCTCGTCGTTCTTGGAGGTGGTTCCGGAGGCTTGGCCGCCGCCAAGGTTGGTATCTTCAATACCATACGTACGCATTTTCGTTTTCGCGTTGTCTTCAGGAGGCTGCCTTTTTCGGCAAGCGCGTTGCAGTACTCGACTACGTCGTTCCAAGCCCCGTTGGCACCAGCTGGGGTATATATGCAACCCATGGGATACGCTTGTAATAGCCTTATTCGAAACTTAGGGCTCGGTGGGACATGCGTTAACGTTGGTTGTATACCAAAAAAGCTAATGCACCGGACGGCTATATTGGGTCACTGTGTTGAGGATGCGAAACAGTTCGGTTGGCAAGTGGAAGAAAAGCGTAAGTGCTTTCGCGTTACCTCTCCCTTAAACCATAAGCACGCTTTGTTTCAGCTAGACACGATTGGAAAGCTATGACAGATGCCATTCAAGGACACATATCGTCCCTTAATTGGGGTCATCGAGTAGCGTTAAGGGAGAAAAGCGTTGTGTACTTAAACGCATTTGGCTCTTTTGTCGGCAGCCATTCCTTAAAGGTAAGTTTAGGGTGAGATAGGCGATAGATTTCAGATGACGGCAGGTTGGCGATTGTTCGAAACTGTTAGACGTGTTGTTTAAAATTGTCACTTCCTTCTCTGTACTTATTGATTAGGATGATTGATTCTTTTGCTCTCCGCTGCTTGTCGATTCGTAGAAAACTGTCGAAGCAAAAGTCATTCTGCATGCAGTTTTATAGATCCATTCCCCTTCCGCGATTTAGGAAATGGCAGAGTCGGAATGTTGACTTAATTGGCATCCTAATCGGCTGGTCACCCTCTTAATGTATATTCCTAAAATTTCCGAACTCCTGAACCAACCTTGCTTTAATATATCCAAGTTCAATTGCGGTCCTGATTAGGCTGCTCAAATACTTGAAGATCATTTCGGTTTGACCATCTATGTTGACGAACTATTATAGGCTGTGGACAAGCGAGGCAAAGAGCAATTGGTGACGTCCGACCGGTTCCTAATCGCCACTGGTTTAAGGCCGCGCTACCTAAATATTCCGGGTGCAAAGGAGTATTGCATAACGAGGTAAGAATGGTTTGGCGGTTTAGACATTCCCGGAAAAAAAGTTCAACTTGAAGCGACGACTTGTTCTCGCTCAGCTATTGTCCAGGAAAGACCTTGTGCGTGGGAGCATCGTACGTTTCGTTGGAATGCGCCGGTTTCCTACGCGGCATCGGACTTGACGTCACCGTCATGGTTCGATCCATTCTGCTTAGAGGATTTGATCAAGATATGGCTAACCGCATTGGTATTCATATGGAAAGCGTTGCGGGCATTAAATTCATTCATAATTGTATTCCCAAAAGGGCAAGTTCGCCTAAAGCACTTTTTCGTGTCGCTCATAGTCGAACTACTTTTAGATCGAAAGACTAGAAGAAGGTAAACCTGGGCTGCTGCGAGTGATTGCTGAAAAAAGCGGCGGAGAGATAATCGAAGACACTTATAATACGGTAACGCGTTTTCTTTCTAATTCTACGAATATTGAATTCAAATATTTGATGTGCAGGTATTGTTAGCGATTGGTCGTGACGCGTTGACGGACAGTTTGAATCTGGACATGTTGGGTGTCAAGCGCAACGAAAAGTTCGTTAGCGTGTCAACAACGATTTATTTTTTATGAAAGGGAGCAAGTGATTTAGAAATAAAAAAGTGATTTGCCGACCGAACGAGCAGAGCGTTTCTGTTCCATATATCTACGCAATTGGCGATGTTTTGGACGGTGGATTGGAGTTGACGCCAGTTGCCATAAAAGCAGGCAAAATGCTTGCCAGACGGTTGTTTGGTGCGTCGCCTTATCTGGTAACTGCGACACAGCAATGACACTGTTTGCTGTATAGAAATGCTGTTTCAGTGCGATTACCAAAACGTTCCGACGACTGTTTTCACTCCTCTTGAGTACGGTAGTTGCGGTTTGGCTGAGGAAAAGGCCATCGAAAAATATGGGAAGGAAAACATTGAAGTACGGAGTGGACAGCCTGTGGGTAGTAGTAATACATGCTGAAACTATTTTATCTCAGGTTTTTCATGCCTTCTTCACTCCGCTCGAATTTACCGTTCCTAAGAGGGTTGACTCAGACCATTGTTACGCAAAATTGGTATGCAACAAGGCGGATGGGGTAAGTCCATTAATTTAATTCTCAAACCACCTCGATGTCATTGAGCTTTGCAGATGCGTGTCCTCGGCTTTCATGTGTTGAGTCCTGATGCCGGTGAGATAACTCAGGGTTTCGGCATAGCCTTGAGAATGAAGGCAACAAAGCATGACTTTGATCTCCTTGTCGGTATTCACCCAACATGTGCTGAGGTAATAACTCTTTTTTGAAGTCGTGCTCTTCCGACAATGAGCACTTGTAGATATTCACAAGCCTTGTTGTAACGAAGTCTTCCCAGCAGGAATTGAAGAAGGGTAGTTGCTGAGGTTAATGAAACCGTCGATTGTTTCCTAACGTAAGGAAGGATTCAATGGACGGAAGTGAAAATTGGAAACGGTCAACAACGATGGCATATTGTGACGGACTTCGCTGAAACCTTATCTGGGAGCGGTGTCTCGATTTGGTCTCGTTGGTGGCTGTCACCGGCTTTTGTTTATAATTGGTTAATTTTCGCTGATCCGTTGAGAGAAGTGATTTGGCAATGATTTTTTACGTATGCGGACGACCGTATCATTATATATACGACTTTACCTGATCATAACGATCTCAACAGTAATACCATTCTTTTACAGCCACATTTACCAACATGTTTGTTGGCCTTCAGAAATGAATGGCGCTGAATTTGCGTTGATTTTTGAAGTTTTGTGTTGGTAGTACTGGTCGGATGTGAGTGTAATGCTTTCAGCTGATACAGCTTACGCTTTGCGTAACTATTCTTGGTAGCAGAGAAAGAGGGAACAGTATAACCAGTTTTACGGAGGATGTTTTCTAAGGGTAAAGATAGTGACTGTTTTTGAGGTACGGTTGCCCTTTTTCGAAACCTCCCTCCTGCACATCATTTTTAACTGTTGGTTTACTGTAAAGACGTCTTGTAAATTTTAAAGGCGCTTTGCTTAACCGTTTTGAACGTAAAGCTTTCCGTCTCTATTGCTAAACGACTTAGCTATTTTATGATAGAAATCAAGCTTTTAATTTTAATCTTACTATGCGTTAATATATCCGTATTGCGAGGAAAGAACCCTTCATCATGATTGAATTGAAATGCATGAGTGCAGTACACTTTGGCAATAACTTTCGATAAGGCAGTGCGCTATGCGTGTTCTGGAACTGGCTTTTCATCCATCAATGTTAGTAAATGACGAAACAGTGGCTAGTGTATGTCTATACCAAGTTGTAATTGAAGTTGTGTTGTACACAATTATTTAAATGCGCAGTTCCCATAGTCGAAAAAATTTAAAGTATTCAACATGTCGGTACATGACGACCAATTGTGAGTACTGTCGTTGACGTTTTCTTTTAATTTGAATGGTCTTTCTGTTAAGGGGTACCCTATTGATCACGTGTTGCAACGCCAATCGTTGCCCTTGCGAGTTATAAACTTTCTTTTTTGGCATAGTTACAGCTCATCTCCCTTTTCTCGAAAACCTGTGATCCATAAGCCATAAGTGGCAGCACGAATCAATATATTAATAGATAGCTTTTTGAGTATGGAAGCTTCTCGCTTCATGGAATTCCTGAGTACTAATGATAACAGAAAGGTGGAGCATTTACACATTTTCACATTGTAAAAAATTTTTAGCTTGTAATAATTTTTTAGAAGTGCCTTGTCGCAAATTAAACAAAGATTTTGAAGGTTGATTAGCAACTTCAAAAGTCTTTCCAGGTAGAGCACACACGGACAATTGATTTTCAAGTACGATTAAATTTGAAAGTATACTGTAATCGGGCAAAGTGTCTGCAGGTTCTCTTCAATTCTGGTATGCAAAGGCCGCCTATTTTTGTAAATTAAACCGGTTTCAAAAGCGACGACGAACAAATTAAGCATCGAGAACAATAAAACATTTGCCGCCATTTGCACATTGCGGGCATAAGTGAAATGCACTAGTTTTTGCCATTGCATTATGGGCGTTTGTTCTCTTACGTAATGATCGTCTGAGATAACGTTTGCTCCTGACCTTTCATGACTGACCGAAACTCAGTGTTGTCTAAATTAATTTTCGGGTGAGAATAACTTTTTTGCATAACCGCTTTGCAATACAGTACAACTAAATTCCACGGGAAGAACACTGAGCGCACTAAACGGATCAGGTTGCAAAGCGTGACAACAGATGGTCGGGAGCATTTGTTTAACTTCTAAAATGATCTGTCCGTATAGAATTCTTGAAAGATTTAGTAGCACGTGAACGCACGTGTTATGGATTACTGTAGTACTCGATTGTGTTTTATGCTGAAGAGTTGATAAGTCTCGCGGAATTTATATCTTTGGCGTAGCTTCATCTTTAGGAAGTGCTTTTTGTTTATCTTGAATAGACTTTATGTTTAAGTGCACAAATATTAGCTAGTTATTGCTGCTAAAAGTTGCGAAGTCTCGGCTATGCCGGTAGCCTTAACAAAGCCTGTTTTTACTGTTTATTAACGTCGCGACGTTCGAACTGCCTTTTTTAATGGTTTGTATCGTTTTAAGCAAACTTTGTTTCTACGCTGCAGTCCGCACGTTGAAGCCATTCGTTCTTTCTCAGCTAGCATAAAGGCGGCATTGTTTACCCTTCTGTGGAAAAAGTTCCGCTGTTAAATCAGTTATGAGTTTTGGTGTGGTTCCATTCACATTAGCAGTAGCTGGTGGCGTTTCCTACGCATTGTACTGCTATTTGTCTAGCTTGAGGCAGTCGAAAAAGTACTACTGGTTGCGCAACAAAGTCGTGTTGGTCACAGGTGCCAGTTCCGGCCTTGGTGAATCGCTGGCTCGTCAGTTCTACATTCAGGGTTGCAAAGTAATCCTGGCTGCCCGAAATCTAGATAAACTGCGACTCATTATGGGATCGATAGTGGAATACGGCGCAAGCAAAGTCTCTAATGTGGTTCAGCTGCATGAGCCTTCATGCTACCAAGTCGATTTATCCAATGCGGATAGCATTGAAAGATTGGTTAACGATGTTCTTCAAAAGTATCCAAAAATAGACATTTTGGTAAACAATGCCGGCATCTCGGTTCGCGCCACTTGTATGAGTACAACAATGAATGTTCACCGAGAACTTATGGAGGTGAACTACTTTGGCCATGTCCGTCTGACTCATTCTTTATTGGATCGTAGAGTTGAGCTAAAGAGCATTGTGTGCATAAGCAGTGTGCAAAGCTTAATCTCCATCCCCGACAGAAGTGCTTATTCGGCATCAAAGCATGCATTCCACGCCTACTTCGATTGCCTTCGTGCTGAACTGGGTGATCAGGGTATACAAGTTCTGGTTGTATGCCCAGCTTATGTGCGTACTCAGCTTTCCATGAATGCACTGGACGGCCAAGGCAGAAAGCACGGCCGCATGGATGCGGCTACGATGAAAGGGATGAATCCAGATAAGGTTGCCATTCGCGTAGTGAGGGCATTAGTAAACAACGAAGAAGAACTGATTCTTGCTCCAGCTCGAATTCAAATGGCTATACTAATCAGAGTTATTTGGCCGTCGTTGTTCTTTTGGTTGATGCGACAACGAGCAGCGAGAACAAGAGCCAGATTACAGGAGCAATCTGCGTAATGAGTTTTTTTTGCTTTGTGATTTTTCTGAAGGCAACAAGACATAACGCCGTCTCGTACGTCATTTTTGGCAGAAATAAAAGTAGCCGCCCCATGTGCTTCCACCAGGCGAATTGGAAGCAAAGCAAAATTATATATCTTACAATCAATTAATTCTAACTCTTTTGCGGTTCGCTCACCGTGTAAAAGAAATAGCTGACATATAAGGGTCGCAGCAGCGCGGGACGTCTAATTGAACAGTTTGAACCTGCGCATCACAAATTTGTACAGTATTTAAAGAGAAGAATTTGTCCTTAATGAAAAACCCTTGAAAAGCCGCCGGATGGTTGCGTGAACTGGTCAACATGTCGTGAAATCTTTCGCTTTGTATTATTCAGTCATTTTGTGTAGAACTTTACACTTTAAGCGAATAAGGACGAAGTTACTGGGAATAATAGTTCACTCATTGCTTGTAACTTGATCTAAAACCAACTTTCTTGCTTTTAATTTGATTGTCACTGTTCCGCTCACCGTTGCTGAATGCTCGATCGTTCGGCGTGAGTAGAAACCAAAAATGTATTCAAATTTCATTTCCTCAGCTGCCGCCAAAATTTTGCGTTTTACTTTTTGGTAGCTGACGCCTACCGACTATTTGTGGACCAATTCTAAGTATTTACTACCGTTCAGCCTTTTTTGAAAAATGAGGTTAAGCGTTCAATATTTCGCGTAATTAACTTTGACGAATGAAGGTAGCTTGACTGAAGACAGAACCGTAAAGCTTTATTTACGTACATACAATTTTTCGCTAATCAAGAACATCATCTGTTTTAATCGTCGCGGTTTTCAGGTCTTGTTTGGCACGTCATTACTGCCTAATGCCTTAATTTTAACTTAGCTAAGGAACAGAGTACTCGATTGCAATCTATTTTGTCTTCAAATGTATATTTTAAGCATTGATGTTCAGGCACATGTGGGTACTGTCGCATTGAACCTGCACGTGAAATTGCGTCATGCCAGCTAGTGGGGTAGAGTTAGAACGGCGTTTTGAGGTGGACTTGTTGTAATTGATAGTTTTATTGCATTGTTTGTTGCGTCTGCTTCACAAAGATACCGTCGGTTAGTATTCTTAAAATTCGGTGTTTTTATTGTTTTGCAGAACGTTTCCGCTCATAATCGTGGTTTCTAAACCACGACTTCCCGCTTCCTTCGTCAGCCTAAGTTTCGCCTTAGCCCCGTCGCATCCCTTCCTGCTGATGTGCCCAGAAGAATCGCTCCCGCTCGTTGGCTTATTTCCCGCCAAAAGGCGGAAGAAACGTACTTTTTGCGGCCTACAGTTCTCAGCGCTCCGTCGGTCTTCCTTAGAGAACTACTGGCCTAAAAGAATAGTTGGAAACTTGAGTTTATAGTTTCGTAGGATTTAGGTGCAACATTTTCCATTCGTCGCAGTTTGAAGTAGCATATACCGTCCGTGGCTGCAAAGAATCTCTTGCGCTTGAAATGTTGCTGTTATGTCCCACAGGCTGGCTTGCACTTTTGTATGTGTGGGTCGGTATTTTCTGTACGTACTTTAGGATGCCGTCGTAATGGGTGCAGAAGGATACGTGGTACGTCTTTACGTGTACGACTTGTCGCGTGGTGCTGCGAAGGTTCTTTCGCAGCCACTTATTGGTAAATTATTTTCACTGGTGTTGTGTAAGTAATATTTTTCACTTCATTCCAGGGGCTCACCTGGAAGGCGTGTGGCATACGTCCATTTCAGTATACGGAATGGAATACCTGTATGGTTCCCATGGGATAAGCTATACACAGGAGGTACGTCTTAGTCCTTCTTTCCATTGCATTATATGAATAATGACACATTAGTTCCACTCTGGAATCGGTGTTCCTGATAGAATAATTCGACTAGGCGTAACAGAAATTCCGCAAGAGTTATTTCATGACTATTTGGATATGTTGGGGGAGAACAATTTCCGGTAGGCTCTGTTAGGTCACTTATTCTTATGATGACGTCACCTTATTTAGGGGTGAGTTGTATCAACTGCTTAAGCACAACTGCAATACGTTCACTAACGAAGTTAGTCAATTCCTGACCGGTAACAAGATTCCTGAAGAGATTCTGCGCTTTACAGAAGACTTTGCAAAATCGTTGGTTGTCTTATGGGTTACGTGGGCGGGAATTGAGCTGTTTTAAAATTTTGCAGCCCCGTGGGGGAAATCTTGGTGCCACTGATAGAAGCCTTCACGTCGAAGATAGTCTATAATCGACCCCCTTCAGGCAATAATTTGAATCTTGGTCGGCTACGCGAACCTACTCCGGGCGGAGTTTCAGCGGCGAGCACTTCCTCGGAAGTGACGGCGTTCTCATCTGTACACGAGTCAAGTGTAATATACATTGGCAGGGTACATTGTTTATTCACATGTGATAGCGTTTAGATAAAGGTAGATGATAAAGAGAAGAAGGAAATGAACGATAAAACCAACTGTTCTTCGAAAACTGGTGAAAATCGCTAAGCGGACAATCAATGACGTAAGAACCTTCGGTGAAGCGCAAAATTGCATATCTACTCCGTTAGCAATGATTTCATATGTAAATATAATGAGCGCCCTTTACGCTAACTACTGTTAGGCAATTCGTTATGGATTTGTGGTGTAAAGTTATCCTGTTTGCCATAATGTCATGCAATTTAGTATGCATCCATTCGGTTTTACCAGCTGATAAATTTCACGACGTAACGTGCTGTTTTGGAAAACTTCGTTCGATAAGGTTATTTCCTACAGCAGCAGAATAATTTTTCTAAAACTGCGATTCAATGTACCTGCGTTACATTTGTACGGTATTTGTGCCGGCGCCGAAATTCTTAAGTAGTTTTGCGGCGCAGTATTGGTGATGCGAATTGGCTGAGGTCAACAAGTTCTTCATTATAGTCTTGTTCGCCTTTTGTTAGGTTTTATAAAAGTTTGTTTTTCACAAATTTTCTCGATTTGCTGCTGTTTTTCCCGATTGTCCTAATCTGGCCAACGTATGCGCCATGTCTTGCAGTAACCGTTGCTCCAAATGAGGCTATGTTTTGCAATCTCGTTTATTCATTTTCATCTCCATTGCTGATACCGAATCCAGCTGCTCCGTTCATGCATGCGCTACCGACTTCATTTCCCGTAAGCCTTTTCCATCCGGTTGGGAATAGCGTGGCATATCATTTGAACGTTAACATGTCAAGTTCGTTTTCCGTCATTTCGTCCAGTCCCTCTCCAACGAGCAGCAGTGCCAGCGAGTCGCAGGTTTCCGGTATTGGCTTATTGCTACTTCTGGCTGCCGACACGGGGGTGCTATTGCGTACCAGCGGATCTTTTGTGTATGCTCCGGGCGATGCGCTGGAATTTGTTATTTTTAACGCGACTACATTCTGCGATCAAGCGGTCGACGATCTGACAAAGGTGCTACGCGTAGGAAACGTTCTAAAATTTCAGGTAGGAAGATTGAAGCTTTACTGGAATGCCGTCTCACCTTTGGCGGCGTTGCTTCAGGCAAACAGAAGCAGAAAAGTCAATTTCGAAAATTCGTCATACACGGACCATATTGCAAGCCTTGTTACACCAATAACTAAAGACGAGCTTCAACTGGTGCCCGTTGATACGGTGGATATCATGGTTAAAGCGATTGCCATTTTGAGCAGAGCAAATTGTCGTCCTACCGATCAGCTCGCGCATGAACTGTCGACGATAAATTCGGCAATGGAACTGGAATCAATCAATTTTATATTGAGCCTTTTTCGCGAAGCAAAAACCACCGAATGCCACTTGAACGCCATTCATTGTTTCGTGAGCAATAGTCGCAATCATTCGTTGTACAACTACGTTGGAACAAACTCGCAAAAGAGGCGGCAGTTCATTGAAAACCGTCGGCATATTTTCTTTATACGTAAGTTTCTTTGGGACATATTAGCATATGCAAATTTTGGTGGTTTATCTTCAGTGCCAAACGATGTTGTTTGTCTGGTGCCTTCTTCCGACTATATTGGGTGTTTACGATTGGCCACCGTACTGAAACGCTACGGTGGTTGTATGCCGCTTCAAGAATTGTTCGACTTGTATCTCTGCTGGCCTGACTTGCCATTAGAAGTGAGGGAACTAATTGGTGAATCAAAGACGAGCTTCATAAAATTCCTGGAGAAGCACACGCCCATATTTGTTATATTCCCTAAACGAGTTTTTGTCAGCGTGCGCAGTCGCCTCGCCTATTTTGACTATCCCTCATTTTTGATGGAAACGTTTGGCGACAAAGACGGCAGCTCCATGCTCAGGTTCTATGCGGATGAGTTATGTTCAGGACCATTGGTCAATCCGGTTCGAACTTCAAGCAACTTTTCCCATTCCGTCTTTGTGCCTACTAGCATGCCCGTACCCGTGATGGTTGCCAAAATAGGAGATAACCTTAACAGCGGGACTTTCCTGACTTCCGTCAACTCACCTTTATGTGCCTTGAAAGCTGTTTCACCATACGCCAACGTGCCATATGCCGCGCAGCACTTTTACCAGCCAGCTTTGGGGTTCGGCTCAACTTATGTTCCCAATGGTGGCTTTTCTCCTTTTTTGAACTCTCAGGTAGCATGTAAAGTTGTAAAAGGAACCTCTTCCTTCCCCTCCCGGCCTGGAGGTAGAACAAATCATGGAAGTCCATCCGGCTATGCGGGATCGTCGCGTGTCAGCACTGACTCCATATCTGGCGGCAGAGCAACTTCACCGAGCTTACATCCAGTGCATTGCGGCACTCAGACTGATGACATTCCGCTTTGCCCGCGCTGTGCTGAGCAGAGTTTGTTTCGACAAAAGCGCGATATTGGCGTTCAGGCTACCGGCTTGGAGGAATGCAAAGACGACTCGGACGAAATATGGGAGGACATAAACAAGGAACTTTCTAAAGTCGTGTTTTCTTAAATTTTTGCAGCACTTTTAATTCTCTGGTCTTGCTGTTATGCTCTTATCATCTAGCTTTCATGGACTACCCTACGGGTTACCAACGTTTAACCTGACAGTCATATTTTGTTTTGTCATTGCATACTTAAGTCAGCGAACGAAAGTTGCATCGTTTAGTCGTCGTGCATCTGTTTCTTGCCTGTGACTCATCTAAGCCTTATGTTGACCATTTATTGACGTTTATGACGGTGCTTTGCTGCAAAACGGGTTATCGAATCGTCGTTTTTGCTTGTTCCTGTTTAAGCGTCTCCCGAAAGGTTATTAAAACTCAATACCTGCGCACTTTTCAAGTAGGCAAGTAGAGGTAAAGAAGTGCAAAGGTAGATTGATTAGTGCTCGCATCCAAGATTTTTGCTGTTTAAAACTGGCGTAATTTATTGGTTTACGGACTGAATTGAGCAAAGAATGGATTGCTGCAGACTTAAGCTAAGCGGTTTTCTTAAGACTTGAAGCTTTTTAATTTATAAGCAAAGGAATGGCAGGAAAAATGTTTAAACTTTTAAAAAAAAGTACATGACTATCACTCAATGCCTACTGTAGGCGCGGATAAGAGCGGTTAGCTTGGTGAGAGTTTGAGATCACCTACAGTAACCTGTCCATCGGTATACAAAATTTGCCTGGCAAGCAGTTGCAGCTAACTCAATACTGCAGTACAGTA
>KN538433.1:170498-182585 GCA_000797535.1 Trichuris suis
GCAGAAAGAACAAGCGATGTTCAAGTAACAACTGTTTTGGGATACTGTAGTACTGCTCGCACGACCGACTGCCTTTGTAATGCGAAAGTACAGACTACTACTAAGGTAAAGGTAGATTGCTCGGAGAGCGATTTAGAGGACTGTAAAAACAACGGGAGGCCGAAGGCGGCCTATTCGGAAAACTAAACTAGCCCTTTTAAGAAGTCACAGGCTCTCAACTTGGACATCGTTCATCATACTGTAAGTCTATTGTTCTCCTCGCCAAATTCCGATAATCGAGTTTCTACTGTACTCTCATATACGAGTATACGAGAGAAGCCATATCGAAGCCATTTTGTCCTCTCTCTTATGCGAGAGAGGACAAAATAGGTTCACCAGAATTGCATGTTGATTGCGAATAAAAAGCGGCAACCGCCCGTGCATTTGAAAAAGTTGCACACTTAGAACATGCAGTATGTTATGCCGAACGGGCGGGAAGAAAGTACTGCCTATTATTCCGAAAACATCTGAACTTGTTCTCGTAGTCGTAGTGAAGCGTAGAAATGGTTTAACCGCTCTATATTTTACAATTTATATTTTCAGCATAAACCGTTGCTGCGTAATTAGAACCTGCGAGCCATTATTTGCCCTAAGTACTGTAGCATCCGCATACGTACTGTGATTTGTGCACTCAGTTTTCTAAGTTTCGGTTTTGTTGCATTTGTTTATAGTGTGTTTCGATCGCTACGGCTGCCACAGGTGTTCTACTACTTTCTTTTCCGTAAGATCTACGAATAGCGCTGTTGTTTTTGCCGGCTAAAATTTAGCCTTCTAGGCGGACCAGTAAATGTTTACGATGTCGGAAGAGGACGCCGTTGCCGACTTCTTAGCTCGCGAAAAGGCCACGTTGGCTGGAATAGACGACTTTTCGTTCGGTGAGTACAACTGTTGATTCAGTTCGCTTGTTGAATTATTTATTCTTCCATTGCAATGGAAATACCAAAAAAAAAGTTGATGCGTGCATGCGTCACGCAGCGCCGTTAGTCCGTAACAGTTACTAGCGTTTAGAAGACTTGGGTAGCACGGAGGAAAATGTAAATTCAATTGATAAGGCTAATCCATTGGCGAACGGAGAGCTGAACGACACACCAGTTCCGCCTATCTCCGGCGAACAACCGGCCGCTCAGCCAACCTATGAAAAGGTCATCGATGAGCCGGAAACAATCAAAGCTTGGCGACAGGAGCAGGAGACTCGTCTGCGCAACAAAGGTAAAAATTCATTTGCCTCCTTTAGCAGAAAATATGTTTGTGTCCTAAGATCTGAAAGAGGAGACTGAAAAGCAAAGGATGCATGATCAGGCCAAATTGGAACTGGAAGAATGGTATCGCTCTCGGGCTGATCAAGTTGAAAAGAACAAAAAGAATAATCGGTAGGAGGGTGGAGTGTCCTTTTTCGTCATTGCCATTTCAGCAATGTCCTTTTTTTTTCGAAGCATCATGGAACAGGAGTTCATTGAACAAAGGGACAGCACTGAGCAAGGAAAAGAGTGGGAAAAAATAGCCGGCCTTTGCGACTTCAATCCAAAAACAGGACGAAATACGAAGGACGTTTCGCGAATGCGTACTTTATTTCTGCAGATGAAATCGCAGCCAACCAACGAAACGTCCGAAACCAATGGACAATGAGTCAGTGTGCATTAAGGTTGCGCTCATTCCAAGTAACTCTAATCGCAGGCACGGCAGCATTCATACGAGCGAATGTACCTGCATTCCATACGTCCTATAACCAAATGTTGCTGCATTTCCGCTAGTATGAAAAGGCGAATTCGTTTGATATTTCCTATCTGCTCGTCGTTAAGTACGATTAGGACTGGTGATTTGTTCGTAAACTTCAATTTCTCTGCTTTGACGGTCGCCTTGAGGAAAGTAAGTATTGAAAAACCTCCTGACAAGTGAATACTTTTCCTTGCGAAACACGTTTGCAACGAGCGAGGCCGTTTTCGCGTAAATAACAATGTGCGTCGGTCTTCGCTCCGTTATGCTTAGTTCACGTTCAAGCCACATGCTTGGATCACGGTGGAAATCATCAGATTCGTCTACGTAATCTAGTTGAGACAAATTTTCCGGCATGCAAGTTAAGAATCGCATCCGCACTGGTGCATGAACGTGACTATAGAATGGCGTACTGTGGCATGGCATCAAGTACCAAATTTCCATTGTCTTTGTCTGCGCCTCCTTACTCAAAAAGCTTGTAACGTCCATAACGCCACGTTGGTGAATCTGTCCGGTGAACAAAGCAAGCAGCACATTCGGCAGCACAAGTAAGCCAAACAGCCATTTTGATTTTGTTGTCTTGAAAGCGTTTTCGGCGTGCTTGGCAAGAAAGTAACCTGCGTAAATGCTAAGCAGTGGTACAGTAGGCAGCAGGAATCGAATTTCCTTATGTGCGATCAAACTAAGGAACAGAGTTGCGAATAATGTTCTTTCGTGGTTCTCCCATCACTTACCTGTGCACCAGCACGTAAAGCGTACATATGTAGAAGAAGAAGAAGCGATTTTGCTTTGACTTCCAGATGCCCGCCATGATGACAATAATATGGAAAAGGAAAACGGATGGAACACCGCACGTGACGTACCTTTGAATGGTGATTATAAAAATGTCAACGTCGCTGAATATCTCACCAATGCCATGGATGCGAGCCGAACAGGGCGCTACCACCTTTGATCAAATTGAACTGTACGAAGTTCCACAAGGGAAATGTCCAACGTCCGTAGCAGAGTCGATCAATCAAAGCAGCAAAAGCAGTAACAAGCATCCTATAACAAAAAGATGCTCTTACAGACGAGCTCACTTTGTTCAGCGTGATTAACCCAGTGCGTGCTATAGCTACTAGACGTGGGATACTTGAAAGTTGGACGCATCGAAGCCATATGGGAACTAGTAGAAGAATAGAGGTTGGGCGGATTAGCACTGTCCAAGTGGAAAGCGTGACAGCCAAGTACAGCTTCACTGTTCTACAACTTATATGGTTATACGGAATAGCTTTAAAAGGCCCAGCTTGCCCAGGTAGCCGTGATTTGGACAACTCGAAGAGGTAACTTGAGCTGATAACCACCAGTGCCGACTCAACTGTGTTTAACAGTGTTCTTGGGGCACAGAAGAATTGAAACCAGTTGGAATAGTATACAAGGATAGTCCAGCAGGCAGTGGTTTGATCAAACAGTTGAGACGCGAGCGCGTAAAGGCGTTGGTCGGCAAAACATGCCAGAATGCAGCAAGCTGCTTTTGGCACGTTAACCTAAAATAACAAAAAGCCAAACGAAACTACAAAAAGGCGTAGTATACCATGAAGAAAGGAGTATCTTGTCCTAGAAGATAAAGAATCTTGTATAGCGCGGCGAATACGCATGGATACGAATAGCTCCTGAGGCCTTCTTGCCACTCCCAAGTTAAGTAGCCATACCTCAAAATGGAAGTGCTTAGATGAACTTATTTGATGGAAGAAAGATACCCAAAAGTTAGGCGGTGGGCTGGTTCCAGCGTCTGCCAGTATTCGTCAGGTACGAACCAAGTTTGGACCAAAAGCAAATTCAGTGCACGATAAAAGATGGCAAGGCGAGCCAGCGTGCGTTTTTCGAAAGGTGGCAGCCCCTTCGTCCACATTTCACACAGGTAAGACGTGTTCAGTGCTAAAATTTGTATAGAGAGCAGCGACCCCGAGACAACTTAAACAAGAAGGCACAAAATTACATTATTTGAAACTTCGAACAACCAGCCTATTTAATATAATGAAAGTTCTCCTTAACTGTCTTACCACGATGCACAGTAAAAAGATGAGTAGGTACAATTCCTCGAGTAAGTTCAAACATTGACTAAGAAAGTTGGAACTGCCCACCACCAGTTGTGTTATTTTAGACCACTGAACTAATAAGTATTCGCCTTTGCCCTGTTTTACGCCACTTCAATGAACAATACAATTACCCCTACCGTAGCCATGCAAAAAAATAACAGAATGCATATGAGCGTTGCGGTTTTTAAAAGTAGGTCTTATAGCAGGCACATGGATTATGATTACCTATTATAGTTTCGAATGAAGCTTAGCAAGAACACCACAGTAGCGTTCGTGACACCGTATCACGAGCTTGCAAAGCAGCCATTTCTCGAACATATGCGCTTACCGTAATCGTGAAGCAAGCAGGTTAGTCTGACGCAATGCTTCAAACGAAAGGCCTGTGCAGTTAGCAGCTGGTGAAACATTTGGAAAACTGAGATAAACTCATAAAAGCCTGCTACGTGGGCCAAGATAAATTCTAAAGTAGCTCCTCAGTAATGGTATGAAAAAGTAAAAAAAAAAGTAGGTAGGGGTTAGTACTGTTGGACGACGCTATGTCTCTTGCCTTCTTCAGCTACACGTCTTGCCGCTCGGTTCCAATGGACACTTTGGGTCTTGTTCCCAGGGCTCCGCAAACAACTACCGTATACCGTAAAATGCAGGTTCTTTACTGAAAAAATGCCGGCCATTTTGTTGCGCCTTTACATAGGCTTATGCCGAAGTGTAATTCTTATGCTCAGGTTTAGTCAAGGGCACAACAGGATGGTGGCCAAACCTACAGTAAGAAGACAGTAGGTTTCGTTGGGCTTTTCTTGACCGCCAGCAAAAGCCTTACATTTAGGTTTGGGCGGAGTGAGGTAGGCTTTATGATTGTCAGTGAGGGCAGAACAGGATGGCTGGCATTTAACCTGAAAAGGAACCTGCATTTTATGGGTTACTGTAGGTTTGAAAAAGAGCCTAGATTTTTTAAAATCATGGTTCCATTTTGTCGAGCGATTTACGCATCTGGGTTCAAGGTTGTATGCATTAGAAGAGTTACCGCCTTTGTTAATCGATTAACACTTTCGCTCAGATTTGCGAGACTACCGCATAGCGCTTTCATGCGGAGACAGACCGACTTCACACTACTTTGCCTAAACTTAATCTCGCAGGTAGTTCGAAGCAAAGCATGTCCGCTTCAAACTACGCGTAAGACACTACACGCCTCTGCTTTTCGGTTGCATTTGCTCAATTCAAAAAGTTGATATTTGTCCTTAGTTTCTGGCCACTTGTCGTGGTATGCGGTTTGTGCGAGCCATAAGAGATTTTTTCCGCTTGACAACTCACCAGTTGTTACTATTTTATTGCTGCGCGTATTACAATTGTTCCAGCGGGATACAGTACCAGTTGAAACGTGATTCGCAGGCAATGTCTTCGACAACCAAGGGACTGTAAGGAATTAATAAAGCCGTCTATGCAGGTAATATATGAGAACACCCTGAAACTGCCATGCACTACGTGAATGAAATAGAGTTGGCGCCAAACTTAAGGATAGTCGTTCAAAGCTACGGATGAATGAAAATTTTGAGAATACAAACCATTTTGAGTGGAACACTCAATTCTTACGTTTCTTAACGCTGACACGATTGTCATATTCGGCAGCTGAGTCGGACTCGCTGCCGCTTCGGCTGAATGAACCCTTCTCTGAACTGGAATCGCCGCTGCGATCAAAACCGTTTTTGCTGGAACGTTTTCCGGCGCTGTCACTTTCGCTTTCTCGCCTTTTCCTTGCCATCTTCGATCGGGTCATGACCGGCTCGACAACCGGAGTGCTCTTTTTTGACTTCTTAACTTTCTTAGTCGATCCTTTACCTTTTCTTTTCGTCTCCTTTGAACGTGAACGACCACGGTCGCTTCGTTTGTTCGATTCTTTACCGCTTCTGCTGGTGCGCGCAGGCGTCGGGCTTCGGCTGTCCGCTTGGACATCCCTTTGATAGTCGGCCGAATCGCCGCCAACGCTACGCGCATCCTCATCCGAACTGTCATGCTTCGAACGGTCGCTCCAACTTAAACTGCGTCTGGCTTCCTGCAAATCTGTACCACCTTTTCCTTCGGAGCGACGCGCGCTTTCCGTTCTATCTAGTTTGTCCGTTGACTCGGACACATTCGGCGAGTTGCCATTGTCGCCACTTAGTCCCATAGTTTCTGAAGGGGATCGCTTTCCTTCGTTCCAATTGTCTTCTGGAGTGACACTTCGACTTCGGTCCTTACGCTTTTTGGGCGAAGAGGGCTCAGGCGAGACGGATCGACGAGGACTGGCGCTTATGCTGCGACTACGACTGCGAGATCTTTTTCGTCTCTTGAAATCTTTCTCTGAGCTGCTTCGACTTTCCGACCGAGAACTGCTACAAAAGAGAAGTGCTTATGGACTTAAAAGGAAAAGCAAATCACTTTTACCTTCTACGCCTAGCCGAAGGGGGTGATCGCGACGTCGGTCGTCGAGACGACGAACGAGAAGCGCTACTACTGCTTCTTGAGTAGCTGCTTCGAGTTCTAAAAACAGTTCAGAGCTTATAAGGGAAATACATAATTTGCTTTTCTAACCCAGAGCTTCTTGATGCGCTGCTACTGTACGACCTGGATCGTCTGAAAAGGAAATGTAACCTTATTTTCCTTTAGTAGCAAAATCGCTGACTCACCCTCGAGAACCATCGGTCAGCTTGATCTTTCTACCGTTCAGTACCTTTCCGTCAAGTGTATCGATGGCTTTTTTCAACTCTGAATGCGATGTAAAACACACGACCCTGGAAAAATTTAAAGAATATTAGAAAAGTGGCAAACAGAAATAACAATGACATTTATACCCTTCGTTCCTTGCGGCCCTGTGAGCGTCAGCGTAAGTGACCTCCCCGGCTTGTCGCATAAAGTCTTTTAGATCCTATTCAAAAGCACATTGCAATGACGGTCGACCAATGAGGAGCAACACATTAAACGAGACATGGCGGTGCTTTTCTCAAAAACGGTTCACGCTGGCCAAAGGTTGCCTTGCGCAGACGGCAGTCGGTTTTCACCAGGCACCACCGTTCGACAGGCGTGCGTTTTTTTCGCAGGCCACCTTTTCAAGCGAACAAACTGTCGTTACAACTCTAACTGGTGTGAAAGAACAAGTAAAACCCATACGAATAAACCATGGGGTTACGTGGAACCGAACAGGAGATGGAGTGCGAATCGAAGAACGAACATCAGCGCTGCAACTTCGAAAACCGCTCGAACGACACAACGTAGTACGCTAGCGAAAACCCAAGGCCCCTGTTCGATCGCCTCCGACCTCTACCAACGGAACGAGCGCCTGGTAGCTCCGACAGGCAAACTGTCAAGCAAAACATGATTGTTAGATCGAACAGGACAAATTTTCAGCTTGTCATCCTTTTTGTCCATTTACCTATTAGCCAACGCGGTACTAGCTAACTGCAAGGAAACCACGCAGCACAAAATGGCATACCGACTTTTCAGCCATGTACTGAAACGGCAAACAACGTTAAAACTACCCACCTGCCAAGAAATGCGGGACGACAAGTTGTGCACAATGCACCTCCACGGTGTCTGAGCCGGCGGCCCGTACCTGCTTTTAAAAGGAACCATGGAAAAGGCGATATGCAAGAACAGTTACTAATTATACTTCTCCTCGCGATCACGACGCCTACGCTCGGGAGAACGCCCTGAATAACGGCTGCTTCGGTAAGTAGAGCGATAGGCGTCTCGTCCCTTGGGTGGACGTTTGGTCATCTCGACAATAACTCTGCAAAGCGGAATTGTGAAGAGCATGCAAAAACAAGGAAGATTTTCATCAAACCTTTCGCCGCACAATTCCCGACCATTCAAACTGTAAACGGCGTCGTCCGCGTCTCGCGGGTCGTCGAACTCCTGCGGCAAGGACGGTTCAAACAGGAAAAAACAAAAGCCTAGACGAACTCACCACAAATCCAAAGCCGCTTTTCAAAAGAACCTCTCGAATGCGGCCAAAACCGCGAAAGAAGTCTTCGACGTCTCGCTCGCGCGCCTTGTAAGGCAAGCGTCCGATGTAAACTCGCGTACTTGCCATCACGCTGCTTATTCCAACAAATTTCCAAAACCTACGGAGCTTCAACTACAGTATGCATCAACAATTATTAATGTACGTGCGAATCATTAAGTCGACTTCTACATTGAGCGAACGGTCAGTTGCTCCGTCCTGCAGCTTGCACCTGGGAATTGTGCTGGCGTATTACGGTAGAAACTCGATTATCGGAAGTAATTGTTGCAAGGGGTGGTTCCGATAATGAAAAATTCCGATAATCGAGGTTTCCTTTGTTTATTGATTTTTCATACACTGCGAGCATTCCAAGTTGTACTTCTCGAAGAGCAGCTCATGCGCGCGTCAGCTCAGTTCATTAAAACCGTATGAATACAACAAAAGGTCAAATTTTTTGCCGAAAGAACAAGCGATGTTCAAGTAACAATTATTTTGGGATACTGTAGTACTGNTCGCGCGACCGACTGCCTTTGTAATACGAAAGTACAGACTACTACTAAGGTAAAGGTAGATTGCTCAGAGAGCGATTTACAGGACGGTAAAAACAACGGGAGGCCGAAGGCGGCCTATTCGGAAAACTAAACTAGCCCTTTTAAGAAGTCACAGGCTCTCAACTTGAACATCGTTCATCATACTGTACGTCCATTGTTCTCCTCGCCAAATTCCGATAATCGAGTTTCTACTGTATGTAGAAAAATATTCTGCGCTTACTAGATTTTCTAAAACTTAGATGAACGGGTATTGGGTTGCAAAAAATTAAAACCGCACATTCCACTATGACGAAAATTAAAACCAGCTTTGTATTTGCAGAATGTTGCTCTTGGGTTAAGCGTAGTTGCGTGTCATAATATGAGGATCAGAGTTAAGCTTTTGGTTGCCTACCTGCGCATGTTTACTTGGAAAGCTTGTAGCTTCGACTGAGACTACTGGTAAGCAGCCGGTGTTACTATCCGTTCATTTTGAACGAAATCTCAATAATTGCCTAGTAAGTCGGCTAGCTAGTTTTCTCTTTTGTATTTTTGACTTTCAAATTTTTTAGCTTGTATCTTTGCTTTCCCCGTTTGCCGTACCTGCATGCCCATTGTTGCGCAGGCGACGTGTTGATGGGCTCGGAATTGACGCGCTCGGCATGGCGAACTTTGTACAAAGACTTAATTCGTTCCGCCAATCGCTTGAGCAACTATTCAAATCGCCAATTTTTTCTTCGACGGATTCGCGACCATTTTCGCCGCGGCAGGGAGGAAACGGATCCGCTGGTCAAAGAGGAATTGTATAAGAAGGGTCAAGAAGCTTTAAAGTTTTTGTCCAGAGAAGCGGACATAGAAATCAACAATAGAGCTCCTCGACTTGTCATTGAACGCTGAGCAGCAATGCGTATTTGCCCGAAGTGCAAAGGTAGCGATTATAACAATCGAGAATTCGTGCTCATGGTTAACGAGTGCGGCCATCCGTTGTGTCGCAATTGTGTTGAGGTTGTTTTCGCTCGCCAATCGGGTGCTTGCCCAACTTGTTCACGGACGCTAAGGAAGAACACCTTTTGGGCAATGCAGTTTGACGATCCTCTCGTAGAGATCGAAGTGTACTTCAGGAAGAAGCTGAAGAAAACTTTTAATCTAAAAGAGGAAGATTTTCCCAATCTCCGAGCGTATAACGACTATTTGGAGCAATTTGAAGACATCATATTCAATCTTGTCCATGACCAAGACGTCGAGGAAACCAAAATGGCAATAGCTACGTTTGTCAAAGAACATGAAGAACAAATACAGCGAAACAAGGGTCGCCTGTCAAAAGACGAAGCTTGGATTGAAAGCATGCTTGAGGAGGATCGCCTAATGCACCTTAGAGTTGAGGAAACGCTTCTTCGAGAACAGAAAGACCAAGTTGCCAATGCTGAAGCTCTACGAGCCGATGCAAAGGCCGTTATTTCAGACCTTATGCATGCCGACGCCCCAGCTGAGCTTGTTGTGATGAACAAAAAAAGGCGATTAGCTGAAAACGGAGTTGGCGTAGAAGATATACCCAAAAAGGGAAGGATAAGGGTGTCCGTGAAGCCTCTGGTCATACCAGACGGCATTCCTTACGTATACAAGAAGGAAGAAATAGTGCCAGATATGGCTATTGACTTTTCAGCCGACGATGTTGTCGATGAGATGTGCAAAAATTTGGCATCTCCCAGTTTACGGTTATCAGCTGGCGGGTTTAGCAGGACGCTTGTTTGTAAGCGATTGCTCCAACAAGCTGTATGCGACTTGTTCTTCTCATGCTGAAGCGCTCTTAAGTTTTCATTGAGAATTTTTCAAGTAAAGCGCCGAAATTTCTCATTCAGTCGAAATTGCAAACCGAGTAGCATTGCGAAATCGTGACCTGCTGATCTTGTCAACTGTAACGTAAGTTACTTCCTGCATATTCAGCTGTCGACATGTTAATAGTGTTCTTATGATGCTAATTGGGCCATCAAAAGTGGTAAAGCAAAGCGTTAGGCAGAGTGGGCGCTGAATTAACTTTTCTTGATGACGTCAGTGCTTTCTGCCTTTTTCTCGAGGGATCCGACTAAGGATTTCCCTTACGAATTGGGGGAAAAAGTCGATGGCTGGTCTGGCGCGCAAATATTTTCTCTTCACAACGCTAAGGAAAAGGTGAGATAAATATCCACTTTCGGAAAATACTTATTCGAAGAGATTTTAGCTCACTGGCAAGGATGTGTCTGTCTTTTGCGCAGACTTAAAGCAGCTCTCTCCGGAGAACATCCTTCGTGCGAAAGCTTGTCTTCGACGTATAAAAACTCTGCGTCATCCAGACATATTGCAATATGCTAACAGCTTGGAGGTAGGGAACGCTTTCTTAGTTTATAGCCACCTTTTAAAAAGGGCTTTTAGACCGACTCGGTAATTTACATTGTTACTGAACGAGCCAAACCATTAGAAGCTTATCTGAACGACTTGAAACGATTCCCGCATAGAGATTTGATTATTTCCTGGGGCGTCCTTCACGTGGCGGTAAAATTGAAGCTTAAAGGTTTGGAGCTGTTCTTAGGGATTTGTTTCATTACAGAATGCAATTCGCTTTTTGACTCGCGATGCAAAGATTGTCCACAACAATGTTTGCATAGGATCTTTATTTGTTAACAATCAAGGCGACTGGAAGTTGTTTGGCTTCGAGAATTCATTCCCGCGCGGCGACGAAGCGGACCCATTGCCTTTGCCTAATCACTTGCGGCAGTATTGGCCACCAGAGACCCAAAGCAATGGTCAGTCGAACAAGAATGATGACGGGTACATACTCTTGCTGTATTTTGATGCTTTTGACTTATTCGCTGTCGATTTCAGGGCCATTGACGCATATGGATTGGGCTGCCTAATTTGGGAACTATTCAACGGGCCGTTGGAAAGCGTTGGAGCTTTGAAAGCTTTTAAATCTCTTCCCGCCTCATGGCAGCCCAGCTTCAAGCGATTAACTGTTAGTTCGCCTCGGCAACGAATCAGCGTTGCTGATTTTTTGGACAATGGTCGCAAAGCTAATGGCTTACTTAGCAATAAGCTAATAGACGCTATGTCCTTTTTGGAAGAATTCCACGTAAGCCTTTGTCCATCGTTGTTAGATGAATTTCTGATTTTAGTCACCCTTTAGCTTAAGAGTGCCGCAGAGCAGCAAGCGATGATGAATCGCTTTCACGAAATGCTCGACCTTTTCCCTAAAGATATGCAGATAAATAAGGTATTGCCTTGCGTCAGTCAAGCGCTAAAGTTTGGTCATCTCGGCTACTGCGTGTTGCCTACTCTTTTAAAAGTAAGTTATTGCTTTTTAAAATTCTATGCAAATTAGCGGCCACCGAGCTGTAACTTAACCTTTTTCTCGACATCGTCAACTCATAGGCAAATAACATTCTTTCCGTGATGCTACAAATCTCTTCTTCAGGCTTGGCCTATGCTAAAGTTTGAGACTTCAATTTTTTAAATGACTTATCTTGAAATATGACATATGAAATGGAAAGCAACGTATTAAACAGTCAGATAAGGGTCTTCCGCTTCCTACGTAACTTTTTTTCTTGATCTTGTTCGTTACGCGCCCACCAGTCATACTGTAACTGAAAAAAATGCAGGTTCCTTTCTACTTAGGTATGCCGTCTAAGCTTAGGTATGGGCAGAGCAGGATATCCGACAGGCTTACAGTACAGTGGAACCTCGATTATAACAACCTCGAACTTAACAACTCTCGATTAGAACA
>KN538433.1:182685-233104 GCA_000797535.1 Trichuris suis
GACAGAATGATGTGGAAGTTACGACCGCGACCTCGCGGCATAGAAACGTGAGATTGCTCAGAAACAAACGCGAATCACAGAATTTTCGAAAAAAGACTAAATTTTTGTTGGTGCTGTTATAGTTAATTTGAACTCAGCAGTCATGCAGCCAGGTTTCGTTAAAAAATGAAGCTTAAAGTACATGAAGACAGGGTAAACTGGTAGGGTAAGCAGACTCTCGATTATAACAAAAATTCGGATATAACAACTACCCTCTGGCAAGTATTGTTGTTATAATCGAGGTTCCACTGTATAAGCAATGGGCGCACGACGAACAAGATCCTACTTTCTTTTCCGCTGCTGAAATGAGGTCTACGAAATGCATTAAAATATGCGCGACATTAAGATCAGTTTTTGTCACTGCAATATATTTGCGTTATGCAAATTAATATATCAGTTTAGCATGCTAATCTTGTAACTTCGTATATACGGGAAGTTTTAATCCAGTTTGTTTCCTTATCCGTCATGTGAAGCCTTAAGGTCAATTTATATTCTGTTATCTGCAAAGCCGCGAAAACTGTCGCGTGTTTGTGTACTTTAATATTCGTTGTCGTTGCCATTTATAGTTTGTACAATTGTGACGGTACGCTTCTTTACTACGTTAACTTATCAAGTTCAGCAGCTTAGAAGCATTATGGTCATTTTTATTATTACTTTTTCATGGTGGTCTCATGGAGGCGCCCTCAATTTATTCGCTAACTTCAATAGGCAAAATTACCATAACAATAGAGCCCGTGTAAGATATGTTTTTAGCATATCTTCATAACTTGCTCTGCTTAGTAATTTTATGAGAATGAAGGTCGTTCCAAAGCAACTCTTTGGAACAACTTTCATTCGTGCACTGCTCCGTAAAAGAATGCGCCTATTGCAGTTTATTCTGTTGTTGTTTCTCTTACAGCGTTTATTTTGAGAAAAATTGCGATCTGAAGGCTTCCCGGGTTAAAAATATTTACAATGCTGCTTTTTATTTCAGATCGGGAAACTTCTGGAGGAAAATGACTACAGAACCCACATTGTGCCATGCATAGTGAGCTTGTTTACTGCGCCTGATCGTACTACGAGAATGAAGCTTCTTCAACAGGTTCAGTCAGTCGACTTGCAATGCATTTGAGAAAGGAAAGGTTGACGTCACTTTGTAGATTGAACAATTTATTCAATTCCTACGGCCCGATGTGGTTAACGACAAAATTTTCGCCCACTTCGTGCTCGGCTTTACGGATACGAATGTGGCGATCCGCGAGTGCACAGTCAAGGTTGGTGATTGGCAGCGGCTTGCGCGCCCTGTTGAAATTATTGCTTCCGCTTTTTTTTTCAAATTCAGGCTGCGGTACACCTCGCTCCAAAGCTCAACTATAGAAATTTGAATTCCGAATTGTTGCGTTACTTAGTACGGCTGTTGTGCAAAGACGAACATCCCGGCATAAGGACAAACGCAACGGTGGCAATTGGCAAAATCGCCTGTCACCTTCATCCGGATGTAAGGATCGCTCTTCGGTCCTTTGATGTGCAAAGCGTTTTTATTTTTGACAGAATCGCCAAAAAGTACTGCTGACCACCTTTTGCCAAGCCATGAAAGACCCATTCCCGCCAACGAGGGTTGCCGGAATTTTGGCCATCTCGGCTACGCAACAGTTTTACCGGTTGCAACAGGTTGCCGTTGCCATTTTGCCATCCCTTTCCCGCCTTATGGTCGATCCTGAGAAGCAGGTGCGTGAGCAGGCGTTTAGATCAGCAAAGGGCTTTCTAGAAAAATTGGAAAAAGTTTCCGAAAATCCAGACGCCTTAGCCGAAATGGGTAAAATCGTTCGATCATTTTATCAACCGCCTAATTGCCCTCTTCAATTAGAAGCTGAAGTGATGAGCAGCTCAAATGCCGGCCTTCTGAAGGGAAACGTACCCCAGTGGGCCAGCTGGGCGTTGAGCGCGTTGACATCCAAATTTCAAAAGCCCATACAAGTTCAGGAAAGCTCAAAGACGGAAATTGTCAATTCAATCTCAACGTCGGCTTCCGGGGAAACGGCAGCTTCAAGCGACGCTAATGGAACTTCCTCCGAGCCGACTACTTCAAGCGCTTCGATGGAATGCGCAGAAAATAGGCACCCATCAGTTCCTGACTCTCAAGGGGACGGCTGGGAAGATATGTTCGCTTGGGACAACGTGGAAGATATCCGTCTGGTATGAAAATTGAATCTTCATTATCCTCTTGTGATATAGTCCTTTGTCAGGACGAGGAGATGAAAAGCTCGAAGAAACCGAGCGAGCTCATCAAGGACTCGAATGATGTAAGTGAAACTGTCGAGCAGTCGCCAGTCCTACATAGCCGTTGTCCATTTCAGCGCCTTGATCCATTTGAGTCTTGGAATGTGAATCAAGGAGAGGAAGTGATGGAGGCAAACAGAGAGTCAAACAAGGACTGGGAAAGCTGGGACTTATCGGACTCCGCAACTGCCAAGCATGACCGACAACCGGTTAATGACAAGACGAAGAGCCACATGGCGGGAAAGAAGGGACCAATGAAGCTAAGCGCAGTTCGCCTTGCCGACTAAACGAGGGCCCAAGTTTTATATTCTTCATATTTTTTTTCTAAAACCGTTTTACGCTTGAGCTGAGCTGAATAAAGTAAGCTCGTTGTAAGTCCTTTTATGGTTGCGTCGAGCTTGTTCAAAAGCAGCATACCTTTTCCTTGTACGGCCGCCTTTTCTTTGCAACTGAATTGCTTACAGTATGATCGATGCCGATTATCCTCTTCAGTACCTGCATATTGAAATGGTGAGATATTTTTCAAATGTGGCGGAAGCATCCAACGATCCGGGCAATGTAAGTTGGCTGGAAAGTTTTGCCAACTATTTTCTCTGGCCAACCATTTCAGCCGTTGGTTATTGCCAAGTTGGAAAGTATGGGCCATCGTATTGGATACGCCTTGTGCGAACGGTGAGGGCACCATCCTAACGGTCTCCCAACTGGTCATGAAATGCTTCTTCAGGTTGACCAAGGAGCAACCGCGTATGGTTTCCGAGCTTGAAATATTCAAATTTATCTGCAAAGACTTTTGGAAGTCCATGTTTGGCAAGCAGGTTGATAGCCTGAAGACCAATCATCAAGTTAGCTATAGCTTGTGCATGTTTTTTGCCGATTGGGTGGTTTGCTTTCAGGGAATATACGTCATAACCGATAGTTGCTTTATGCTAATGCCACAGTTCTCAAATAATGGAGAGTTCAGAAGTGAAGCGCCTCGCTACTTGGCGCTTTCGCGCGGCATACTTAGGGGCGCTCTGTGCAACCTTGGATTAAGCGCTTCAGTGGCGACGGATATCCCTGAAATGCCGGTGATCCGTTTTAGCGTTACTTTGAAAGGCACTGGATGAAATGTTCGTTGAAGCAAGAGTATCATTAAAGAAGTTGTATGCTTCGCTCTTCCTTAAGCTATATGTTTGCTGAACGTGCTCGAGTAGTCGTTCTGGTGTTCCTTCACCTGGTCGTTTGACGCCGGCATCGTCATGCAATTTTGATTGCGCCATCAACAGCAACTGTTCACTACGTTGCAGCTACATCGTCATTAGGGAAGCGATTGCCAAACAGCCGTTTCAGCATGGCTGTCGTCAGGAAAGCTAGTTGTTCAAGTGTTTCCGTTGCGTGCGCCCGCTTTCTTCGGTTCTATTCACTGTTGCCTGTTACACTTAGTCTCCAATTGACTCAAAGCGTCGCTTGGCAGCTTCACATTTTGTTCCCTGCAGGCATTATACCTATTCCCGTTACTCCAAGCAGGTATGCTGATTTTATAGAATTCTTTAAGCTAAATTATTTTACCTGAAAAAACACCTATTTAAGCTGCTGGTACAAGGAAGTTGCAACCATAGTTTCCATAGACTGAGTGTACTTGTTTTATTTACATTTTAAGAACATTCGTAATTCTTGTATAAAGAGTTGCTACTACGTAACGCATGACTATTGCTGCCCCATATCTCTGGGCCCATTAGTTTCTCACCATTCTAGCTCAGCGACATTGTTGTAATGGAGTTTTTGTAACGATAATTTCTGGGGCACATGGAAAGTATAGTCGACAAGCGTTTGTCAGTTATTCGATGGCTTCAAGGTTCGTATGTACCTTTTTTTTGCCTCGTTGAACGCGCAGGGAAGGATTGGCTGCCAGCTGTCCTGAACCGACTAAAGTGAATATGCCTACGGAAGAACTGCCGGCAGCAATGCCTGCCAGGTGGAGAGACAAATGGGACAACCGTAGCCCAGTTTGTTTATCTGAATTGTTGCATATAAGCATAGCTTGGCCATTTGTAGAATATACCATCAAACTGCACTGCGTGTTATTACCGTTGCGCAGTGATTTGAGAAGCTGTAGCTTTAGCAAAGTCGGAAATTTGAGCCACTTTCATCGTTAAGCATTTTCTTTATAAAGAGAACAATACTTTATTCTTAGACAGGTAGTAGCGTAAAGCGTTTTATTCGTAGTTGTTTGAAAACTTTTAAGTTGTGACAAGTTTGCGTGAAGTGGTCAGAAGGGATTCGTGTTTTCGTCAGATCCTCGCCATGAATATACATTGAATTAATGGGTACAGTAATCGCCGGCGCCTAAGTTATTGTTTTGAAATGATGTAAATAGTTATTATTTGTGCATTAGCATACCGCGTGTTGGAAGCTTTTTGCAGCGAATTCTTTCTGACTTTGAAACGAACAGCTGCTCTTCATTCAGCGAGTACGTGTGTGTTTTGAACGAATTTGATGTTTAGGATTGGACAAATTAATTCCGGGCATGTAAAGGCATTTCTTGCCGCGAATTTCGCTTACGCAATATCATTTCAAGCAGCTTCTAAATATGTGTGGCACATTTCTCGCGATTGGAGAGACGCTTTTATTACGTGCAGCCTTAATCCAACTTAAGAAGGTGGGATAATGACTTTTTGAGCAAAAATGGAAAAGCGTAGTTTAAAGATTGTAAGTAGAGGTGCAATGGATGATCGATCCTATTTTCACGCTGCCATTTGACAAGCAGGGCGAAAGCATCTTTGAACAAAGGCTTCGTGGAAACTGGTTCCAATAACTGAGAGTTCGAGCTGTAGTACTTGATTTTCGCTTACACTATCTTTGTACTAATTTTTTTTTGCTGCCAAGAATGTGGCAAACGAAGCACGTATGACACTACGCGTGTTAGTACAAGCTTTCTGTTCTTATGAAGATGAGCCGCGCCAAGCCTGCACTTAGCTGAGTAGCCATGAATGTATTAAGCAGGGATCAACATGGCTTTTCGTTCATAAACTCTTTATCCATTATATCTTTAAGGCTGTCAAATATAAGTCGTAAAGTGGGGTGAACATCGTTCCCATAAACTTCCATTACGATTGCTACGGAGTAGTCTTAAAGCATGCAGACATGCTGCAGCAAGCTGGGCATTTTAAAGAAAAAAGAATCAGTCTCCTACCTACCCTGTTTTTTAGCAGACGTCTGGCAGCAATGAATGATTAATCAGTTCAGCCTCAGAATGTTTTTTTCAAAATATTAGTATCTCGCTGAAGGAGCACGTAGGAAACTTTTAGTTTTTAAAATAAAGCGGGATTATTAATAAGTAACGCCTATTAGTGCCTTCTGACATGCTGGCTGGCGGATTAGCTTGTCTTTAGCACGGTTGAAGACAAGATGAAACTATTTTTAAAGCCTTAGCTGTGGCACATATGTATATACGTGCTTATTTACATAATTACAGTTTTCTATAGTGGTACGCTCGTGACGTCAAGCCACGGAGGAGGAAGTTTTACTTTGGCTATTTTAAGATCACAAAGGTGAAGAAGCAATACAAGAGCTCATCTTTATATGTATAGCGCTGTAAGCTTGACGTTTATGAGCTAGGTTGCTTGTACGGTCGACAGAAAGCTTGTTGAAGAGTTTAAGTCATTTTTTACTTTTACCATTGTTCTGTGCACGGCTGTGATCCTTTTGATGTGGTCTAGTAGGTTGACCGAATCAGATACCGTTCGGTCAAATCGCTGACTAGAATCCCGAAAATCCCGAAAACTTCGATATTGCAGCTTGTACGCTCACTGATGTCCCTTTCTTGCTCACTTTGATTGCAGAGCTACTAAATCACTTCAACGAAAGCGCAGCCGCGCAGAATGGTACTCTATCGACCTGTTACGAACAGTCAAATTGGCAGGCGTATTTTACATTTTGAAAGATTTTGTAAAAAGTAAAGGATGACTTAAGTATCACAAATGCAGCGTTACTGAGTTCCAAAACTGTTCAAAATCCCGAAGGGCAAAAATCCTGAACCATCGAACTTGGTTGCAAAGACCGTATGTGCGTCATTGTTCATCATTTTTGGTTTACGCTGAGGTGGCGTGCTGGGTAAGAGATAGCAGCCAAGTTCGGTGATTCAAGATTGTTTATTTTGGGATTCCTGGGAAATGTCAGGTCTGCTTGACTGGCAAACTTTTAATGGCTTCTGTAACAGTACCGTATCGATAAAATGAACTGACGTCGTCAGGCGGTCTGAATATTTTCCTTATAAGGAAAGTCCGATATTATAGCCTATTCTCCCGCTTTTCTACGCTGTACATTGGGAAGTATATCTTTAGTGACGATTTGTTGTTGCTGAATCCACTGATCTTTGCAGCGTATTATTGCTCTAGCAGACGCCGTGAAATGGCTGTTGCTTTTTAGGGTACTACTTTAAAATTTTCAAAATAGAAATCGGCAATGGCGAACGACCAGGAAGGTGCTGATGGACCAGTGGAATTGGCCTCAGGGGAGCCAGTTGAACATGACGCTGCACAGCCTCAGCCGGTGCCTCGAGCAAGCATTGACAAAGGCAGTGCTCAACCAGGTAAACATGCGGAGGAGGAAGAAGAGGAAGAGGAGGAGGAGGAGGAAGATGCAGACATGTCTTTTCTGAGGAACCGATCCAGAGGTGGCATGCTTCTACTGGTCAGCGATAAGGAAAAACAAAGTAGCGAGCCGAAGCAATCAGAGCCAATCAAACCAGAAGCATCAATCCAAAAAGAATCTGGGGAATGCGAGAAAGAAGAAGTGGTTACCGTTGGCATCCAGCTGACTCAGAGTCCGGTTGAAGTAAAGGCTGAAATGACGGAAATGCCGGCAAAAGACAAGGTGGCGGAATCTGAACAACAGGATAAGCCTGCTGCAGAAGGTCAGCCAGTGGAAGCCTCAGCATTGGCTGAACAACCTCCATCGGCGGAAGGAGCACAGCAAGGTTCGCCTGCTGTTGTAAAACCGGAGTCAGATCATGTGGTTGCAACTGATGAATCAGAGGCAGCGCGTAAACAGGCAAACGGACCTGTTGAAAGCGAGACGCCTTCCGCATCAGTTGATCTTCCAGCGGCAAAGGAAATGGAAGATGGTACGCTGACTTCAAGAGTCGTTAGGGAGCACAAAACCACGACGGTTAAAATTGAAGCTGCTGGCCAAGGTTCAGAGGCGGCAGCACGTGATATGGCTGAGAAAGTGCTCAAACAGCTCGAAGACAATATGTCTAACCTTCAGACTTCCGGTTTACCCCAAGGAGTGACTATTCAACGTACGGTAAGCTATGGAGTAATCCACCATCATCATAAGCCGATCAATTTGATCTTCTAGGCGGAAACTACTTTCACTTGCGAGAACAAGGTTCCTATAGATCAGTTGTCCAACGAAACAGCAGGCTCAACGGACGTGCATGAGCAAAAGACTCAGACGTCTGAATCGACGGCCCGCCAAGCTACAGTAGTCAGTAGCGGTTCAGAGGAGAAGACAAAGTCAGCAGAGCCAGACGGTTGGGTAGTACCAATTCCAATCAAGGTGGAAGTACCGTTTCCTCAAGCATCTCAGCCCCCTACAGCACAATCTGACCAAACAACCATGCAGTCCATGTCAAGCACAGTCACTATGGTAACCAGCAGCTCCGGAGAAGTGCCACCGAAGGCTGAGCCTGAAGGTCATGTAATACCGATCACGGTTAAGTTCGAAACTCCGAGTAAGCAAGGACCTGGCGAAGGCGCTACGTTATCCCACCTGACAGCCACGACCATGCCTGGTGTTACGCAAACTAGTCAGACCACTAAGCAAACTATTTCGAGTCATACTACAATGGTCAGTAGTGGTACAGATGAGAAGAGACCTGCCGGACAGGAAATACCCATTCCAATAAAGGTTGAAAGTGTAAGTGCGAAGGAACCACAGGTAACACCACAACAGACACCTCAGCCGACCTCTACGGTAATGCCCACCTCGGTACAAGTGACCGTGCAGCCTGGACAGACGACAAAGCAAACCATATCGAGAACGGAGACGAAGAAAACGTATATAACTAATAAGCAGGAAAGTTCGTCAAACTGGATTCAGCAGGAGAGTGTTAGCAAAAACAACTGGATTAGTGGTGCACCCTGGTCGCGTGCACCACGTGCCGTCCAACCAACTGGTGCGGTTCCCAGCGCCAAGCACTTTTTCCAGGAGACAAAAACGACAAGAACAGAGCAGTACAGGTCAGACGGTCGGTCGGCCCCGCAGCACACTGTCACCGAGCGCAAGGAAGTGTACACTGATGGTGACCAGCAGTTGAGCAAAATGATCGACCAAACGAAAGGAACCGTTACTCAGCCTCAGGAGCAAACTTCCTTCGTGAAACAGCAATGGTCTACGCAAAGCAAGGTTGAGGGGCAAAACGTTGAAGCAGGAGGTAAACCAGTGTTTGCCACCACTCCTTCCAGTACAGCTCAACAACCCCCGTCGACTGTTCGTACGCAGTCGTCTACGATCAGGCAACAATGGACGTCCCAAGGAAGTGGTCCAGCTGGACCGCCGGATACTCAGATGGGATGGCCATTTAATGCGGCTCCGTCTTTCGCCGGGCCTGTCACGCAACAAATGACATCCACACCGGGTGCACCGGTCCGAACCGAATCTAGCTATTCAAAGCAGCAGTGGTCTAGGCAGACTCGAAAAGAAACGGCGTACCCCGAAGGAGCGGCAGCACCGCAAGCACCCTTTCAAACAGCAGCAACACCGGAGAACGCAGCCAACGATTTCCAGCGCTATTTCGAAACGATGCAACAGAATGCGCCTCCAGGCTCGCAGTTTCGATCTGAAACGAAGTTCTCGAAGCAACAGTGGACTACTCAAGGCAGCAGCCCGATGAGCCCTCCTCAAGCTGCTCCAGGAACAGGAGCTGTACACCGAGTGAGAAGCCAAAAAAAATTTTACGCGAACGAGGCTGGCTTGCTATTGCAACTATCTTTCTAGCAGCAGGCAATGCCGCAACAGCAAACCAATCTGCAATACACGGAGCAGTCCAGTGATGGCAACGCGTACAACGTCCATAAAGAGATAAGAAAGACGTACGTGCAAAGTGAAGGTCAAAGTCCGATTTATGGTCAAACAGCTGGCAACGTAACGGTGCCATCGTCGGCGGAGCAATTCTTCCATTCCACCACAGCGCAACCGCCTATGGGTCCCTTTGGTCGTATGCCCATCACTCGTACCGTAACGTCGAGCTGGACATCGCGATTCAACCGTGAGACCAGCGAAGGTCTTCCACAGAAAGAGTAAGTGTTTACCCCTTACAAAGTCATTGCTATGTGATGGGCAGATATGCTAACAAGCAGCTCAGCACTATTCCGTGTTGCATTTCGGTGAACACGTATTCGTGCAGTTGCCATTGCTGGATGGGTCAACAGCGTTTCTTGGCAGTTTCTAAAATTTTGAACACGCTAATTTTTGACACGTTCCCATACGTCACTGATTTCGATACCACTGTCTCTGTTAATGGTATGGTTGTGGCATATATGTATGGGTTTCTTTCATTTTTCATAGGTGGCGTTCTCCGCAGATTGTTGTAGGCTGTAGCATAGCTGAGCAATGTGGCGCATGTTCCGCGATGGCAGAAGCTTTTGTAACTCGTTCCATCGAGGCGGGTTGGCCCAGTGACGGCTTGCGACGACGCTCTGGCATGTAGTGGTTCTTTCATTCCGTCTGTTCACAGCGTTTTTGCATGTGGTTAAATTTATCATATGTTCTTAGAATCTCTTCGTTAGGCTCTGCTTTATTTTATTTTACTTACTCGTACGTTCGTTTATAGGTTATTACATCTCGCTTATCTAATTTGATTTTAATACAAACAGTTCCCAACACTAACAGACCGAATAGCTACGCTGTAAGCCGTTGACTATTTTTGAGACTATCATCTCATGGCCAGCGATACCGCATTGACGGTTGTTTATGATAACGCTGAAGACGGAGTCAGTGGTATCCCGAAAGCTCTGAAACGTTTTTGCAAACAAACATGGCAAACGTGCGTGTAGAGCTTGAATATAAAAATGTATGTATACTCTTTGAAAAACATCCTATATGTCATCACACTTTTTAGTTTAATTCCATTTTTACTCTTTTTTTTATTCTTATCTGTTAATATTTTATTTTACGTGCAAGTCGAGGGTGCTATTTAACTTTCGTGCTAATCAAGTCACGTAGTTATGACACGCCAGTCTTTTGGCGTTTGATCGCTGACCATAGGTATACTTTAACCTACGCGATGGCGGCAAAGGGTCTTATGGGGTTTAAGTACTCCGTTTCCAACATTTTCAAGCGCTGTCCGTTGATGCGCTTCCACTGCGCACCTTTCTTTTACACCTATGTTAGACTTTTTAATTATTACGTTGGCACATTTTGTGTGCAGCGTCAGTATGAATTAGACGGAGCGTTATCATGAATTGCTCTTCCATCTTCTCCAGAAGAGATGTTGTTCCATAGTTGCTTTTATTCAACATAGTGATTACTTTGAACCGCTTTTAGCATATCCCATTCATACTGTAGCAAACTGGTCCGTAATATGGAACGAAAACGCCAACGTGTCACCTCTTAAAAGGCTGTCAAAGGAACTATTTCTGACTAAGATTTCAGATTTATTGATGCCATCTTTTCAGCATTAGAAAGGACGGAACAAATGATCCGTAAAATTGATGGCATAGAATTGAACAGTACTTTCCCATAGTAGTTTCCCTCCTGTAAGTTCATTGTGTGCACCTGTTGCGCTACAAGTTAACTGGCTGTTTGCGCGATGACATAATTTAAACGCCATACGCAGAACTCTCTCTGAAGAATGAACGCGTATTGGTTCTGAAAGCTGTAAACATCAAGTAGTCATTGTTCTCATTTTTACTGCTAACTGTCGACCCGTCTGTTGATTCGCTTTTCGTCGTTCTTTAGTTACGGACGCTAATTACTGTCAACGGAAATAATCCCTATCACAGATCGTAATTTGACGTTAGATATTTGCATAATAGCTTTGGTACGCATTCTTACCTGAAGTTACAGAGTGCATTTTTAAATGCATTTATTCTTGCGCTTTGGTGTTTTTCTTTGAAGTTGTAATCAATTATCTGTTTTCCCACTTTTGGCTGTTCCTTTTTCTTCAAAGGTTTTTCTACAATGCGGTAACTTTCCTAAGCGCGAAAGATCAATGAGCAGTTTATCCAAACTTGGACGCAGTATAAGAAATTGATAGTCGATTACACTTTCCTGACGCGCATCAGTTAGGAAAAGCGATAGTGAGTGTTGTTGGACGAATGGTCGCCGCTTTTTTGCCCAAATTGAACATTGCCCAACGGAACGGCAGAATTAGTTGATTGATACTACAAGTTGGAAGTTAAAGAGAAAAGTATCAAAGGAAAGCAATTAATTAGTTTGCGCTCCGGTTATTTGTCGCTGCAATTACTTTCGTTCCAATTTTGGAGCGGCACTTTCGCTAAATTGGCAAAAAGCGGTGTACCGTTTTTTTTGGTTGCTCCTTATTGTTGCCTGAGAATGCAACGAGGCGCCTATGCAAAAGCTTTTCCGATTCGCGACTTTTATTTGTCGCAACACTTCTGGCCTCATTCGTCTGTCCAAATAGTTTGAGTTTAGCTCAAATTGAGTAAGATTGAAGTGTTGCGTAATCTGATAACTAATAATGTCAAGAAAATGTAGAAAGTGACAAGAGTTCGCATTAGTCGTCTTGGCAGTTAGATTGTGGTCGATTTGAATGTTGCTCAGTTCAATTGACCCCATTTACACGGAAGCATAATGCAAAAAAATACGTGGAAGTTCATCTGCTTCAAAGACGCAGCACTCTGTAACGGGATAGTAGCACCTTATGGATGTGCAGGTCTTATTTTACGGTAGCAACCCCTTATTTTGAAACAAAGACCGGATGAACGGAAGACCAGAAGGCTCTGGAACAAAGTATGTTCCCTATTAACGAGCGTTTCAGTTGTAGGTGATTCTGGCAACTTCGTCTGGTCTCTCGACAGCGTTTAAAGCTGAAAGCCCCTAATTTGGTATTTACGCAGTGTTTCACATTTTAGGCTAATTTTCCAGCCTCTAAACAATATGCTTGTTCTTGGCATCTACTTTCCGAACAAATGGACGGGAATATAGTTTAAATACTATCTCATCTCCGCAGTGATAGTTATGCTAAGCAACCATAATACTTAGTCATGAGTTAGTCGAAGAAGAAATGACTGAAAATTCAAACTTTTGAAAGTTATTTCTCTCTGAGTAGTCAGACTCGTAATGGCTAAAACATTTATTCTACTACTGTTAGTTATTAGTTTGTTACTGTTTCAAAAGTGTGCGGCTGCTCTGTACAATCGGTCTGTAACGATACTTACGATATTGTGTTTCAAAGTTCCACTTGCAGCGTGGGCCAACAAGCTCAGTGGGACCAAACCAGTGCACCCAAGGAGCAACACTGGAGCGTCACATCTACGAAGAGGCAATTTGACACAACATCACGATGACGACACTACGCGTACTTTGCTTCGCTTCTAGTAGTGCAGCAGCTTCACGAGAAACATCAGTAGTAGGTAGCTTTATAGCTCATTCGCTCTTAACCTAATGTGGCGCCGAACGTAGGCTCATCGCCTGACTAACAACTTTGTTTTTGTACGCATAAATGCCGTGCTTCGTTTGTGCCGAAGTAAAGATACAATGAACAAGCGACATGTCAGCCTTTTCTGTATATCCAAAAGGTTATTGAAGATGGCTGAACACGAAGCAAGCTGTAATGAAACCATTATGCCTCTCTTGTGACCCGTGCGAAATCGGAGCACTGCCTCAGAACGGTCAATGCTTCCATGTTTGTCCGCTTTACCCAATTGTGATCGTCGGATCAAATGTATTAATCTTTTTTCTGTCAAGTCTGACCTGAATTTTAAAAATAATACCTCCATTGTCCATTGAACCTCCAGCACAGATAGTATGCGTTGCGCAATGACCGAACAGGTGGTCGCAATGGATGTTCCACTTTGATGCAGTCGAATGCCAATGGTTCAGCTGATCAGAAATCTGTCGCGGTAGTCAAACGCCCCGCGAGTAAAGCTGGACACGCGAGACACTACCGCGTGTCAAGGGCACCCATAGTCCCTCGGAAACGTCAACAAGGCACAGTGAAAGGACCCGTCTTCGTTGGACGTCGCGGAATTGGCTCACGGCAGCAACGGCGCAACGCCAGGTTCTGGTTCACCGGGACAATTAACTAGTTTACGGCTGATCAGTATAAATGCGATGCCCGACTTTGTCGCGCGAAGTATTTCAAACCTCATGCAAATTTGCTCTGCCTTGGGAAGCCGCTAGTTTTAAAGGCTTGGTGAATAATGACCGGCGGTTCCACTTACCCATTACTTTTGCTCACCGCCATCGTGTGCTTCTACAGGCCAATCGGTAGGCAGAATTTTCAAGGCGTTTCGCCATTGGAGACCGTAGGAATTCCGAGTGTACTCTTTTGATGATCACAACTATCCTGCAGGAGCATCGATGGCCGTGAATACGCCTCTTGCCAGAAGTTTGCAATTGAAGAATACGTTATGCAGCCATCGACGAACAGCCAGGGCCATTCAGGAGCAACAGGGTGAGTTGTCGATTTCACCAGTTAGGCAAAAAATACTGAGAACAGTTGCCGCCAAATATGGCGGGAAATTTCTTTCTTCCGCTTCGAACACGTAACCTCATTAGTATATGCAAGAACATGGTAAAGAATTGTGCTTGCAGACGAGTGCGTAAACGAGCATATACTGTGCAACTTCTGGTCCAAGCAAGGCCAATGCTTCACAAAAAAGCACTTCATGGATAAGCACTGTCGCGCCTCATGCGACCCTGCCTGCTACTGTATTGACAGGAGTTTATGGAAGGAGCCATTGAATTGCGTAAACCATGTGGTATATTGCGAATTTTGGGCTCGCCAGGGTGCCTGCTCCCTCTATCGAGACTATATGCTATGGAAATGCCAAAAGTCGTGCGACTCACGATGCCGCCCGCAGTTCAAATTCACCGTAGAAAAGCCTAAAAAGGTTAAGAACTTAAAATCATCCAACTATCCGCATTGATACTATCTCACTGGTGTAATATATGTAAAATACTTTGCGCTCGCGGAGCAGCAAACAAATTCAATAAAGAGTGAATATGAATTAACTTACCTCTCAGGCATACTGTCTTTTCAATGAAACTACTTGTGAGCGTACAACACTAGACGTTTTAATGATAAGCTGGAGCTGGTAAGGTACAACAGAATAAATTCAAAATACAACAACAAGAACAAGGGAAGGATTATGCGTATTTTCTCGGCTTCGTGAAATACACTCCTTCGGCAGCTTTCCAACGGCACTGCTCGGAAAGCGAGCTTAAAGCGCAAACTTCATGTTGACCATGGATCGGGCGTCCGTATTTGTTAGCAGTCATTCCTAGGAAACTGAAAAACATGCCGTCAGGTACGTGCTGCATCTGGAGAGCTCTCTCGAAACGCGAAGTGCTACTTACACCCACATGCCCATTAAGAATGAGTAAGAAAAGATAATGCAAATCGCAAAGCAAATAAAAATATTTAGATATTTCCTTATATGGAATGTCCTGCTCTAGGCATTTCACGGATTTTGGAATATTTACGTTTATGCAGTGTGACATGTTGGGGATGGGACTTAAGCCTAAACGCAGAATTTGTTTCCTATACCCTTTATGCACATGGTATGATGGCTATTTTACGTGATGAATATTTAATGATTTTTAATAATTAGGAAGATGGTCCTCAGGAAAAGGAGGCATCTTGCTGAACGGTTTTCTAAACTCCCCCCCCCCCCATAGTCATCTGTGTCATTAACAACAGCGAAAGTCTGTCTTCGATTCTATAGACTGGCAGTGATGTCTTGAAACGTTACATGAAGTCATATGTGCTATTTTACATTTGTGTCGTCATATACTCAAGAGATGCTCTACCTATGTGCTACAGAAAACGTTGGAATTCTAGCTGCGGGAATATCTATCTACTTGCAAATGTAAAATTCTAATACACCGCCACATGAAGAAAACGCGCAGACTTCAAGCAAAGCATGGAAGCAGATGTCGAAGTCTCAGTCATTAATCATAAATATTGTCAGCTGACGTACTTGCCAGTGTCTACATGCCGAAAACTAACGACTCCTTTGCGGGACCACAACTTATCATCGCATACGACCATCCAGTTGTCACCAGTATCGCCAATTAAATTCTTGCCAAAGCAGCTAACCTCTTGACTACCGGACAGAGGCGACTTGAAAAGGTGACTATGCAGAAGGCACTTTGTATTTAGATGCCCAAGCCGTATAATGGAACCGCATTTAATTTCTTCGCTGAAAAAGACAGAATCAAAAATATCGCCGCAAGATAAGTAAGAAACAAGAGCCCTGTATGGGCTACCTTAAGCAAAATTTTAAAAATTTGAAACTACAGTAGGAAGGATAGTCAAGCACTATGCAACAACTGTTATCTATTAAAGACAAGACTATTGATAATAATATATGCTGCACAAATATTTCGACGTGACGCGACATACCCTCGGACGCAGGTTTCCTTATGAGGAGGCAGAACAATCCAGTAACTATTACTGTCAGTAAGCGAGGATGTTCCGGTAACTGACTAAAGCCAAAAAAAATTTCGAACCGTTCAAAGAAAAATTGATAAACCTGCTGGCCACTACCGGATCCATATTTAATGTCATGGGAATGCAGTCGTCTTGAATGCTTCGGATTAATCAACTTGATAACGGATGTGCAAGTCACCGCATCCTTATTTGCTGGCAAAAGTGAAGATGAAATCCTGTTTGTACGTTGGTTCGGTGGGAGGTTACCAGCAGCTTGGTGGACGGCAAAAATTGTACATACAATTGCCAAATATGGATCCCAGCAAGTCATAGCAGGGAATTTCAAGTCGAACAGACAAGCGTTCTTGGCACTGCGAAGATACGAAGACGCAACAAAGTAGCCTGCACGTACATAAATACTCTGTCGAACAGGATACATGGGAAGCTTACAGTCTTATACTTCGGGTAGTCACCTTTTTGCACAAAGAAGATATATCCTCTATGGAAACGAACCGTAGTGCCGCTTACGCTGACGTCAAACTTTAAATGTCATACGTGACGTTGCCAGTTTAGTGATTAGCAGGTATTAATATAACCGACGCATAAAATGTCCTTCAATGGCGCAGTACTGTGGGCTGAGTTTAAACTTTGTTGTACGACATTGTTAGGATAGAAAAATTAAACAGCCATGAGAAAGGCGTGAGATCTCTGCTAAGTACATGGGGCAGTGCCACATGTGGACGATTACTTCAAGCATTGTGTTGGTACGCGTATGTACGCAAAGCTTAAGAAACGATGACTGCGCACTTTGCTTCTTGCTATTAAGCAATTTAAGCTTTGAGTGAAAAGGTTAGTTGGCTAAAGAGTGTTTAGGCAAATAGATTTTTCATCCATGTACTTGATTTCACTGAATACTGTATTTACAACTTAATTGTTTTGCATAAGTTGATGTGAGTGATTTTTGGTTGATTGAGGTCTTTTGGCGTAGGCGTCGTTCAGTGAACACCTGAGCTGCACATCGGTTATGGAAGATGGTTTGTGAAGCTTGTCAAAAGAAGCTGTCGAAACTGACCACACCTGATCCGTTCACCCACGGTGGAAAGGTAAAAGGAGAGTCTGTTGGGCGCAAAGTAGGTGAAAACAAGCTGCTTGGTTTAAGGAAGGGTTCCAAGTATGTGACTTGTCGTTACGCTATTGCGCGCTCTAAGTTATGCCATGTTCAGGTACGTGCCTTACAAGGATTCTCAGTTCAATCGCTGCCGCATTTGTCGCTCCTTTGTTCACCAAGTTGGTTCCCACTATTGCCAGAATTGCTCCTATCAAAAGGGAATATGCGCTATGTGCGGAAAAAAGATGTTGCTGACAAAAAACTACAAACAAAGTACCGTTTGAGGGTACACTTCATTTCCACGCATCGTGTCATGTATATGTTTCCTGCCCGAGCTTATCTTCGTCCCCATTTTCGTTCCTGCGCTGCAAAGTAAAGTGCTGCTGCCGTTCAGGAAATCCGAGCGCACCTGTTTCACGCGGGACGAATATTTGACATACCCGACTGTCTGCTTACGTAAGGCTGATTCTTTTCTGCACTAGTCCATTGAAAAGATGCTTCCTTCGCGCGTGGAGCTTAGAAGAAGGAGCAGAGTGTTCCGAAATTTATCCAAAATGGTCGCAAAGGACCGCAGTCCTACACGCGCTCTGGAAACAAAGCTTTATCTTGAATTCTTCTCAGAAATAGTCAACCTGTTGTGTGCAAGTGTTTGCTAACCTAGAAAAGTTAAAGTTACACCTTTGGAAACGTTCATCAAGAACTGTGAAAAGTAGGGCTGTAGTGCTAGATTTTAATTCCATCTCTGTTCACGGTTTTGTAGGACAGTGACGTACAATAAAAAACTAAAAAGCCTAGACTTCTTGTTTTAGCGAATATTCGCGTTTTATTAGTACAGAAATGCTTTTCCCTTATTCGGTCGAAAGTCGTTTAAAGTGTTTTTTTCTGTAGTTCAAAGAACCTGCGAATCAATTGCTTTGCAGCCGTTTACGTGCCGCCATTCCTGACCCGGAGATAAATCCACGCCGCAAGAGTTGTTGCCACAATAGAATTTTTTATAATCCTTTCGCATGGCAGTCGCAGAGTTTGCTAACGGCGTAGACGCAGCCAGCGATCTTCGGACAAAAGCGAATAATCACTTCAACGGTTTGGCGCATTTCCAAGAATTGCCTACGCGTTCTTACGTCATCTTTGCAGCTAAACAATACGATAAAGCGATTGAGCTTTACACGCAAGCGCTTGAGTTGAACCCGGATGACTTACACATTTGGTGCAATCGTAGTTTGGCGTACATCCGTACCGAGCTCTACGCCTTGGCATTGTCCGATGCCTCTAAGGCCATCGCTATTGATGGAACCTACGTGAAGGCCTACTATCGCAGGGCTACAGCTTACATGGCAATGGGGAAATTTAAACTTGCTCTTGCGGATTTCGACGCGGTAAAATCTCTTGTTTCTTTCTACTAGCAATGCGTTCCTCTTTTATAAATCCCTTTCCAGTCCGTATAGTTTTTGCGCCTGCATACCGTTCTTTAAGCCATTTAATCTACCGGCAGTGTTTTTTAAAGCGAACGTTCATTTCGTTAAGTGCTACTTTGTCCTATGATGATAGGGAATTTTGGCTTAGTAGAGCCGTGCTAAAATCAATCTTCCAATCTGTTCTCCGTAATTTTTGAAGAAATAGTTGTAGTTATTTTCCCGAGTGGTTGATTTTCAGCTAAGCTGTGCTGCTCTCCTCGCATTTGATTAGTCTCGTTAGTTTTCATCCATAGGTGATCAAAGTGAGGCCAAATGATCGAGACGTCATCCAGAAACGAGAGGAATGCAGCCGATTGTCATGGAAGAAGGCTTTCGAAAAGGCAATCTCTCTTGACGTAAAACAAAAATCCCCGTTTGATCTAATCGACGTAGATGCGCTTGGTTAGTCTGTTAATTGTGCTGCATTGTTTTTTATTTGCGTTGCTGTCTCAGTCGTAGAAGATACGTACAATGGCCCTGCTCTTGAGGACGGCAAAGTGACGGTGAAGTTTGTGGAGCATTTGTTGGAAACATTTCGGGACGAGAAGAAGTTGCACAAGAAATATGCCTTCAAGGTGCCTTCAACAACTCTATTACCATTCAAGTGGAGTTCTCGTTTTTCAGATTCTCGTCGACATTTACAACATGATGCAGAAGGAAGAGACGATGGTCACCATTGAAGTGGCTAAGGTTTTCCTTTTAAGCAGCTTAAGGAACGATGTTCAAAGAACAGAATTTATAGAATGACAAGTTTACGATTTGCGGTGACATTCATGGGCAGTTTTACGATTTGCTCAACATCTTCAAGTTGAATGGGATGCCTTCGGAAAAGAATCCATACGTAATAATCCTTAGGCATATGTTGTACTGGAAGATATTGCTCTTTCAGCTATTCAATGGTGACTTCGTTGATCGTGGCTCATTTTCCGTGGAAACAGTGTTTACGCTGTTCAGCCTGAAGCTGCTCTATCCAAAGCATGTTTTCCTTTCCCGAGGTAGGAAGATAAGATATAAAAAGTTTGTTTGCTGTTGAAATGTTTCCGTTGTTTAGGCAACCACGAGAGCGAGCTGATGAATAAGATGTATGGTTTTGATGGTGAAGTTCGTAGCAAATATTCTGGTCAAATGGCCGATATGTTCACTGAAGTTTTCAATGCACTTCCGTTGGCCCACTTAATCAACAAACGGATCTTGGTCATGCATGGCGGCCTACCAGCAACCGATGGCGTACTTTTAGAAGATATTCAAAGCATCGACCGCTTCAGGCAACCACCCGATGAAGGCTTGATGTGCGACCTTCTTTGGTCGGATCCACAGTTAGCTCTTGGTCGTTCGCCTTCCAAGCGTGGCGTTGGCTCTCAGTTTGGACCGGACGTGACGGAGGCGTTTTGTAAACTGAACAACTTGGACTACATAATAAGGTCTGCATTTATTCCCAAACTGCCGCAATACATTTTGCTTATACAGAAGTCACGAAGTCAAGCCGGAAGGATACGAGGTGATTCATCACGATAAATGCGTTACTGTTTTCTCCGCGCCCAACTATTGGTACGGTAATTGTCGTCGGTGCTTTGTTAAAGTCAGTTTTTGCAGCGACACGATGGGTAACAAAGGTGCGTTTATTGTTATAAGGGGCGACAACTTGACACCCAAATTTACCACTTACGAAGCTGTTGACCATCCCAAAGTCACCCCAATGGCGTACGCCAACAAGGTCTTTTCGGCTATGCAAATTTAGCGTTACACCACGTGCCTGTCAGGCGATTGGGATGGCTGTAAAAACGCATTTATTAGTGTGAAGTAGAATAAAACATTTTGGCAATCCAACTAGTCTAGTCTGTATGCTAGTAGAAATACTCTTTTTGAAACCTATCATTTTAGGAATTAGTTGGACAAACTTACTTGATTCTTCTTTTCCTTTCTTAATGGTTACATTTGCATTCGGCGGGTACGTCAATAACAGAGGTAATTGAAGAAAGGGAGTTACAGCGCAAAAGAAAGAAACCCGTTGTGAAAAGTAGAAGAATTATAAAACTTACTTGATTTCCTAAAAATGGGGTACTGTAAATGCAAATTGTAACTTCTTGCGTCTGTCTTAAATTTTGAAAGTGCTTATAATAGTCGAGTGATTGATGAAACACAATAGCTAATAGCAACAGGGCTTTTGAAGCCGCGCTTCGTGTATTAATTAGTAAATCAATGACCAGGTGCCGACAAAGTACTTTTTGCGAGAGCGAACTATTGTTTGACGATTAGCCGTACGCACTCTACGAAAAAGTTGATCAAAAAGTCCCTTTGGAAATTCTGCCTATAAGTACATTGCTTTATGGCCTCCTTGTAGAATTAGCAATAAGTAGAACCCTTTTGTGAAAGGATTTGAGTCTTTTCTGTTAGGCCCAATGAAGGCTACTGTAGGCGGAATCAAAATCAAGTTTCATTAGTCCAAATCAACGCAGGAAGCCTTGACCGAAGTGAATGGTGATTTTAGGTTAACGCTTAGGCTGCGTACGGTTACTGGGACCGAGAGGGCTTAATTTTTATGTTTAAACTTAGGCTGCAGGTGGTTACCCGCGGAAAGAGAACTTGATTTTAGTTCCACATACAGTACCCACCCGAGATCTATTGGATTTTGGATTTTAAAGCCGTACTTTTGTTCAACTCAGAACGACTGCCATCACAGTCGCTACTTCTTCTTTTGTATGAACAAAATCATTTGTTAAAAGTCCGTATGCGCTCTGAAGTATTTGTATTCTCATTTGAATTTCCCGCTCTACCGCACTTCGCATTAAAATCGCTTAACGAAACTGAAATCACAAAACTGCACCAGAAAAACTGGATATGCAAAGGCAGTTAAAGCATTGCGCACTTCACGTGACCATAAACTCTTGTGAACAGCATGGAAAGCAGTTCAGCTCTGTTTTCTGCGCATAATTTTAGTTGCAGTTCATTGGTTGGTTTAATCGCTCATAAAAGGCACAATTTTGAAATAATCCTTCTACCGTCGTCAGCGCAATTGGGGCCTTGCCGGTTACTCGCTCCACCGTCTGAGAAATGCAGGTTCTTTTACAGTAGCATGCTGCCATCTTGTTCTGCCCTTTCTGGCGAGAGTTCAGGTTTCCTGTTCTGCTCTTACCTAAGCCAAAGGAAAAATATAGGCTTTATGTTTAGTCTTAATCTTAGGTAAGGACAGAAGAGAATAGCCGGCAAACGTGCAGTATGATAGTGGGGCGCATAGCTTGTAAGACCCGACAAAGGATTGACCTGTCAGTTATTTAATCTGACTACGACAAAGAACCCTTTCCTACCATTTGTAGGAACAAAGTGATTTCAACGGGAAGGCTTGCTACGTTCTGCAAGTGGTCCTTGTTTTTCGTTGTCGCAATTTTTTTCGTCAGAAAGGTAAAAACTACGTGCGATTTAGTTTGCGCAAAAGCTTTTGAACACCGATAAGGAAAAAGTTCCTTGATGCCATGAATGAACCTGCGTTCCATTTTACCCCTGCATTGTTCTTACGGTAACTAATGAAGGGAAGACGAAAAGGAATGCAATTCTGTTCATATTCTTTCGGCATTTTAGTTTTTGGGCACGAGAACAAGTGTTCAACTGTTCGAACATCGAAACTACAATAAAGGTGGGTAAACCTTTTTCTTTGTCCTAGTCGTTCCGCTTGTTAATGAATTTGATCACCAAGCAGCGGAGTCGTCGTTTGAACAAATACTTTGAAGCATTGCGTGCCTACTGAGCTTTCTGTCAAATAGTTTTAATTATTTCCGCCCACATTGAAGCTTAAAAGGCAGGTCGTCAGCGTTTGGTTCCAGCACGATCTGCCCTTTAAGTGTACTTGCAGATCAAAATTCATGTAGGGTAGGGTTTTTTACATAAAAAGACGTAGCGTTTTCATATGCTTCGCATAATGATTTCTGGATTACATATAATATACCTTGCACAAAATGTTAATAGCTGTGAAACTGTTCTTTTTAGGAAATAATTGTTAGAAAAGCTCTTTCAGGGCATATCCATTAAGGTCCTCAATGGTTTTCACGATCAAAAGCTTTACTAGTAGACGAATCAGGCGTTAGATATAATAATGTTAGGCAATTATTGAATGAAAAGTCACCACCGTTTCGTAAGCATCGTTTATTGAGTGCGTAGGCTTGCTGGCTGATCGTTTCTCAATTTATGTAGCGTACGCTTAAACTGCGGATAATCAAAAAGTTAAATCAGTATTTTTTCCGATTTGTAAAAATCATATGTTCATATTGACTCTTAAAGACTTTCTAGTTATAGTATATTCGAAGAACAACAGTAACAGTGATTGTTGTGCCAATTACTCCGTCAACAAATTCCCATTTTGCTTTTTGATTGTTCGTATAGCTTTGAAAGCGATGTTCTTTGTCACGGTGCGTCGCTCGCATGATAGTTACGTAACTGAATGGCAAGCGCAATCAATATTTTCAAGAAAGGCAGTTTTTGCGTCGTTTTGATGTAGAAGTTGGTCGAACTATATTTACTTGTAAACAGCATTCCCAAAGTCAAGAGCTCATCACTTTTAAATTCCATAATTTGACGGACACAATTGTTGTTAGGGGCAATAGCCAAGTGTTCTTTCCGTAAATGGCTTTGGTAGCATGGGAAAAGACGTTTGGTAGGTTTTCTTCAACCATCCTAAAGACACGAGTGCAATAGCCTCCCGCCTCTTTGAAACCTGCCTGACAAACGCAAACGTAACTTCCTATCGTATTCACGCATATTGTATTTGGTCTGACGCATCTGTGCCTCATCTCAGCACACTCGTCGACGTCTACACATGCTGAGGAATCGGGGTTGTAGCGCATTCCCACTTCCGGGCATTTGCAACTTACGTTGAGTCGACCTTTTATAAGGTCGTTAAAATTTTCGTTGTGATTTAAGCTGAGTTGGCATCCTTTCAACTTTTGCTTCACACATATATTTCTGTCGTCCCAATCGCAAGTGTGCTGAATCAGCTGAGTCCTGTTGCAACATGGGTCCGGACAGAAGCTGCAAGCGGTAATGAATAATTATAAATTAGCAAACGACAGGTAACTCAATTTCATTGTTACTAATAAACTGTGCTCTGTACGGGAGGGATAAATCATTGACGAGTTCTTTCGTAATGGGATGATGACAGTTGCTGTGAGTGAATGGATGTCATGCCGCTAAGCACGCAGAAAGCTTCAGTAGCTCAAAAAGTGTATGTCGGTTAGCCTAGTGTTCATTGTTACCTTTTCATTCTCTAGCGGCTGAACAAGGACTTTTCGCCGCCGTCGGTTCGACGGCGGCGAACTTGTGACTTTCTATCTGTTAAATAGCGTTACCCTGCTAATTCAACTGTGATCACCCCATCATATCTGGGTCGACTGCCCTTTGACGCCGCTGTTTTACCTTCAGTTAAACAATGGCAATCATTACATTCGAATTGCAGGGTCCGTTGGCCTGTTGGCCCCCCTGTTTGCCCATGCGTCTAACGACAGCTACTTGTTCTTTTTCTTATTGCCATTTATAGAAGGCTCGTTTCTAGTACGGAACAATTAAGCAAATATCGCTACAAAGGAAGTTACACAAATTTTTTCCTTTCTCCAGTGTACGTATAACTAATGCATCAGGAAAAATTCCTTATTTGGAATTGGCGAAACGGCGGCGGCAAAAAATCCTGGGCCATTATTCGTTTCCATTGACTACCCTATTTGGCAAAAGTCGCCAAAGTTCACCCGCTTGCACTTTACCCATTGCAATGATGCTTTGTTTTGATAGAAACTATCCTAGTCTCTACTTTAGCGGAAGAGAGATCAAAGCTTTCAGAAGTGAGGCTTATGGAACAAGACTTCTGAATTCTTTGTGTGTTTCTGTTATCGCGAATTGAAAGTACGTTCGTTAATTGGAAATAGTAAAAGCGGGCGCTTACCTAAACAGTGCACATCTAAATGGCTTATCGTCAAGGTAGTCCATTGCGAAAACATCTTCGTCTAGTCTTACGGATCTGTTAAAGTGGCGCTTTACATGGACGGCAAATCCTTTTGTGTAACCAATAAACCATCTGCCTTCAACAGTGCAGTAGGGCAAATATCTTAGCAATGGTAGTTGGAGTAGCGTCATCCAGCACATGAAGTAGGACGCAGTCAGACCAAATCTGAAGTATTCCTCCATGTCAGTGAATGGCTTCAGCAAAAGGGATTTGTGAATGTTGTGTAGCCATCGCCATTGTTCAATGGCACTCTTTTCGGCAAAAATGTCCGGATTGCCGTAATAGGAAAGGTCGAAAACTGAGTTGATAACTTTAACGCACGCAAAGAAGCTGCGTCGGCAGTGTGGCTCAAGCGTGAAGTGTAGGTTGTCCAATGGAGGTGTTGGAAACGTATGCGTTGGAATGCTGGAGTTGGTGCGCGTATCCCTTGCAATCTTTTTGAAAAAGCGAACATAAAATGCGGCTCTGCCAGCTTGCGCCATAATTTGCTTCATATACGGTTTCGTAGCTTCTTTCATGGTCTCATCATAGTCCTGCCGAATTTGCTCAGCCAACGGCCCACGTTTAAATGTATGCGTGCGTTTCCATGCCTCTCGATTCTTCTTCCAAGCTTTCATAATCTTTTCCTGTATTGATGATTTTATTTTTATTTTACAATTTGCGCCGTTTAGTCGATCGTCGAACCAAATGTTGGCTAGAAGCACTATCAGGACAAGGTACTTCATTTTCGCTGAAGCAGGAGAGAGTGTACTGATTCGTGTAACCTGAAAATGCTTTAAGCAACCATTACTGCTCACAGGCAACAATATAACCTGAGTATCTGTCTTACTGTACTTTGAAGTTTTAGAACTGTCCTCTTTGAAGGGAAACGGTACCGCCAAAGCTAATTGGTCTGTTAAGCTTAGCTGCTCATTTGTATTGACGACATGTGCTTTTACCGAGTGCTCACCATATTTATGTTCAGTGAAATCATGGGCAGTTTTTCTTTGACGGATCAAGTCTGATCTGAAAGCTACGGAAGCATTCTATTAATAAGTCTTTCCTGGTAACAGGAAAAGCCACCGTAGTTATGTAATGAAATCATGCGGGCTTGTTCCCAATTATGCGGCTTACAATTGCGTCACTTTTTGAAATCTACTCGACAATGAATGCAGTAGAACCTTGTTTATCTGACGTACGGTGGCACAAGGCTAATTCGAATAATTGGTTTTAGCGGTCTGTCTGAATTGTAGAGTATTTCGAGCTTTATTTGTTCAACTGAACCTTAAATCTGCAGCAGTAAGATTACAACAAGAATGAAACTTCCGTAAACCGTTATGACATGTCACTTAATTTGTTTATAAGTGTATGCAAATTGACCAGTGTCAGAATACTTTTTTAAATTGACGATAACTATTCTTCATTTGCGCGTGTAGTTCAATATTGCGTAGCATTTTGATACGGTTGGTTACGTAATCTCAAAGCAGTCTAACCGTGTCGAAAAGCTATGGAATTCATTGGATTCGACGCAGAAATCCGCATCTATTAATGATAGTTTAATATTTGACTTTTGCCATCTTGCTTGTCAGCTGACCGTTTCCTTTTATAGACAACTGATTAAAAGCTCGAAGATGTTGTTAGCTTTTCTTTGCGCGCAACTTTTGATTTGCGCTGGTGCAACTATGTATCCGTTCGAGTCTGAAACTCGAGAGGTGAAGTCGTTGGACGGATTATGGTGCTTTGTTTCCGAGGAATCCAATAGCGAATTCTATGGTATGAAAAACAAATGGTTCCAAAAGGACATTTGCCTGTTTGAAGTGAGACTGGCAGTTTCTGTACTTTTTGTGCGTATTCACTTGAGTTACGCGCGTTGTAGAATTCAACTAGACTGGCTGTACCAGGAAGCTACAACGACCAGACTCAGTCACAATTACTCAGAAGACATGTCGGCTGGGTATGGTATCAGAAAAAATTTTTTATTAGCCGCGCTTGGTATTCAAAAGACAAAGAAGTTCTACTACGTTTCGGCAGTGTAAACTACGTTGCTGTTGTGGTGAGTGCGTTACATTCTCTTTGATCTTTCTACTTGATAAGTCCTTTTTAATGTAGCCTTATAAGGTAAAGAGTTTTTTATATTTTTGGGTGAATAGATGTGTCCTGTTTTCTATCAGATTCTAAGGTGATTCTAAGGTGTATCTATGCACATGGCTTATCTGAACGTTAGTATTTCGACTTATATTTATTAATAATTCAATTCTCTCTTTTCCCACTTCGTAGAAGTATGTGGAGTTAAACTACACAAAAGTTGTATCAACGATTCATCCATTCGCTAGTAAAGCTTTCGTTCAGTTCAATTGCAGATAGTCGCTCACAAGAGAGAGGAAAATGCTTGAAGTAAGCAAATGAAATATCATCCATTCATAAAATTTATTCTTCAACAATTCAACTAATATTAATAGTTCAATTTATTTGCTTTTCTCAATTGAAGAAGTGTAATCGGTTATTGAGCAAAAAAGTTTGCAGTACTGTCGACTTTGCCGTTTCAGATTGTTGCACACTAACTCGAAAGCGCAATGTAAGTGAGTTGCTTTGGTTTTAAGATTGTTTGCTAATTCACTGCATTCGCTCATTTTAGGAAACTAACCTAATCGCTTCAATTTAGTGGTTGAACGGGAAATTGACTGCCCATCACGAGGGTGGCCATTTGCCCTTTCAAGCAAGCGCTAAGAACTTGCTCCATTATGGAGCTGAAAACATTCTCACCGTTGCAGTGAATAACACTTTGAGCCATGACACAATCCCACCCGGCGAATTCGAACATAAAAATAGCTCCTATTGGTAACACTGCTGTTTTTATTGCTTTCTTAGGCATCTTAACGTATTGCTTGACATGCAGTGAGATGATGCTCTGTGCTTTGGCAGCTTTTGTTTTCATCTTCAAAAGTCGCGGTCATATAGTAGTAGTAGTAGTGGTAGTAGTAGTAGTAGTAGTAGTAGTAGTAGTAGTAGTAGTAGTAGTAGTAGTAGTAGTAGTAGTAGTAGTAGTAGTAGTAGTAGTAGTATTAGCAGTTCCTTTTACTTGGCATCGTTGAGGTTAGCCGAAAAATTAAGTGATTCAATCTGAATTAATTATATGCATCCTACAGAGCTATTTAGGTTAAACTGAATAATTTTTTCATAACCTGCGTTCCTTCTTTCTATTGTTGCTTTGAAATGTTAATAATTTGATGGTGAGAATTTTAGCCGCACCTGCGACTTCGTTCAAGTGTTGAATTTTGACTTTTTCAACTACGCTGGAATCCATCGCTCCGTTGTGCTCTACAGTGTCCCTATCGATTATGTAAAAGACGTTATTGTAACAGCTGAATGCGACAAGGATGGAAAAGGTCGCAAATTCGAAGAAAAGGTACCGAATTGCGAGTTAGCGTTATGTCCTTTTAGGTTTTTTGAACTATTCGGTGCTCGCAAATGCTAACCGTTTGCGCAATTACAAAGTGAATGTTGCCGTTGAATTACGGACAATGGACGACGTTTTGATCTTTCGACAAAACGGCTTGCAGAACAGCAAAATAATTCCTGAAGTCAAGATATGGTGGCCTTACGGTATGTCTGACAAGCCTGCTTATTTGTACAAGTTTACAGTATGTGCGAAATGTTATTTATCGTCAAACTTTCAAAAGCCGATTTAATTTCAGATTATCCTGATAAATGAGACTAATGCTATACTTGATGTTTACCACTTGCCAATTGGCTTCAGATCTGTTCGTCTGAAGGGAGGTAGATTCCTCATCAATGATAAGCCATTCTATTTCGCTGGCTTCGGCATGCATGAAGATTCCGAGGTTTGAATGATGGACTCTTTTCTAAATTTGCATCAATTGTGGGTTAAAGATTCACGGTCGAGGTTATGATCCCGTGGTAATGGTAAAAGATATGAACCTATTGGAATGGTTTGGCGCCAACTCTTTCCGCACTTCTCATTATCCTTACAGTGAAGAGATGCTTTTTGAAGCTGATCGTCGAGGTGTTGTAGTCATCAGCGAGCTTCCGGCAGTTGGTTTGAGGTAGCATTTAAAAAATTTAAACTACCGAATTTAATTCCATTTTTACTGTTGACGAAGTCTAACGTTATGTGTACTGAGCACTACTAATAATTGCTAGATGGAAAGTTTAGTTTATCATAGATAGGATATGTGGTGGCGGACAGATGGATTTTCATGTCTGAGGTTACGTTGAACCTGCTTTAGTGTAGTACGGCGTTGAAACAACGGAGCTTTTGGGACATTTGTGCCCCCATCTTCAGCAAGTGAATTGTTAATGTTGTGACGTCATGAACGCATTAAAGCAGTTCACCCTAACCTCAGACATGTTTGTTATTCTGACACGTTTGTGTTCTACGGGTACTTAGATGCGTCGTGAAAGTCTTATTCTTGAACTTCTGTACTCGCGATCGTTATGTAGGGAGCAAAGGGACAACGATCTTACAAGACAACTGTTACTCGCTGAATGAATAGTTACAGTATTGTCTACATGTGCGCAGGTTGCTTTCGGTATTTTCCTTGCTACAGTGGTCATAATTTATTCAATTGGCAAGTTTTAGTGTGCCTGTTAAGCATAATATCTTAACTGATACTTTTTCGTCCTTGTAGGATCTTTTCGAATATATTCGCTCCGTTTAATCCCGCTGTGTTCGCATTGCTGTAACCTTACTGTACACTACTGCGTTTAAATTTACAGCACTCTGGCATTCGCATTCTTACGAAAGAGAATGAGTTGTGTAGTTTGTTCTTCGTAGTGAACACGTTTTCCATTAACCAACTGGTCAGGTCATAGTTTTTCTCACTTCATATTTAAAAGAATATTTTAAATATTCAAAAGCCACTACAAATAAACTACTAATTCAAAATGAAGGGTTTGCGCGTTTAAAGGGAAAAGGCTGAGCTGCAAGTGTTAATAATAAGTGATATGTTATGCGTGATACATCATAACTGTTGCTTACAGACAACTTTACTGTGCGTTGCGGGATTGTGCTGCAATTTGTCTTTGCAAACACAGAGTGACATTAAACTATTACCTGTTTAGATATTTCACGCGGAACAACTTGCTGCTTCATTCAAGCATGCTTAAGGAAGCTATTGGCCGTGACAGAAATCATCCTGTGAGTAATGCATTTTCTCTTGATTAATGCGGTTTTGAAGACAATGCATTATGTAACGGGTTCATAGGATCGCAGAGCTTTTCTGTGACACGGTTGATTACCCGTCCAGCAAGGGACACCCAATCGAGTCACAGACAAAGCCGGGCGTTTATGAACGCATGTGACGTCCTTGTCATTGTTAACTCTAATGCAAAGGGCGTAGAGCTCTTTGAACTTCGCGTATTTTACGCCAAGCAAAGGAAGGGTTCTGACGACATTGAAAACTCGCGTAAATTTCTTATTGCTTCTCATGTTTCCATGAAGCTGGATCAGACGTCCAGTTATTACGCAACGCTAAACGTATGAGAGAATATGATCCCATTCTAACGTAGTCTCTGTGTTGCATGCTTTTTGTGAATGAACACTGCTCATTCACCAATGGGCAATTGTTTTAATGTGTAGTGGTACTGATTATTTCATCGCATAATCTGGCGGATTTCCAGTTACGTAGTATATGTTGATTTAGAAACCTCGAAGCCTTCAGATCCCATCTGATCCGTCAGCGGCGTATAATACGGATCAGACATGTTCTGATTGCTCTGAACTTTTCTATTACACTAATAGATAAACTTTTTATTATATAACGGAAAATCTGGTGTATTATAACTGACATAGCTAACAGCTTCATTTTGATGTCCGTATTTGGTAGTTGTTATCTTACGGATGACACTGTTTTTACTTGTTGAGTATTACAAAGCCTTTGGAGGACATCTCTGAGTCCGTCTTCAGAGTGTCCGTAAAATGAAAGTATGCGTTTTCGTTCAGCCTTTGCAAGATATCCCATTTTCAAAACCAGTGTTTAATGCCATACTGGCATATGTAAATATTTTTGCCGAGACGTGCTGCTTTACTAATATCTTGTGAGACTATTTAGGCTGTGGTCATGTGGTCGTTGGCTAACGAACCGGATACGAAGCAGAATGCGTCCTTAGCGTACTTCAGGTCTTACGTCTGTCATTACTTTGCTGTTTGCCAAATTAGAAATTTCAGAAGGTTAATCCGTTTAGCTAAGGCAATGGACCCTACTCGACCGCTTACCGTTGTCTACGGCGGCGCCTCTGAATACTACAACGATCAAACGGTAATTATCTTACACAGTTTATTAATGACTACACCTTACCCTCCCCTGTTGCAGTAGACCATTTTTTAGGCGTCTATGGTCGACGTGATTTCCATGAACAGGTACTACGGTTGGTATCGAAACCCAGGGCATCCTGAAACCATTGATCAAGAGCTAAAGAATGACATATTTCGCTGGAGTGATACATTCAAAAAACCCATCCTTATAACCGAATATGGCGCTGACACTTTTGACTCATTGTCCTTTGTAAGCCCTCATAGCTGCTTTTTTCTGTTTCTGCTTTTATGGAAATGTTGCTTAGGAACCGGCGGTCATGTTTTCTCCCCAATATCAGTTGGAAGTGTTCAGCTACTACCATCGCGTGTTTGACAGTTTGATGCAGAACCCATTGATTGGAGAAATGGTGTGGAACTTCGCGGATTTTATGACAGACGATAGTAAGCGGTATTTTAAGTGCTGAATAATGGGCCTTGCGAGAAGATCTTAATTTTAGGCTTAATTCGGGTTGTGGGGAACCGAAAGGGAGTTCTATACCGAAACAGGCAACCGAAACAGTCGGCTTACGTAATTAGAGCTCGTTATACTAGTTTACTGCCCAGCTCTAATTCTCATGCGTAGAAACGTCTAAGGTACATCCAGTTTTACAGAATTGCTTTATGTAGGCAATAATTCCTGTTCTTCTGTTTGCAATGACATACAGTTGACTTGTTTAACAGCTTATTTATCAGCTAGAGCATAAAAGACAATTCTTTTTTCATTACTGCTGCTTGAAATTCAGAATGTTTGAGACCTATTGACTCTGTCTTATTAATATTAATACCATGTAGAAGTATCCCTTTTTGCTTTATTAATAAATATTTATAAAGAAACATGTGTTTTTTGTTATAACTGTGTTGTTATGCCGTTGTAATGTAGGCATATGCATGCTGTATTTTTTCTTTGTTCATGATATCCCATCTTGTCCCTTTCTTAAGCGAACACAGTTGATTCTAAAGCTTCCAACTGCGTGGTTAAGACGAAGTATCGAATCCAAAATGAATCGGTGAGTCATGACAGTTTCAATTTGTTTGTCCCTTTACGGAGCGGTGACTTTTAAGGGTCCGCCGTTTTGAAGCCGTGAAGAAAATTAGCGCCTTGCTCTCATCCTTTCCGGTGGCCAACGATCCTTTTGCTCATGGCTATGCGCCATTGCGATCCCATTTTTGTTCAGTGTATCCTGGCGCTGTATGTTCAGGTAAGCACCCGACGTAAACCTTAAACGCTTCCGCTGAAGACGAGACTAGGTTTATGCTAAACTTTCTAAGCTTTCTATTACGTCATTTAACTTTCAAGGTTATTCTAATTCCTTCTATGTGCACAAGGCTGCTGCGCGCATATTTAGTTGACAGTTTGCATAGGAAGTTTATTTAAAATTCTTGCTTGTAACATTGTAACATAGCGAGACCGCGTTTTTAGATAAAATCTCTTTCTTCATCGTGTAGTATGGCTTCCAAATTGACTCGTCCCAGATCGAATGTAGGAGGTGTTTTTCCAGATGTGCCTATGTATTTTTTGGGTATATCAAGCTTCCAGCGTCTTTTTCCGGGCTTTCCGTCATTGCAATCATGGTAGATTTTCAGTACTGGATCAATGCTAGTTATTTCCTCCGTTTGACCATCTACATGGAACTTTCCATTGCTGTCAGTATATTTTTCGTCCATAACGTCGTCTGGTCCAGTATCTGCAAACCAATGATGCGCTGTAGCAACATGGACAAGCGGCAGTAACTAGAGCACAAACAACGCCGTATTGAAAATCGGGATACTGCCCTTCCCTAGCAAGGTGCTAGTTTCTCAGTAGCACTTCTATTCTTTTTGCAAATTAGTTCCACAATATCATATGGGCGATGTTAGTTTTCCTTGGTATTAGTTCTGATGTTAGCAAATACTCTCTCGTTAACCCTAGCAAAGTTTGAAAGTTTTGATCTTTATCAGAATGCAACTGATACGCAGCTACCTTGAAGAATAGCATGCGTTGCATTGAAAAGGAAGTTTGAACCTACCAATGTCAATTAGCTTTACTTTGACTCCCGCTGCAGACTTGGTTCCGCAAAAGAGCTCTCCAGTTGCAATGACACGTTGCATTCGTCCGAATAGGCCATCGACCCGACAGGAAATCAGTACGATACAGCATACTAACAGTGACAACTTCATGGCACTCCACTGAAGAGCTGTCTGAGCAGCAATCCGCTGCATGATCAAAAGCGTACTTTTACTTTTACTTTCTTTAGACTGGTTTCTTCTTCTCCTTCAGTCGCAGCGCAACAAACAGCAGCTGTCGCTCTACGTCATTCGAACGTCTGCCATTTTTACTTTTGAGCCATTCGCTTTAGGCACTACTAAAACTAACGTCACCAGGCGACCACTGCTGCTATGTTAAATGATTTACTGATATTTATAAGCAGGCTGTCATACGGGAAGAATGCTTTCGTTTCAGCGTTCATTAGAGAAGCGGAATGAATTTCAAAGAATCTGTTCCGCTGCTAATTAATTTTTCCCCTATTCGTCAGCGTGACTTAGGCTGAAAGTATTTTCACCTGACCGTACTTGTTCAGTAGTTCTTATACGCGTCATTGCGCAAGTTTCCCGAAGGCCTTCACGTCTAGATCGCAGGATTGGGCCTTTCTCTTCCGTCCATTTTGTTCAACGTGATTGAAACAGATCTGCCTTTCATGCGGCGTCTTGAAAGTTGGCCCAGTTATTATTTCTTCGATAAAGCGAAATGAATGGGACCTTCCATTGATCTCACCGGCCAAAGCCAAAGACTAGTGGGGTCAATGGAAGGTCACTCGAAGCTTTTTACAAACGGTTTTTAAGGTGCATTCAAGATTCAAGGCAGTAATAGGACAGATGAGTTGTTTTCAAGCAGAAACGGGTCTCAACATGTATTTCCCATTTAAAAAAGTTTTTGTCAAAGATGGTACGGTATGCTAAGCCCGTTTGTTAGTAGGAAGAGACGGAGCTTTCAGGATGTTCGGTTACCTCCATCGGCTTGAGAGGAGAAGCGGAGAAAGGTCAGTCGATTGGGAGAAAGGCGAGGTTAATAAGCGTCATGGAGATGAAGGATCTCTCTGCTCAACTCATCTGGCTTCAACTGTGTTCAAGAATATGAGCGGGTTGAACGATGTCTCGGACAGGGATTCGTCCTCTTTGATTGATTACGGCACTTCAAACCACTTGTTGAATAGTGTTCCCAATTAAGGCCTGTAAACATTTGCCATGATTTTTTTACAGGTTTGGTGAAACCGTAAACCTCTCATATGCTTGATATTCCATCAGACAAACAGGTTGAGGTTTTTTGGATTAAGTTTTCGTTTTGAGAAAGCTCTTGTAAGGGCATGATTAGCAACCTGCATGCCTGAGCATTCCCTGTTAACATATGAGCATCGTTTATTAAAGCAAGTAAAAATGCTATCTACAAAAGGGTCCTTTCGATTTCTAATCATTTGGACGAACGCCAAATCTCGTCGTTTTCGGTGCCTCAGTTAATTCCTGCGTTATCGATATGAGAAGCGCTCTCCGTCTTAATTTGAAACACTTTAGATAAGCTGTTTTGGCTGCACATTTACCGCAGCAACCTTCGACATGCGTCATATGTGCTTTCAAGGTTATTCTACCAATGTTAAATCGTGCATTTCTTAGCCGCTTCCTCAGCGCCCGTTCAGCAATTTCGCCGCGTTCATTAGCTACCTTAAGGCTGAGTTTGTACTCGTGAAGTAAAATTGGTCTAAAGCAGCAGTTTTCCAACTTTACCTTTTCAAAGCCCTAAGTACGCCACCGAGGCGGCTGAGGCAATGAAAGTAGGCCAAAATGAAACTAGACGTTTCGCGCTTCAATAATACGGTAGCAGCACGAATAGATGTTCGCAGGTACGATAGATATTACAGCGCAACTTTGGTGAAACCACAAAAGTGTTTTCTAAAGCGCGCATCTTTAAATCGTTCGGTTATTTAAGTTTCATAAAATTGTCTCCATGCTAGAAGAAATAATTTTCTTGTCAAGTATACATCCTGTTTCCCGCAGGTCGAAAAATTCCAAAGGTGTAAAAATTTGAAATTCCTTTTATGTCTGATTCCAGGCGTTTCCGGTTAGGGAACATTAAATCGTATTAGTGGAAATTAGAAAGCCCAATTAGGAATGAATGGGTGATTGCGCGGTTTAACATTTGCACTCTCCTAAGACTTGGCAGTCTGTATAGAATTGTACGCTTAATTCATTCAATATTGCATTCTTTCTAGAGCAAGTGGTAGTTTTCGACCGCAGTTATTAATACTCTGCGCAGATATGCGTTCGGAAAATGAACATTAGATGACTATAAAGTTGATCGCACTGTTAATGAAAATGGGCGTACCAGTTATTCGTAGGCGACAGGTTTCACAGTATTTCTTCACGGCCGTGAAGCAATAAACAAACATCAATGCATTATTACGCGTTGTTGGTTTCACTGTCAAACATGCTTTAGTGCATTTGTTCCAGCCGCTCATTTTTTCCGTACAGATCAATTACATTAGAATGATGTGACCAGTTTGTAAACACGCGAGTTGCTTTATTCACTTTTGTGGACAACACAACAGCCAGCGGTATTAATATTTGTGTATTATAATTCAAGCAGGTTTTCTTGATTAATGACTACGTACCGATATGAAGCTCCGCTCAACTCGTACCCATTGATATCTGCAGTGCGCGCTGTAAAGTGGACGCTAATATTACTGCGTCCGCTCCATTGTGTAGGCTACTATTGTGTTGCGTCGAATGAGTCATCATTTCCGGAAATAATTTGAATAATTTTTTTCATTGAGACTACACGCCTTCTGTTTTCCAATGAATAAGCTAACTATCATCCCGCCTACTTTACAACTGCACGTTCCACGCAGTTTGGCATTTTTTCCACGTCGTTTCAAAGTAGCAAATTTTGAGAACTTTTCGTTCGCCATAAATTTATTCATCCTTAAGACAGATGGCTTAAACAACAAATGTAAAGTTTCGTTAAGTATTAAGTACGCCGTTGGTTTAAACTTCAAGCAGCATCTTATCTGCTTCGCGCTATACATACGCTAAACGGTCATTGTGAAACGTTCGTCAGATATGGGCCTCTCCGCTTTTACGTGGGCATACGTCAGAGTTGTTGACCTTGTCTATTTTTCTGTTAGGAAGGAGGACGCAACGCCAACGTGATTTATGGCATATGTGTTGCCATTAGTTAGCTGTCGCTACATATCTAAAACGAATTTATCTTGGTAATGATAACTTGTCGGGATAAAGACTTTTCAGACGCTAAGAGACTATAGGAGCAAAACGAAACCGGCCTATTCCTCATTATAAGGTGATTGTCTGATCTCGTTGTCTTGTTTATTAGATTCTCGTTATTGTTAGTATTGTATGTAATTATATTTCAGGCGAAATTCTCTTTGTCTTTAGGTATAGGTTGACTTCAGCATGGGCTCAGCCTGGCTTGCAATTGTGGCCTGAAATGAGGCTCCATGAGAGTGTTTCGCAAGTTGGCATTATTTAATATTCATTACTTACTCTGTGAAGTTAATATGTATGTCGCCTGTGCCTAATTTACTTTTTAAACTTCGCCTTCCAAGTAACGCTTCTTATGACAGGGCAAAAGGAGAGCTTTTCTTTTCCGGAGCCGTCGCTCAAAATTCTGTTATCCTTCACTAATCAGTCGAAATGGAACGGCCACACTTTTTAACAAGATGTCGAAACTTGTCCAGACTGTTCTGGCCAACGTCAGGGCGGCTAGTTGAGTAATGTGCATTGAGAGCGGCTTTCAGTCATCCGTAGCTGATGATGGCCGTTACGAAAGATTCTGAGCTGTTTTATTTATAGTAGTTCAGCTCTACCATGGAAGTAAGAAGAGTCTAAATATATGCCACTTTCAGGATTGCAATTTTTGCTGTAGCTTCGAATAATGTCTAAAGATCTTTCCAACGTTTGGCCTTACATTTGGAACATGTTTACGCAGATTTTCCGTTTCGCTGAGCTTCTTAAGTACCCCGCTTTTATGGATGTTGTTTCAACTGCATGCCAGAGAAATTTCGTTAACTTGAAGCATCCAACGATGGCTAATTTGATTATAGATCCAACTTGAAATGAATGCTTATTTTCACGTTGCGCGAGTGAGTTTTTTGTATTGGTGGAACCAGGCAACACGTAGTGATTGATGAGGCTCACTTATCTGCGACAGATCAAGAACTCAGTTCACTGTGCTCAATTATTGGGAGCTCTGAACGACTGGCGAAGATGGTTTCAAAAATAGGCTTAGAAAATACGTGATTATAATGATCGATGGTCATGTGAACTTAAGTTCCAGTTCGATGAAAACTAATAGTTCTAACATAACCGTTGGGCAATTACGATAGCAAAGGCTCGCCTTAGTAAACGACACTTTGCCTCCCTATGATCGTTCGTCAAAAGTCAGGCGCTCTGGTTGCCTGTGAGAACACTCGCATATTGATAAGCAAAGTTGCTTACAGACGTTTTGGAAAGTAACCGTTCAGCTTTGGTGCTCTCATTTTTGCTAGCAGTTAAATGGTCACACTTTACTGGGTTGATGGTTTAACGTGGGCAACGTTTCACGGGCGGTACGCCTCAGCAAAAGTCAATGGGCGGCCTTCGTTAGGTTTCCCTCAAAAGCATAGGGCGGTTTGGCGTCGTTCGCACGTGAGCTGGCGGGAGAAATTACTGGTTGCCAAAACTGGTCCATTAATTTAGGCTAAACACCCACGAATCATTGAAAAGCAGAGGTACAAAACTTGATGGACGCTAAGTGCAAGTCAGTCGAAAACATCTCTCACTCCCATAAGCGAAGTTGCTGAAAATGCCCCTTGCATTCGGCACCACCATGAATTTTCTGTTCGTTGCAGCGATTTTGTGCATCCACTCTTTAGGTATGCTGACCATCTTTACCATTCCCATCGTTTTATAATCCCCGCTGCTTAACTGTCTTTCTTTTACGCATTTCTATAATGTTGGCGTTTGGTTTTCAGAGGCGCTGCGCCCTGGCGTTTGCCCTCAGTTCTATGGCAACGTAGCATGGAATTCAGTACATAGGTGCAACTATGATGAACAATGCGCCACAAATTATAAATGCTGTCCCACAAAGTTGGGAAGACGTTGTTTGAAACCGGAAACCTTTGGAACTACTACATCGGCGCCATCGCTTAAACCTGGTACTTGTCCTCCCAATCCGAGTGGTACGTCGAGCTCAGCCTCCGATCTGTGCACCAGTGACGCATCTTGTGAACTCAGTCGCAAGTGCTGTCCCACGTTTGTTGGAAAGCGCTGCTTGCTGCCAATAACTTCATACGGTAACAATAATAGCTATCCCAGTCAGCCCTTTGTTATGGCTCATTTTTCGCGACAGGTCAATGCCCGGATGGCTCGCCAGCCCAGAGAACTTGTTCGCCAGGTGTCAGCTGCGGATCTGGTTTCTACTGTAGTCGAGGCTATTGTTGTCCTGATAGGGGTTCGTCAGTAACGACAACTACATCGTGGCCATCTCCACCATCCCTGACGGGTTGTCCTATCACAAAGCCAAGTGGCTTTGCAAACGGAAGGTTTTGCCTTAGCAGTCGCGACTGCAGATCTCCTCAGACTTGCTGCAAGTATGACGGGGAATCTCGCTGCTACAGCGTAAGTACAGGTGCGTATGGAATCTTATCTTCCTCTTCTTGTTGCTCATTGTGTTTTTATTCGAATAGCGTCAGCCAGCAAACCCGGCGTTTGCCCTTCCTTTTCCGGTGAAGTCATTAGCGGCGCTACAAACGTCTGCGACATTGACGGCGATTGTCAGCTGGAGCGCAAATGCTGTCCTACCGTATCTGGAAAGCGATGCTTGAAACCAAATTGAATTATAACTCAGTCGTTGTCGCAAGTTAGCGAGAAGTTGCAGTGACGTCAAGCATCTTTTGCCATAACGACGCTTCTGTAAATGCTTGAGCAGCCGTACGTCGCGTCCGTTCATGTAGAGTTGTTAAAGCGTGAATTTGATAAATAAACATGCGCTTTGAAAAATAAACATTTTAAAGAAAATGAATGGCTTGGTCTTACCTTGAAGCTGTACACTTTTCTTTATTCAACTTTAGCTCTCCGACTGCGCCTTTAAAGGCGTTGTCGGTTTTTAAAGTCTTGCAGTTCTTTTGACAATTGGCGGGACAATTTCAACTCCTGCGAGAGTGAACGGTGCGCGAAGTTTACTCAAAATCTACAAGAAAGAGTAAGTTGGTTTCTCTCAATTGGTTAGCGTCTTTCCGGCTGTTCATACCAGTGTTTAATGAATAAACATTATTTTGAAAATTATAGCTTTCCTAACAGATTTGAAGAAGCAACCTGTTGTTACCGAACGACAGATCGCTTCCATAAAATAGTAATCAACACCTTTATTTAACATTCTTTTAGGAGGAGCCGTAAGATTCGAAATTCTGCAAGTATGTTGAAATAACGTAATTGAACTCTAATATTAGCAGTCAGCGAGGTAGCGACTACCGCTGAGCATCATAGTGAAATTATAATTAGAACAGCTTTGTGCAAAAGTTGAGCTTTCTCATAGTGCTATGAATCAGTATTGTTTCCTTGCTTACCGATAAAAAATTATACAAAAAGCTGGCGTCATTTGAAGGAAATGGCGTCATCGCTGTTGTCGTGCTCTCTGTACATTTGAGCGAAAAAGTATGGCTCCATCTTTAACTGCGACATCGACTGCTTGTCATGAATTGCAAATTCCTTCACATCCATTTCTGGTAAGTTGTCATTTTGTTCATATCGCGAAAAAAATATCTCAAAAGTATCCTATTACGTCTCTACTGACGTAATTCTGTTCTGATGTCAAATGATTCTGAAACCACACGGGTGACACGTGACGTCAGTAGGTCAGCACTCATACTTGGTCACCCGCGTGGTTTCAGAATCATTTGTCATTTTGTTCATGTTTTCTTAATTCTGCGTCGTTATTTACTTTTTTATTTTTAAACTCAGCTGACGTAATCACGTAGCAGTTTATGACTACGCAAAATAGCCTTTGTCATCGTTGACTTCACTATAAGAGAAGGAAGTAGTGCTGGCGCATCGTTTATTACAAAACCTGTGATAAGAAGGAGATAACGCCATTGCATTCGCAATACGTGCAGATAGCAAGTTGAGGCAACTAACTTTTCTGTTTACATGCTCTTAACGCATTGTAATTATTGTTAATGTTTCATTAGATACTATCCTTTATATAAGCGTTGCATAAACTCTATTGAAGACAATTTGTTTTCGCGAAGGTGGAAAACAGTTTATCAGAGGTTTTGTCCGTTCACATTGGACTTAAAGGGGTAGCTCAGCTTTGTATTTTTAAGGATGGAAAGGGCGCTTCCTCTGTGGACGCCTGCATGGGCTTTGCCTTTCAGTTGACGTAACTGTGGGCGTTTCTAGTTTTTAGTAGAGACTAGGCAGCTGTCGCTAAATAAGACAAGCCGAGTTGATAAGTATTCTTTCCCTCCAAAATAAGGGTAGGCCATTTCGCACTTTTATTATATCCTCACAAGAAACTGTTTCAATGAAAGATGGACAACATTAAATGAGACTCGGTTGTCATAATCGTAAGTTTATGTTATTTCTTCATAGCAGTGTTTGTCACTTGCAGCAAAATTACCAGTTTTCAATCATGAAACGTTTTGAAAAATTTGTTTACTACGACTTTTCATTTGAGCTTTAAATTGTTAAATTAAACTGTTAAACCAAAAGCACACCAACTAATAAGACTATGCTCGTATACTTGTATATGTCGTTGCTGGAATGCCATATTGTTGTACTTGTGATCGCTAGCGGTAAGGATATAAAACTTGTTAATGATTCAATGTATATACTTCCAGTTCTCAAAGCCTTCAGCGGGTTCGCAATGTAAACTTCGACCTGTTCGTTCACCCGATAACTCAACGTAACCTGTACATGAAATCATCCCTTTCTTTCCTTCGACTGGACACTTGCTTGAGTAGACATCTTCTAGCGTAATCTAAAAAATATTAATACTTGCAATTGTAGGGATTACACCCATAATAGGCTTACGATTGAAGTAATGAAATACATATTTATGAAAGCAGTAAGTACATTTCTGAAACTTCGAAGAACACGCTTTTTAGCTACGGACTTAGAGTATAATTAGTTGTGGCTCGATTCTGATAGCCCTTATTAACTGTTTACGCTGTTACTGTAAATATAAGTCAGCAGTTTAGAGAATTCCCCTATTTTTTGCGACAACCTTAGAAGAATCTTACCGATCCGTTAGCCGAACACTTCGTGTATGCAGCGGTAAAGTTCGCATAATATAGTGAAACTTTTTTCCCCTTTAGCTCACTCTTCCCGTCATATAATCTAATTAAGCGAGGAGCAGTGGAGCGGTCCGCTCTAGCCATTGCCAGTAGCGATTGTTTCACTGAAACGACAATAAGTGCGTTTGGAAAGGTTGGCCTAGTTGGCTTTGAGGCGACTTCTAAAACACTGTTTGAAATGGAATCGTCTCTGCTAGAGAAACGTTGCTTCAAATCAGCCACCTTAAAATTCTTGTCAGCCAAAGTGTAAAAGTCCATTTTTCTAGTAATGTTTACCTTTCCCAACTCAGCGTAGGGCGTAACTGTGACAATAGTGACTAGTATTAATAGCTGCTTTACACTGAACATTCTTACTAACTGAACGCAAGACCGTACGCTGACAGATGCTTATTTATACTCAGTTATTGTTTGAACGATTGCAGATGTGGGAAGAATTAATTTTCTTACGCGGTAAGGAACCTTTGAAGCACATACGTTAAACAAAGACTATTGTACTTCGGCCTCCTGCGAAATTTCCCTCATTGTTGCTACGTCAATGCATCAGGTAGTTCGCGGAACCTTGAATAAATCAAAGCATAAAGCATGTAAAGCGGGACTTCAATTACTCAATGAAAAATGACGCTCAACGCAAAGCGTCATCATTGCAAAGTCAGACACTTGAGAGCTTTTTCTTTCAACATAATGTGGTATTCCTTATTCTATAAAGTATTTTACACCTTTGCATAGGTGTGCTGAAAGCCTCGTCTGCTTAATTCATTATTTTACATTTTTAAGAAGTTGCTGGGCTTCTGCGAGTGATTGCAGACGTTCCAAGCAATAATATAGTCTCAAGGTTTGCAAAAACTATTCTGTAATTTCTCTACTTTATAACGCAAGTGCATTGCATATTATGAGTTAAGATATAGTATGCTATAGTGTACTGGTGTACATGGAAATTATTGAAGAGACAGGCGGAAATAATTCCTATCGGCAGTATGTCTAAGGGCACCTTGACGAACGTTGCATTGCGCCGTTAGATGCACATAATGCCACAGAGTTAAACAGTTGCACAGCTGAGCATATATGCTTTCTGGGGCGCGAATTCTCGTATCCACTCTTAGGATAAGTTCGTTTGACAAAGCGGTCGTATAGGGCAGATCATCACACTGCTTCATTCGACGCCTTTTCCTGACGCACAAACAAGGCGAGCAATAGCGACCATTTGGTCAGACATTGCGGTTAGCTTTCACGTAAAACAATGTTGAATATCGGCTATCGAAGTACTTTCAGGTAACAGGTGGCATAATTTTAAAAATACAACAGGGAAGTACTGTTATCATGTATGAAATGTAATCTTAATCTAGAATACGTATTATTGTAACAAAATGATTGATTTGGACACGTGTTCCTTGAATTAATTGAATTAATACTTGCGTGACTGAGAATACGTGTTTTCAAGACTAATATTTCTTACAGCCTCATGGAGCATCTGTAGACAGTGCCCTGTCTCATGTACTTGCGCACCATTCATTATGAAAGTAATGATCCACTTCAGTCGTTGGAAGAATGACGCACAAGAGCAGAAACTCTGCGTTAAAATGTAAACACGCTGAAAGAACTTCAGAATATTGTGTTTTGAAAGACGTCGAAAAAAGGAAAATGCTATATCGGAGTCAATATGTTCGCTCACCACTTGTTAATGAGCATTTGGTAAGTTCAAAGACCAAATGAAAAGTTTCGAATTTTACGGAAAGTGGTTGCAAATTACAGTAAAACAAAAACACAAAGGCCATTACAAAACGCTGCTTATCCGTTCACCCGTTTCTTGCAAAACGCATAGAGGTTAAGGAGTAGAATTTGTTCCCTCGTCATATATTTGAAAACCACGCCCTTGCTCTCATCTGGGTTTTATCACATGCCAACCTGTCCACATCATACTATGCCTCAAGCAGATGACGGAAGAACCTGCGGTCTGAAGGCTTACTGTCGTTTAAAATAAGCGCACATGCAGACACAAATAACAGGAAAATGCGGTAATTGCTACCTTACGCGGCCTTTAAAAGTGTTATGCGTAAAAACCTAAATACTTTTAAATTTCATATCGAGCGCATCTAGTTCTGATAAGTGCTGCTAAGAAGACACGCTAACTCGATGCATTCAGGTGATAACGAGACTAACTTACCTGGGGTAGGTGCTGTTCTTTCGTTTGGCTATTACGATAATATAGCGCCAAACAGTGGAGAACTGTTGGAACAAAGAAGCACAGAACATCTGCAGATATTTGAAGCGTCTTAGTCACAGTAAAGTAAGCTCAGGTTCGTTGGAACTGTTTTAGTCAGAAACGAAATTTTGGAGGTCAGTGAATTGCCTTAATCGCGAAAGTTTGTCACAGCAGCGCAGCGCACAAGGATTGTATTTGAATTAAACTTTTCGAACAATCCTTCGCGCAAAATCAGATATTCAGCAGAAATCAGTAAACAATGACGCAACATGCCTACCAGCTTGGTGAACAGATTGTACATTGTTTGAAGAACCGACTGTTGCTTGTTGCTCCCGTCTGCGCTTTAGCGAGTTTGCAAACTGCTAAGACACATGCGCATACTTTACACAGTGCTACCGTAGTTCGATTCGTCACCGTGAGAACTAGACCGTTCTTATGACAGTGAAATTTGCGCAGGCTTCTTTTTATTCTCTGTAGTTCGTACAACCAATGCCCGAAAAGGTTCACTCTCGTTTGTATTGCATTGCTGCTATGACTGACGGTCAGAACGCTGGCCTTTTCGTATGCCTTTTTCCCAGGCATAATATTCAAGTTCTGCTTTACTTGACAGCGGTATGTAAACAATACAGTATTTTATTATTATTCGTAATCTATTATGAGCTTGTCTGAGGAGACTGTCTTAGCACTAGTTCCCATTTCATCCGTAATCCTAGCTTCACAGCTGGTGACCTTTATAAAAGTTCTTTTGCTTGCAACCGTGAGCTGCATGCTGTCGATTAATAGTACAAGGGTTTATTAAGACAACACTGTTTAAAGTCTGACGTAATTCAGGTGCATTTTTTGAGCTTGTCATAATATGATTTCGGATTGGTCAAATAAGCATTGCAATCGCAGCAGCAACTGCTTGAAAAAATTGTTTATTACTCTTAATACCTTCAGTTAAAGAACTTGGTCGTTGTTTTAATTGTACAGTCACGATTACCATGCTTAGAATGAATAGCAATTATGAGCAGCATGTGTGACCAACAGGAATGCAGATTTACTTAGGTCCTTAGCGTGGGAAAGCAGCTCATCTATGGTCAGCTTTTCTTTTCAGATTCCAAGTTCAATAGAGTATCACACCCTAAAACTGGCTACAGTTTATTCCATCCATTTTCTTTACTGCAGCTGCATCTACAGACTTTCAGGCAATGCGAACGAAATAAATCACCTCTATCGCACCTAAATCCTTTCGGATACTATTGTACCTGGGTCTGCAGAGTTTCGGGAACTCTATAGGTGCGTTAGGCATTTGCTGAACAGAACGTAATATGGTTTTGCGCTGGAAACTGTGTTTGTCTCGTCTCTTTTTCTTCTTTGCTCATTGGTCCGACTCGATTGTTCTGTTTAAGTAATCTGTAGTCATGAAAAGCAGGTTCTACGTAGCAGATGGCTGAGCAGTTTATTAGAAAGAGACAAACAAAGCAAGAAACAATCGACATAACGCTTCAGTGGTTTTAAAACTGCCGCATTCAACGGATAACGAACTCCATTGAAAGCGAACGCTTATTATGTTGCGCAGCTTCGTTCTTTGCGTTTTTGAATAATCGGTATTGAAGAAGGGTGCAACAGCAGCACTGCAGTCAGTTTTGTTGATAAAACTATTAATAGATCATACTGCGCTGACATGCACACCTCTATGGTCATATTTAGCAAGCCAAGAAAAGCTATGTTTAAACAGCATGTCTAATTGCCTGTCTGATTTACTGCAGCGAACTCTTCCCCAGTTACTTTACTGTAATATGTCCATTTTTGTCAATCCAGCGAAAGGCTGATTTATTTTGTACGCCCAAATGTCCATTGTTCTTGAGAAAGCAAAAGTGGTTGTTGCGATTGTATTCTCGACTACAGGCAGGCAGGAAATTGTTTCGTCTTTGAAAGTTCCATTCCAAAATAGGATGTTATAGAAGCTGATTATGAAACCCTGCTTCTTTTAACTTCTACCGCTTCTCTTATTTAGTAGTGGTTTCTTATGGCTGATGGATGTTGATACTCACGTGTTAATACTGTTGCACCTTTTCTCTAAGCAACTTAATTTACTGTGAACTGAACATTCGATCTTTTAAAATTGCAAAAGCTAATCCTCACCAACGAAAGAACATAGTGCTCATTCAATGACAGGTTGCATGTTCTGTTGAAATATCGTGTTAGTCCTTTTTGCTTGATAGCAGTAACGTTTCGCCTCCTCCAAATGGTTAAGGTGAGATCTTTGACTTCTCATAAGATCCAGCAGGTTCGCAGTGTAAACGTTGGCCTGTCCGTTTTCCTGATGACTCAACGTAACCGCTGCACAAAATCATTTCCCTTGTAGGGTCAACTGGACAGTCTTCTGAATAAATCTTTTTCAGCGTAAGCTAAAAGTATCTACATTACGTCCGCAGTAGGCAAGTTTATGAAACAAGCAGAGATGCACGTATTTATGAAACAAATAGGTGTATTTTTTGAAACTTCTGCAGAATCTGCTTTTCACCTATGACATTGATGTGTTGATTGCTTATTCTTAACAATCTCTCAATGCGCGTTTCTAAGGCGAGACATTTCAAAGGAGCTCCCCGTTTTTTGTCATCGTGTTTGAAAAGTCTTACCTCGCTATCAAGCGTACAATTTGTATATGCAGCAGTAAACTTGGCGTAAAATAGTGAGGTAGTCTTGTCTGGTTCATCTCTGCCGTCAATCAATCTGATTAAGCGAATAGCAGTGGAACGGCCCGCTTTTGCCATTGACAGTAGCGATTCTCTCACTGAAATGGTAAGAAGTGGTCTTGAAAAACTAGGCTCGATTAAGTCTGAGCGGGTTGGCTCAACAATCCTTGATGTGTAAACCTCTTTACTATAGAAAACTTCGCGTGTGACAGTGACCTTAAAAGTGTTGTTAACGAGATATCCACGATAGGTTTCTGTTGTAGTCTGTTTACCTCTCTGATACGAGCGCAGTATGCAGTAGTAATAAGTGTGATCAGTAACTGGGTGACGCTGAGCATTTTTGTTAACCGAATGGTTTTACGAAACCGCTGCGCCCTGACAGATCTTCATTTATAATTTACTATTATTTGAACGATTGCAGCTGCAAGAAAGATTATTTATTTTTAAGTAGAATGGATGAGCCATCATTTGAAGCTGATATTCCAACCGAACTGCAACGTAATTGTACGTCGTCCGTCCTGGCAGATTTCTGTCATATGAGATAGCTGTTCAGCGAGAATGATTGTTTGAATATAGCCTTTTTTCATAACTAGGTTTGCCTACTTGAAGTCATACAAGCCCACTTCATCTAATAAAACAAATATTTTCGAAGATCCATCGTCAGCCTATAAACGAAGGACGACGCAGTTCCACTGGATGTAGTCGCCATAAGAAGTCAAGTAACGAAAAATCATTTAGTGAATTTCAGTGCTGCTTGCTATTGACATATTAGCGAAATGTCTTAACGCTATCATTACTGCTTCGCAGTAGAGTAAGACTAAAGCCATTCCATGTTGCTTTATCTAATATTCACTTGTACAGATAACGCGTGTATTTTTAAATTTCACGACTGACGTTTCTCTCAGTATCATGGAGCACTTGTGAGCTTGCTCATTGCTCACAAGCGAGAGACGTTTACTCCACAGTTGCATCAACTGATTTACGAAAGATGGTCCATTATTGATGAAATTCGATAGTCTGAACTATCTTTAGTTCTTAAGGCTTTGAAGTGTCTCAAAAGTACTGTGCAAGCGGTACGGTCACTTGGGTGCCATGCTACGCTGAAATTTGTTTTCGCGCTCATTTCTGTTGCGATCACGGCGGCATAGGTGTCATTCTTTTCTTCCAGAGTCTTTAACATGCATGATAAGTAATTAATGAATTTTCAAAAATTGATGCAACGATAGCTGCCTCAGCGCATATAGATATACGACGGAGGACAGTAAACTTAGTACTGGTTATTGAAATTCAGGTACACTGGCTGACATTGCTAAGTTCTCGAAATTCCTTTCCCCAGCTGCTCGCTGCATTGCAACCACTATTTTGGTCATGAAGGTTTCATATCATTTTTGGCCAGTAGATGCTAGCGCAAGTTTTTCTTTGCGTTTTGCTTCCACAAAAATTTACTTGCTATGAAATGCTTGAGTTCACATTTGTGTGAACATTGTTTCTTAAGCTCACCAACTGGTAAAGATGATGGTCATTTGATAATAGTTGCAAGTATTACTGTTGCAATATCGTAGTCTTTCTTGTTTTAGCGGCAATAAACGTATAACGCTTGTTAGAAGTTAATTCTACAGCCTTGTAGTTTCAAATGTTTCAGCAGGTTCGCAGTACAAACGTTGACCTGTACGTTCTCCGGACGACTCAATGTAACCACTGCACGAAAGTCTTTCCCTTCTGACGTCAACTGGACACCTCGTTGAGTAAATGTCCTCTAATTTTACCTAAAAATACTCCGAGTTGCACTTTTGCAAATTACACCCTTAATAGGCAAACAGTTAAAAAATCGCGTTTATGAAACTTTTAAGTCTATATAGGTGACAGTTGCAAATATGAGGCTGCAGTTTTTGAAACATCCTACCTTGCTATCAGCCTTGCACGTTGTGTATGCAGCGATGAACTTTGCGTAAAATAGCGAAGTGTCATCTGGATCATTGATGACGTCAGTTATTCGAATTAAGCGAGCAGCAGTGGAAGCATCCTCTTTAGCCATTGCCAGTAGCGATTCTTTCACTGCATCATTAAGAAGCGCCTTTGAAGCAACTGGCGCATATTGACGTGACACTTTTTTCAGGTAAATTTCTGAAGTGAAGACCTCTTTGTTTTTCAAAGATTTGTGCATGCTGACCTTAAAAATGTTGTCAGCCGAAAGCTACAATAGATCTCCGTCAGAGTGTGTTTACCTTTTTCAGATCAGCATAGCACGTGATAGTGACAAGTGTGATTAGTAGCTGTGTTGTGCTCATCATTCTTGCGAATGGGATGGTTTTACGAAACTACTAAACGCTCGCAATTCCTTATTTATACCTTGTTACTGTTTGAACGACTGCAGCTGCAAGGACATAATTTTTCGTAAGCGTCGAAGATGGGCAGTCACGAAAGATAAAACGTCAGCTTTATCTTTAAATGAATGGGGACACTAAGGGGAGTATATGGTTAATCCCGAAAGGTAGGTTACGTGGTTGGAAATTAAATAGATGGATTGTGTCCATAGAAAAAGCATGAAAAGTTATCTGCATTAAGATTTTCCTTATTTGCACGAGAAGGGGTAAGTTAAATGGGCAGCAAGTTTTCGGATGTAAACCTTCACAATATGCATAGGTGAAATACTTAAAGGTTTTGACAGAACTCTCTTAGTTTCCAAGCATATTACATGAGTTTGCTAAAAATATGGTTTATCCTTTGAAGTGGCACAATCAGGATTCCTTTCAATAAGCAGGCAAAGACCGTTTATGAAATTCAGTGTAACTATTCGACGTTGTACATTGGTGAGCCGGAAATTTCTTTATTTCATCTATTCGAAGAACGTTTGTCCAAGTTAACATACTTTGTTAAGTTCAGTCTGTGCCGTGAAGTATTCACTCACTTAGAAAATTGCATTTGGACTCTGTTAAAATTGCGGAACAAAAGAACAAGTGGTCAGCGGTGGTGAGTAACGTAATGACGGTCATTTCAAAGAAACATTGAAGTGGTTTTCATAGTTCGAAACAACCTTGGCGTCATTCAGAACAGAGATGCAAGCTTTACCAACTGCTTGAAGCACAGCGCATTGCGTAATAGTAACGAACACGTTACTGTATTTTAAATGTTTAACTTAATATTATTATTGTCAACCCCTTCTTGCCATATTTGTCTCTTTTTGTTCATAAGGTTAAGTCATGTAAAGCAGAACTTTCTTGTTGCACGGAAATCTCATTGGAGAAAAATATGTCACCGTTGAGTAGTGTAGAAGTTCTTAAGCCAGGAAGTAAAGCTGTTTAAAGGGATGTCTTCGTTAGCTTTACGTGATATTAAAAATTGTAGAAAGTTGATTCACTCTAAATTTCCAGTGTTAGCTTTGTAGTTTTGACACTCTTACGAACCTGAATCTTGAATGGATAAGCTGAAAGCTTCCGCCGTTTGCTTAATCATATAGTATTATTAATAGTAATTTTTTTTGGAGTCGTACGTGTGTGCTTTTAATAATCGGTATGGTCTGATATTTTGCAGGAGCTTTTGTGTGGTTTCGCTGTTGTTAAATAGACGGCTTTTAAACGCAAACGAGCTGTATTCTTATATTTTATGCATTAATATGTTGCATAGCATATCGCACTTGTATGCAGAGTAACTGTTGGAATGGTTGAGACAGCAATGATTCATATAGCCACTATGTTTGACAAATGACTTGACGGAAGTTGCACTACGCTTTGGAAGCGCAGAGCCTCAGCGAGATAATTGATTGCACAGCTGATTACGCGTATTTTGAGTGAAAAATTCTAACTGTGATCCTTTAGAATCATCTCGTAAGGTAATCGTAGATACCAAGTGATCCCGTTGCGTTTTGTTGATGCACACGTAAGGAGAAAGTTATGTTTCTTGTTAGCACTAGTAGACGCTATTTGATCAGATATTGCGCTAATGCATTTCGCAAGAAATGTCATGCATCAATGTCCGCTGCCTGATAGTGATCGAGGCAACAATGACAGTCGGTGATACAATATTCCAAATAAAAAGGGCAATGCGATGATCATGTATGAAACTTAATCCTAATCTATTGTTGAACGTTCATTACGAACATTTATATTATTCATATTAATGTAAGAAATACTCTTGTCATTTTTCTCTTAATCCATTGAACAAATATCTACGTAATTGCGCATCTTTTCCTTAGCAACGGCTTCCTTCAGTTGCTGGAGCTGGTGCGACTTCTTCTCTGCAGCAGTACAGATTTTCAAGGTTCATTTGAATCAGTTGCGACAGAAACGTGACAGCATTTGGTAGGCAGATGTATTCTGGTTCTTCAGAAAGCTATTATAGTTATTTTACTATTAGCATTAATGCTTTCTTTCCAAAAGTCTTTTTCTCTGCACCCAAAGCTTTTTTCTCTAAGTTTTTGTGCATTACTAAAGTTAGCGTAATAATAATAATAATAATAATAATAATAATAATAATAATAATAA
>KN538434.1:25159-43975 GCA_000797535.1 Trichuris suis
CCCACTCTATCGAATATGTTTTCTACACGGACGGCGTTAGAAATGGATTGTCTGCGTGCTTCGTTTAACATTTCGTTGATGATCGCTAGGTCTGGAAAAGCGCATACCATCGGTGAAGAGTTACTCCAGCCTGTTGTAAGCGAGGTCCTACGCACTGTTTTGCACATGCCCGCGGCTGAGACAAAAGCATTCCATTGAGTAACAACACAGTTCAAAGGCGCATCGACGAAATGGGAAAAGATGTGGAAGAAAGCCTGTGCAATTTTTTGAAAAGTACAAAGTTTTCCTTACAGTTGGATGAATCGTCTCTGCCTGGAAATGAAGCGATACTGCTTGCGTACCTGCCATTTATAAAAGAAGAGGATTTAGCTCCAGAATTTTTGTTCGCAAGAGAGTTGGTCACAGACAGCAAAGGAAAATCCATTTTTCAGGTCGTGGAAGGTTACTTCAGAGAAAAAGAGGTTCCCCTCGCAAATGTAATCTCAGTCGCAACTGACGGTGCGCCCTTGATCGTTGGTTGCCAACGAGGTTTCATTTCGTACTTGAAGAAGGTAGTCCCAAACGTATTGGCCATTCGGTGCGTAATCCACCGTCAGCACTTGGGGCGAAGTGCCTAAGTGAGCGCCTCCATCGTTCCCTTCAGCTCGTCATTACGGCGGTAAATAGGATCAAGAGCAGGCCTTTGAGGGATAGATTATTTCGTCACTTGTGCGAGGAGAATGGGGAAGATTTCCACCGTTTATTGTTTCATACTGAAGTAGGATGGTTGTCCCAAGGAACCCGTTTGTCACGGTTTTACAATCTGTATGCTTCAGTCTTGGAGTTCTTTGAAGAAGACGACGCTTCTCTTTGTGCAAATTTGAAGAAGTTCGAAGGTGACATTGCTTATATGGCTGATCTATATACGAAATTCAACGAAATGAATTTACAGTTACAAGGCGATGACTTGAACGTGATAAAAACGAAAAGCGTCATTAGCGCGTTCGTTTCCAAGCTCCTATATTTTAAAACCACTGTCGCCCGGGGGAGTTCTGCAACCTTCCGAATCTTTGCGAATTAAGGAGGAAAGGGCGAATCAATGAACAAAACGTCGAAGTGTATTGGCGTCATCTGGAGTTGCTTCATCAAGACTCCATTGAACGGTTTGAAGATACTCTTTCGCTAGAGGTACCAGGTTGAATCAAAGACCCTTTCTCTGGAGATGAGAATGCAGAACTGACAGGAAGACTTGCTACAGCAGCAGCAAGTCAATGAGGAGCTCAAGCCAAAATTTAAGCTTGAATATAGGACTCTGCGGCTGAAACGCGATATTCCACGCTTATACCCAGGATGGAATGCAGTAAGAGAGCTACTCATTTCATTTCCTTCTTCGTATTTAGTTGAGCGTGGATTTAGTGTCGTTGCGGACTTGCTAACGAAGAAGAGAAACAAACTGCAGATTGTAAATCGGGCGACCTGAGACTCCAGCTATCATAGAGCCGGACATAGAAAAGCTGCTCTCTCTGCGTGGTTTCCAAGCCTGACAACGAATTTCGCTCGCTGTGTTACACTCATGTGTGCAACAAGTAAATTCATCAATGTGGGTCTCGGCTAAGAATATTGCGTCGGGCTTGAACTTGCTTTGGTAAACCAAGCTACCGGCTACGGGACGCTGGAGAAACTGCTAGTCCAAAAAGGGGACGTTGACGAGGAAGGAGGTAGGGAACGACCTAGCGAAGGGCTGATGCAACGATCAGGCACATTGTTTGCCCTAGCTTAGCAATGAGCATGCTTCGTTTGACCAAAGAGCATTTTTGCTTCTTCGTGTCTGTGGATATCGTTCGTGACAGCGTCTTCGTTGCAGCTTAAGTTTAATTTGGTCGGTTTCGTTTGCGAGTCTGCGCACAAAGAACAAATAGCGCTGATCGACTGGGAGACAAATTCGAACAATCAGGTCATGTAAATTTGGTCAATCAGAACAGGGGGCAATGGCGAGTTCTGAGGTCTGAGAAGGGGCGCTGGCGAGGGGGCCGTTGGGAAATACTGGTCTACGCTTTTGCGCAGTTTCAGTCAAATGAACAGGCAAACTACAGTGGTTCTTTTGAAAGTCTAGCTTCATTATATAATCGTTGCAGTAAAAATAACAAACTTCCAACATGCATTCAAGATCACACATAGCCAACAAGGCTTCTTTCTTAACAAGAAAAAACAGGTGAACCTGAGCAATCGCCAATCAGTGCAGTAAAAAACCGACAGACGAGCTGAAACATTTTTTGTAAGGAAACGGATAGGTGAGCAAACGACCCGTCTGAACATCGGCTCAGCGAGGAAGAATCTTTTGGAAGGCGCTGAAAACCATAGAAGCAACAAAGTAAAGTATAACCATTCAGGCAAATGTGGCATTTGAATTGCCTGGAAAGCTTTGGTCACCAAAATACAAAGGGTTAGCTATCCTGACGGGTGTGACACGGGTGCCAGTTTGATAAGCAGTACTCGGCGCACCAGCGGTTGCAGTGCCGTGGCAGTCTCCTTCCATAACCTTTTGAACTTGAGCCAACTTCGCTGGCAGCCGATTCCGCTTGGAAAATTCGTCTTCCTCCAGTGCCGCTGAAAGCTGGTCCTTGTACTGATCAACATACTTGTACAGTTCATTTAGGGCACCCATAATGTCTAGCTCGCTTAGATGCTGCCTGGATTCTTCAACCAAGAAAGCGTTCATATCTTGATCAGAGATGATAGGCAACTGTTGAACATCAGCGTAGTAACGCTCTACCCACTCACGATAAAAATGTATATCCCGAGCAAAAAGAAGTTTCGAAGAGGGGCTGTCTTTAGTCAATTGAGGGTCCTGAGTAGAACATGAGTCCATTAGCGTCTGGGCAACGACAGACAGACATCCTTCAATCTTAGTCGGACGGGGTATATCGAATACGAAATGTGGGTTCTTTATCAGGTTCACCCAGAATCTCAGAGGCAAGCTGAAAGAAAATAGGTCGGTGGTTACTAAATTATGATGAATTTGCTTTTAACCTGTTACTCTTCCAAGCGTGCACTACCTCAGGATCGTTAATGCCGTGCAATAACGCCTGGTCATCCATAAAGTCATACATATACTTTATGCATAAAGGGAGAGCGCTCCCTCTATGAGTAATGGAAAAGATTGCCTCGAACAAGTCTTCAACAAACTTCTGCAAAGTACCCTGAAACTTAGAAGAATTAAAAATCATCAAACCGTTAAGCTAAACACTAGCCTTTGTTGTCAAAAGGCGAGTGAGGTAAATTTCAGAAACCATTTTTCCCCCTACACGCTCAGCACCAATGTCATGTTGATCGTGGGGCTTGACCAGGTGATATACTTTGTACCCAGAGTCAGAATCTTTGCTGTGAGCAGAAGCCGAAGGAGAAAAGGCCCGGTTCAAAGTTGGACTATTTTTTAAAGAAAATGTGCTCGACTTGTCCGATCGTTCAGACAATAAGGACAAATTGTACATGGAAGATTGCTTGGGCACCAATGCCAACGAAGCATTGTTTGGAACTTTGTAATGAGCTAGCGTATTTATTTTCTTCCAACCAGCGTCTGGTTTTGTTGTCACGTCCATATCTTGCAAGGTCAAACGACCAGAGACGCCAGTGCGCCATTCTGAAATAAAGATTTCACAATTTCACGCATATAGAACGCACATCTTTTGTACGGTAAACCTCATGGAAAGGCAACAGCATGACTGCTCAAAACCAACTGAATGGAGAAGGAACGCGAGCAGCTCAGTCCAATTGCACATTAACTGCGTAAAGGAAAGTTGATGAAAAACAAAAATGGCATATGTCCAGGGAAAAGCAGAAGCGCAATAAAAAAGAAAAATGGAACTAAGGCCTATCGTGTATTTAATGAAAACAATTCAAAACCGCGTTACGAAAATTAAAGTTAAACGTTTAACAAAGATGCACACGGAGCGTCAGTTCAAAGACGCCCGGACGTGACGCACATTCTTATGAGTGATGACTACAGAAGCAGAGATAGGAGTTCACGTGGAGAGCAGGGGAAGAATGGAGACTTGGCAGACGAAAAAGGAATACCACGGGCCTTGAGGAAACGTCGTACAAAAGCAAGCCGTGATAACGTTGGAAGGAAGAAAGAAAAACGAAAAGCCGTTTAGTTTAGCCATGTCTTAATTTACTTTATTTACCCACTACCATTTCTCTTTAATTTCACTGTATTGTTTCTACTTCTCTTTACATTTCATTTATTTTATCTATCTGTTTATTTTTATCTTACTACCTTTTAAGATTTGATTTAATTACAACTACATTTCGCCTGTTTCAATTTATTTCCGTTAACTTTGCTATCTATCTTTCTTTATTTAATGACTTGTTATTCATTTCATTTATGAATTTGCCTACTGACGTTATTTCGGCGTTATTTTGTTTTATTCTTACCGATTTCGTTTTGGCTAGTAGGTGGTTCGAAGTTACTCTCTTAATGAAAGAAAGTTCTCCTGAAATTGGTGTTTCCCATCTTCAAATTGCCCATTTATCCTGCTTGGAACCTCTTTTGACTTTTTCGTTACCTGCGAATAAGCGTTGGCGACAGGGCACGATTAGTCCCCAGAGCTCCGCCTAATAAAGAAAGACTGAGAAAACGAACGTATATCATTCCGCATATTTAATGAAGAGCTAAAGTTTTGATTAGGTGAACCAATGTAAATCACAGGAAACTTCCAAAGCATCAAATTGCGATACTAGAACTATTACTCAAACTGTAAGTAACACGAGCAATTTGAGGAGACCGTAAGGCCTAACATTCTATCAACATCTCTATACAGTATTGAACAAAGCAATCACTGAACGCATGGAAAACGAAAACAGATATGCTGGGTCAATTTAAGAATACGCTTCCGCTTGCTCCTTCAACATGACTTGCGAAAATTATCAGCAGCGTGCCACGTCAAATCATAATAGCCACACAAATATTAAAAAGATGTGTGCATGTTCGTTTACGGAAAGGGCGTCACTTTCGGGATTGAACTTGTCACGTCGTCAACGTCTATGTGAAATAAAACAGACGCTGACTACGGGTCAAGTTCGATTCAGCTTGCAGTTAAATTAAACGGATTGCTTCCTTAAACTAACATGAAAACCTGTCCACTCATTACGATATTTTACGTTTTTAATGGAGCCAGGAGGGAAAGATAAGGTCGCTATAAAAATGATGACGGACGAAGAGCAGGCGGTCGGGGCAAAAGACGACGCACACGGTTCCCGCTGTTATTACATGTCATGCACAATACAACAAGATAGCCTGTTTTGTACGACTGAGCGAGTTCAGTTTACAACATAACGCATCCGAAGGTAGACGTAGACTTAGAAGTAGTCCAGCCGAGATAGGCATACATCAACCATCAGACTCGATTAGTGTAGACTACGTCGTGCCTCAAACCGTGTGCAGTGAAGCATGGTGCTCCCAAGTGAAACTTATCATTTTGGCTACATTAAACAATGACACGTGGAGTACTAAGTGAAATTAAAGAGTGCTTTCGTATGATAGGTCTCCTAAAAATGAGCAATAAAAGAACAATGCAAATCAAAGGTCAGAAATGAATAAATCAAAAAGATTTCAATGCAAAGCATTTAGTAACGGGTTCATAAATTACCGATTAGTTTTCATCGCTGAAGACGGGTCAGGGGTAGACCCCAAAGCTCCGGAGAAGAAAACTGATTTTTGAGAAAACGGATCCTACCGTAAATAAACTCTACCAATCAAAAAGGTTACATTATTATTTCCACAGGCTATTCAAATGAAAAGAATCTAATCTACACATCGCAAAATTCAGGATCCACTATGACGCCGGTACAACAACACGCTGCCTCAAAAGTTCTTCTGTTTTTTGATTCTCTTGGACGATTATCATGCAAGCGAAACTACCCTGCATACCTAATCGGCAGTTATCATCACAGTCTTTCATTTGCCATTTCCCTTTTTCCGAAATATCAGTTTGTACCAAAGCGGATATGTTAAGACTTAATGTCTGCAGACATGAAAATTAGAACAGCGTTTGTGAGAGATATGGTGAAAGCGAACGTGTAACAAAGTGCAGTTAAAAGCTCAGCATACCGTGTTTCCCCTGTAATAAGACCTCCCCCGAAAATACGCCCTAGCATGAATTTTTAGGATGCTCGTTAAATAAGACCTACCCCGAAAATAAGCCCCAGTTGCGGTCGTCCGCCAGAGAGTGCATTTACGCTTCTTATAGGCTTTTACAAATAAGTAAATAAACAAGTGTGGATTGTGGTACCGGAAAATATAAGACATCCCCGGAAAATAAGCCCTGCCATGTTTCTCGGAGCAAAAATAAATATAAGACCTTAATAGGGGAAACACGGTAGTGCTACGTTGGGGTGGAGATAAAATGTCCCCTCTGGTAAGAAGCAAAACTAGGCTCAGAAGTATTGCCACGCACAGCCAGAATTGAATTAATGGTTGAACACTGGACGCTTTGCAACGGCCCCTGGTATGTTGCATTTACTTTTTACGATTATGGTTGTTGAAAACTACAACGTTTAATACCCTAGCTTTCGGGACTACTGTCTCGTCCTCAATGGAGAGGAAAGAAGATTGAAGAAAATAGGATACAAAATTAATGGTTTCAATTAATAGAAAATAAAAGATTTAGTAACGGAGTTTTCAAACTTCATGTGTATGTTGGTTACGGAAAGGTACAAACCGTTGCTATCTTGCTCCGTTGTCAACGATCACAATCGGATTGTGATCGTTGACAACGGAGCAAGATAGTCTCCGAAAGCTCCAAAAGGTTTGTATTGCGTAAGTAATAAATAAATGGTTTGTACCTTTCCGTAACCAACATACACATGAAGTTTCAATTAATAGTGATTTCAGTAGACTATTCACCGGATCTGCACAATATAGGCATTTATTCTAACACTAGTTCTAACCTTTCGTTCGCCTGATATAGAGGGGCGGAGTTATATGGACGACACTGATAAATGACAAAAAATTGGCCATAAATTTGATGCTCGACATTAACTATAGTACATTTAAAATATGACTCCTAAAATTAAGCAACTTCATACCTAAGTCTAAGTCGGTCGCTGATGGTCTTCTCGAGCAAGGAGTTGTTCTGTAGATGGCATCCAGACATTTTTCCTTCACTTGCGTTATGGTGTCACAGTCAAGCACGCGGACTGCTACTTCAGAATCAGAATCAAAGCCACTGGTTACGTAGACGACAAGAGGGTGAAATTCGATGGTTTGTCGAATAAGCTTTTCTTCTGAAAGTGAGTAACGTGCGTCGTACAGCAGCGCATCCTGTGGTCCTTTTTCCACTTGTTGTTTAATAGCCCAATAAAGCATGAACAACGGCTGCCCGGCACATTCCAACAAATACTTATGCATCAAGAAGGTAAACCAGGCGGCCAGCATACGTTCAGCTATTGATTCGCTTCTGCGGAACAGTATCCTTGGTTGGTAACGTCTTTCCACTGTCCTCTCGATCAAAGATGCCAAAAGGGTCTTGAGTATATCGGTGCAATAGTCCATTCTCTCGTGCAGTATTACCATAAGCAAACTGCCAACCGCAACTCTATCCTTGCTTAGAAAATACTTATTTGACTCTAGCACGCGAACAAAGGTTAGCAAGAAAGTTTTGCTCATGAAAAGTTGATTCAACAAGCGAAGACCCTTTTCGAAAGACGGCTGCCGGCTGACGTCCAGCTCTCCACCGAAGATGCCATGACTAGCAACGCTTGGAAAAAGCACTTGCAACACGTAGTCTTTGTAAGGCAAGAAAGGTATACCCATAGCTGTCGTTTCCGTTGTCCACTCGGTAATGTCGGTCTGCAGCTCAGCGAACGCTTCCTTGCATTCATTGGCCACCTTCAATTCTATGGCATCAATCTGCTCCTTCAAAGACTTCATCTGACGTTGCTGTTTGGTCGACTTCCGTCGGTACACGAGAAGCAGAAAAACAATAATCGCAGCAAAAGCGACCAGAACGGAAGCAATAATTGCAATGGTCTCCAGTGACAGAGAGCCGAACACTGTAGGATTATCGTAGCTCAGAAAGCCGATGGTATAATTGCGATTGCCTACACCTAGGCTTACGATCACTTCGGGCAAGGAATTAAGACTTGCTGTACGAGTGCCAACAATTCCGCTTGGAGAAGGAAGCGGCTGATTTTCCGGAGGTCTACAGGTAACTACCCGACTCGCAAGGGCAGTTACGTTACACAATTCGCTCCCAACGAATACGCGAATATCCTTCTCGCGTAGGGCTAAGTCAATGTTATTGCCATTTATGGTCAAGTAGTCATTTTTAAAGTACTTAATAGGATAGGTCTCGGAACCGGAAGATTGAAAGAAGTCGAACTCAGGGTCAGGAAAGATGCTGAATGGCCTAAAGCCACCATGAGTAGATATATTGCGCGCGCTTGGTACATCGTTCATAAAAAATCCATATTCCACTAGCAATGGCCTTTCTGCAAGCGGATAGAACGGATCGCCTGGCTGCAAGAGCACTTCGGGAGTATAACATTTCGCTAAATCGGCGGATTCAATTGTGCAAAGACCTTTTGTCTCCTGTCCGGTGTGTCGAAAGTACATTTTCATGTCTTGAACAAGATTGAATCTGTCTCCATGAACTTTGATCAGCAGTCCTCCGGAAACAATGCTCTTTTCGGAAGAAACACCCTTGACAACGGGATCTTCTTCATATGTAAACAGGCTTTTCGCAAAAGCCTTTTCCGCGTTGTCAAAGCGAATTTCAATCCCTCCGGAACGTCCAGCAACGGAACTAGGACCAGTGCGACAGCGGATCATGTTAATCAGGTTGCTAATCACCTTACATGGCACTCCGCCAATGGAAACGGTTATGTTGCTGCCAGCGTTCAAATGCTCACCGAGTATTGTTAACACTGTACCGCCGGACTGGGGTCCGCTGCTTGGTTTGAACTCTTTGATCTCCGGGATGACGTAGTGAAAGCTTTGATCAGAAATTGCAACATAGTCCATGACGTCCTTAATCTTAACTACCACTGGTCCGCTATGCGCCTTGCGGTGGTTCGCCGGGCCAGTTATGCAAACAATGCGCGAAGATGTAACATAAAGCTTGGCCACGGGACTGCAAACAACGTTGTTTATGCGAACCGCCGTCTCTATTTCCGAAAAGTCTCGACCCAAATTGATTCCTTCAATTGTTACGTACGTACCACCCTCCACTGGACCAGAAGTTGGAAAGAACTAGAAATGCAGCGCAATGTAAGACGATGCAATGCACTAAAGGGCTGTAAAAAACCTTGGATATTTTTGGATTCGGGCAAATATCCTTCTTGTGCAACCATCGAAGGGCATTTTCACGGCAAGCCGAATTAATCGTGCAACTCTGCTTGTTCATACACCAGCCACATTCAAAATGCGACATCAAGTCGAGGCACAAACCGCAGTTGCTGGCCAAACGTTCACACTTGTATATGACAACTGAAAATATGCAAAATAAACGAGATGCTTTTGTGTAATCCCTCAAACTAACCTCTGATGTCCTGCGTGTTGTCCAATGCCTTCCCAGGAGACCAAGTGACGCTCAACTTTGCCGTCACATTGGGTAAATGATCGAAGTAAGAAAATTCCATTCTGTCGCAGTGAATTAGATCGCCGTCACGCCGGGCCCTAAGCTTATGCCTACTGGAACGTATTTCGAACTCACAAGTGAAATCTGTCTGGAAATCCTGAAGGCAAATGAACGATCGAAAAAGGTAAGGAGCCGACAGCTCAGACATACCAAAAGATTCACAGCACGAACGGTGACCGCGTAAGCGAAACCGGATGGCACGTAAATCACTGGCTTGTCTCTAGCTATGATATGCGGGCAGAAGGTAGGCCCTTTGCGTGGAGACAAGCCAGCGCTGTTCAGACTGTCAATGACATAAGGGCCTCTGCAGTCTTCTTCCGCGTTGGCAGTACACTGAGAGCTTTCGGGGCACCAGTCACAGTCGAATTGAGAGGTGACGCACTGATGACACGTTTTGAAAGTTGAGCAATCGTAGAAAGTGAAATTGGTGGCAGCAAAGTCCGCACTGTTGTCCACCTGTATGCTCAGTATTGAAGTTATAGCATCTGTAAGAGATGGAGATTTCAAGATAAACTTTTCCAGTATAACATGCGTTTTACTTACGCTCGCCTGCTGGCAAAGGCTGCAGGAGATCGGTCTGCGGTGTAGTACAAGAAACTAAGCCATTTGACGGACTTGACGCACCCGTAATGTGCCGCTTCGAACCAATGGTAAAGACGCATGATAACTGTCCAGTCACAGCAGGCAGGTTGAGTACTGTCAGTTTTAACTGAAGAGACGTTGCGCATGTCAGGTAAAGAGGGAAAGTTTCATGACAAGTTTCAAGTTAAGACACCTTCAAACATTTAGCTTTAATTGCAAACAACCAATTTCGAGTACGAATGAACGTAGGTGAACTTTAGTCACTACACCAACTATACCATCGGTGATTCTCAAGAGGTGCGATATTACCCCAAGGGAGCAGTTCAGAGCTTCTGGGGACGATAAACTCCAAAGAGGAAAGTGGAAGGGGCGAAGGATCAGGGGAAATATCGCTCCTGACTCTGGGAATCACGGATAATCTAAAGCTCTTGGTCGACAAGCTCGGCAAAGGCTCAGGAAGAAAAATTGACTGAAAACAGTCCCCATGGTAGTTTTCCCTCCAAGTTCACTTGCGATCTGTACAGTGACAAAGACAGCTTAATGTCTTCGCCATTCCTTTCTCCATAGCTCAGTTGATTCTCAAGGAGGCGGTACTGCCCCCAAGAGCGGGACACTGCTAAACGCCAGGAGGGCCAGGAAGAAACATGAGTAAGGGAAACGGCGGGAAAGGAAGCAAGGACGGAGAGACGAGATCACTCATGCTCCTATCCAGGTCTTTTTCTAGCTATTTCTCCCTGCCATCGAAAAACGGCGGGAAAAGAAACGGGGAAACGAATGGCCTCCAACGTCTTCCATCCCTTCCCTCCCAGCTTCTTTTCCCACCATTTTGAATTGGCCAACCAAATCAGAGGGTGATGGCGAGCTCACAGCTCTAAAAGGGAGTGGCGGGCCCATCCTTCAGAAACACCCTACTATAATAACAGCTTCCAGAGCAAAAATAAAACAATTTCCCACAGGTCAAGCCGCCGCACAATGATCAGATCTGCTCGGAGCATTCTAGTTAAAAAGTAAAGGACAAGATAATACTTTTAGCCCGGTTCTTTCAAAAGCACTATTCCATTGATTCACAGGACAAACAGATGCACTAGCCTTCGTTCTAGGACCATTGTAGTAATATTCCAGTCTTACGACTTGCCAATATTACGATCTCTGAATAACCAAACTGAAGGCATATTAGCAGGAGGAGCAGTTAGTGACAGCCACCTCATGCAAAAACAGCGTGGACACAGTTGTGCCCCACCCAATAGACGCATTCCAAATCTATCAACAGTTCCTGCGTGCCAAAGAATTGCTAAAACAACGCTGATGGATGCGGAATAAGAAGGGCTTCTACCAAACAGTGGCCTATAGATAGCTTAAGAGACCAACATCTGAAAAGTAATAACTGAAGGTTTAAAAAACAGAAGTGGCGTAGAATGATTTACATATATGGTTGAGAAAGCGATAAGTATTCCTGACACTGCTCTGAGGATGAAAACGTTTAAGCGTTCTTCGATGAGAAAGCGATGAGTATGACGGGTTTCACCGTAATTAGAAGTTTACATCATGAAAGGCTTTGAACCCGTTACAAAATGTTACGTGTTCAAAGAATACAGAAATAACGCAACAATTAAAAGTGAACTACAGCTAATGGGCTTCACATCTTGAGCTGAGCAACCGAAAGGCGAATGAGTCTAGTTAATCAACAAACATACGTGCTGCACGTAGAATGTAGATTTCTATTTGTGCGGTCATGTGCTCCACAAATACCTAACCGTACCGGGCCGTAGGGACCTAACCGTATAAATGAAAACCTACATTTTACATGAAGTACTATTCATAATGTTGATACGCAAGTACTACCCGTTAAATGTACTTCCGTATCAACATTATGATCTTCCGCACACCCGTTAGAAGGAGTTTCATTTTTAATGCAATGAAGTATTAATACTACTGCCCCTTTCCAAAGAACTACGTTTTCAGAACATAATTGCTGAGCAAGTCTTCCTGTCTTATACGCATAAAGCACTTTATAAAAATAAACTCAGTTTCTTTGAAGAAAGATCTTTCTATCCAGCTGAGCGGACAGTTCACTGCGACATGTTTGGCTTTCATTTTTTCAGCTTAACCTAACAATTTTCTGCAGCCAAAATCTTACCAAGACTGTTCAGGAACACAGAATAACTGAAAAGAGAAACTTAACAGATACACATTTCTGAGAACATCGCCGAAAGTTACAACGACACGCTGTTTACTTCGAAACAAAAGCTCATCTGTTCTGTTAACAACGTCCTCATTTTGCACTACAGAATCGCTTGTAACTGACAAAACAGTAAATCCGCACCTAATTTTTAGTAACTGACTTACACGGGAGAAACCCCCATATTCTGAAACACTCATTGATAAAACAGAGCAATACACTGACTGGGAATGAACGTGTAGCAGCAACCAGCCTACAATCTAGGATACCTGCTTCAATGAACAGGTTGCATTGCACGAATAAATGCTGCAGTAAGAAAATTAAAGATGAATTTTAGAATAAAAGCAAAACATTTTCCTCACATATTTGGTCGTTGATATTTGAATTTTGTCCGGATCCGCTTTAGCGATGGAAGTGCACTTGGAATCTTTGTAAGGCAACCAATGGGACTTGCAGTTCTCTTGGACGCTGCAGCGACTTTCCAAGGAACACCAACCGCAGTAAGGGTCCAAAGCGTTAAGGCACTGATGGCAACGTTCGTAACGATGGCACTGCTCAACGCGCACCTTTGCTACCTAGAAAGTCAGTTCCTATGCAGAAATCGTGGGTATAAACATGCCGCCTACCGCACGCTCGGTCATGGAGTAAACGAACATGTTCGTTTTGTCAAACTGAACGAAAGGAAGAATGCCGCGTCCCGGGTCTATCAAGACCGTTTCATAAATAACGGCTGAGTTTGACGACTGTACTACTGCCTACGCTTCCAAACAAAAATATTTGCCAGAGAAAGCATGTTAGAGCCTACCTTCTTTAGGCGACCATCGTGAGTTCCCAAAAACGCGACAGTATACATGTGCGTCGTTGTCGTTGCAACGGCGGTTAGTTGTACATCCTCTTCGACCAGAGCCGCATCCTGTTCAATCGGAGTAGAACCATCGAAAGGATAGTTTATTTCAGTCCCAAATTCAATAACCTTCTTCAGCGGAATATTCTGGGGCAAGAACTAGCTGAGATCAATTTGGAAAGAAACAAAACAGGAGCGGTTCACTTACCGTAGCTAAACACCGCTTTCCAGCCTTGAAATGGCCTAGTCCTCGCTCGCCCTCGCCTTCGTTGCAAACCCTAATGTTTTCCAGAAAACGTTGGTTGATGGATGGCAGCGAGTAGACACAAAGTACGGACCGCTGGCCGGGATGATTGCGTTCGCCTTCGACATTCGGCGAAAATAGAACGTATAGAACGTCGTCCTCAGTTCGTATGCTGAAGTTTCGCGCCAAATCAAAACCAGCTTTGCCCAGGTAAGCTGCCGTCGCCAAAGTGTACTCCTGCGAATTTCCGCCAACTTTGCAATCAAGCGCCAGTTCACTATACGTATAGTAATTCTTGTCGTGCTGACTAACCCGTATCAACTTGCTATGGTAAAGAGATTGCTGATCGCTAACACGCGGCGCTCTGCTGATAAAATAGCTGAAGTTCGTCGAACTAAACCCGTAAATGTAGTCGATGTGCATGACAGTTGTGCTATCCTGGAAATGGACGCCTGTTTCGGTGGTCACCGTCCTGTAAACTTTTCTCATCAAATTATTCTCATCCAGACTGTATGTGCCCACGGCCGCTATTTCTTTTTCTTCACCGCCACCGGAAGTTGCCGCGTAGAATGCCTCCTTGCCAAGCGGACCGTCAGCAACGAAAGCAACGGATGTCGTTGAATCCCAACGAAAGATCGGCTCACCAATTCGTTCCTCCGCTACAGACACGTTGTACAGATCGTGCATTCGACAGGAAGCGGGCAAGTTGTCGCAAACAATGAGCTTCGTTTTTTTGTGGTATATGACGAGAGCTCTGTTTTGACTGTCTGGCAGCTGCCTTTGGCTTACGCATAATCCGCTCCTACGAATGGCACATATCTGTGAGTCCGGCATCGGGGCTGTATTCGCCTGACTCTCCAGCCGCAAATCTGGACTGAGCTGATACACCCTATTGACTCCAGCGACGTATACACGGCCCGTGTACAAGCGCTCAACGACCAATCGCTGCAGTGGATAGTCGGTTGGATTGGTAAAAGTGTGCTGGATTTCGTCTGTCCCGCAAGCAGTCATTAAAACAAGGAGCAACGAGCAGAAACCGACCAATCTCTGCGTCGCTCCCATTCCGAACTGGGCTCTGAAAATTGCCGCTTAAAGAACGGTGCGCTGAAAAGCAGAGAACTCTTGATAATAAGGAAGCTAAAAGACGAATATGTTGCGCGAATGCGGAGGAATTCCTTAAATCGCAGAGAGAGAGAGCTTGAAGGACAGCTTATGGACAAACAACGAATAGTGCAGAGAGGGACTCGCTAATCGGCAGCAAACGACAGAATGTGCGGCCAGGCGCCATGGAAAACGGCCCAGTTGACCAAGGGTCAAACAACTGCAGTGCATAATGATCGACGTTGGGTCAAATACGCTTGCGGGTCAACAGCAGGCCAGGGGAACCAAACATACGGTCCAAGCGGGTTGCGTCATCATAGGTCGGGGCGCCGACGTCCTGAGCTGTCAAGTACCATAGACGTCGTGGTGAGCAAACACCAGGGAATCAGAGATGCAAGACGTAAAGGAAATGTAATAAGCCACAATTAGGGAAACGACCTCCGAAAGTTACGGTCTGTTAGTCTAACGATACAATAAGAGGCCCAAGAGGGCGAGAGAAGGGAGAGTGCGTCCAGCTAATCTGACCTCTTGAATAGGTGACCAAGCACTGTTGCCTTTTCTTCAAACTCATCACTGACCGAACAGATTAGCCCTATTCACGAAAAGCTGGGCGATAAATGATTACTGCGACGCACAACGTGAGCGTGAGTTTAACCCTTCCTGTGCACTCCATTCACCCCCTCCAACGGCAGCCACTCCCACTGTCGGAAGAGAACCGGCTTATGGCAGGAATTTTCTCAATTCGCCAGGGCAGTTCGATACAATGAGTGATTCAATTGAAAAACTGTGAATGCGACTGGAAGGCGAACGATGAATCATTATGGGTAGAAAAAGTTGGTTGACTAGAAAAATGTGTTACGCCCGAGGCGATCGCCCAAAGTATTCTCAATGTACCACTTTGCTAGGAGACAATCGTTCTTTACGCCAAGTGGGGGCAGCCGACTGCACCGATGAATGAACGAAGAACGCTTAAACGTTTTCATCCTCAGAGCAGCGTTAACCGCTCGCCTATACATGCCAGCTTTTTTGTACATCACTGCAGCCATGCATCACCCAAGGCGAACAATTGCGCCAGCTTTCAAAGCTCTGCGTCTAATAATAGGCGGTCGAAACTTTGGCAATCGCTCATGCGAAGGGTTCGATTTTATCCACTGCTGAAGGCCGCAACCGTTCTAGTTGATGGGATTAAAATGAGGCAATCGGTTAATGGATGATTGGTTGTCTAGGGGGCGCGAAACTAGCGACTCGTCGGTTATATGGGAAAGAGAATCTCATGCAAATGATTTCAGTTATAGATGAAGACGTCAAGGCTAGTCGTTGCATACTGCGTGCAAACTCATGCCAGCTTGCTTACCAATACATTTAAGTCGACCTAAGCGAAAAAGGACGTCAAAATAGACATGCGTGCAACGAATCTAAGATGTGTGAATGGGCGTACGACCAACAGATAGCTGACAAGCAACTAACCAGCCAACAAATCGAAGCTGAACATCAATAAACTCGACGTCAGCGCTTTCCTACGAAGAGAATGACGTTGGCAGCTGAGCGCTGTCGAAGAGTCAAACGCGATTTCGGCTTATCTATTTCGCAAGAAAGGTCAAGAAACAAGAGACAAGAAAGAAAACCAAAGGAAAGAATGGAACGCTACGCTGATTGCCCGATATTGAAACGGAGGCGGAAACTCGTCGTTCTTTAAACCAACGTCTGCAAGAGGCCGTTTTTCACTGGAAAATTGAAAAGCTTTCAAAGATAGTCATATTGAGTGAAAAAGAGAGTGAGAGAGAGTGAAAAGAAGTCATATTTGAAACAAACATTGACTCACAGATCAACTACCTAAAATGTTATTTCGATTGACCTTTCCGCAGTAGCTCCAGGTGTGGGCTTTGACGTAGTTCACCATCTATAACGATGGAACAAGCACTGTTAGAAGAAGATAACGTTCTGCCACGGACGAGAACTTAACGTTGCCATAGAAAAAGCGGCGCTGCTCTTGGCAGCAATCCAAACGCGCAAAAGAAGTTAAAAACTAGTCTACGCCCGCAGCCGAGGTTAGACGGACAACATTCCTGCACACTGAATCATAGAGAAAAGTTTAGAAGTCACTTCGCATCTTAAGCGCGCTCGAGTAGGCAAACACCACCCTGAGCAAAAGGATTTTTTTCTCGCTCGCTCATGCAAATGAAAAGGTCTATACGTTGCCAGCGTACTTCTACGGGTCGAAGGGTTGTGACCATCATGATCATTTCAAGACAAAACCAGCTGAGTTCTACCCTACTTCGGCCGAATTTGAAAAGGCTCAATTTTATAACTGACAACGAAGGTTGCCCGTCAACTGCAGCAGCGAAACCTGTCGGCACATTCGTCTTTTTGTAATAGTAAAACATCGAACAACTGTCTTGTCGCATCGAGGCCATACGAAAAGCTATCTCATCAACGGATTTTACTGAGCCAAACATAAGCAAGCTATCTAGAACAACAAACTGCAGCAAGAACACTCGTTTGCAAAACGGGAAGTATTCAAAAAGAATGAAGCCAATCGCCTACGTTCTACTATTCAAGCAAGTCTGTAAACATGTCAAGTCTTGCTCCTGGCAAAGGGTTTCCAGAAAAGGGAAAGAATGCCAATCGAGAACAGCAGTTAAATAAACCGCTGTCTACGAGGGCAAAAACTCACTACGTACTGGTGGTTTCGGAATGAAAAGTTCGAACCATTCAATGAGAAAGAAGAATAATGAACCCTTTCGCGTCGGGAGTTGTCTTCTTTAGGCAAAGGTCAAAGAGGCCGTGCAATTTGATCTAAAGTGCTAAAGGGCAAATTCCAGCCATGGAATTTACGACTCTTCAGGAAAAATGACATTAGGAGTAAAAAACCATGAAGTTATCGTTTTATTCATCCTCTATAGCAATACAGCAGGCAAGAGAAAGCAGAAAATTCTTTACGCCAAAATACATCATCAGAAGCAAGGAAGCAGACATGTCAAGAGTGAAGAAATGCCAATTGCCATTTGCTGTACGTCATTATATAAGAACGGTCTATGACAAGACAAGGTCACAGGTTTCGCATAAACGACAAGAACAAGTTGGATGCAACGAAAACAGCTACTCACCTGATTTGCAGCTTCTCTTAAGAGACGAAGAATGCACCTCAGCAACCCTGTTGATAAAAAACGTTACCGCTGAATTAAACAGTTAGAAAGACACCGGTGTTATTCCAGAAGCAATGTTCACCACTAATCATTGGAAGGTCATTAATTTCAACCATCCGAAATGGTCAATTTATCCCAGATGGAAAACGCTGGGTAATTATAATTGTCCAATACGAGTTGGCAAGCCAACGCAAATATGGTTTCCAGGCGTCCCAAAGGTGCGCTCAGGACCAGTCAACGAACAATTTGACATTGAAACAAAATGATTAGAACCAAAAACATTCAAGCTGCAACTTGCAAGACATATTTGTCTTAAGACATTAGCAGACGGCCGATCTCGGGAACGAACAAAGCGAAATGCTCGACACCAACGTGAGGCCGTGAAAGTTAGCAGGGCAAAATAATAAATGAACAAAGCAAACAAAAGACTTCAAGTCAACGACTGGTCAGTTCCAATGTTCAAAACTTAGCCTCGTTGCGATAGTAAACCAACGATTAGCAAGTAGTGCGAAATTGCGAAGGAAACTTTGCCGTATTATATAAGATAAAATTTTATTGGTAAATCGTTTCGCAGCGATAAAACAGCGAGATTCTTATCTAGGTATGGTCGAAGAAGTTAATTTTGAATTTATTGGAGTAAACCTGAATATGCTTGAAAATGAATTTCGTAGGTTGAATGATTGCACAGCTGCCGTAACGTTTTGTCTGCAGCTTTAATTTCGCGTATAATTTGTTCAGAAAATGCAGATCAACTAGCCAAGCATTTGTGAAATATATCTTTTTCAGATTTTCTGCCAACTTATTGCGTTGAAGGGTCCTTGAGCTTCCTAAATAAAAAAAGAATTTGAGCAGCAAATATTTTCATACCTATTGTGTCTAGAAGCGTAAAGCAGAAACCACGCTCGCCCTACTGTCTGTCTTGGTGGTTGTCCTGCTAATCAAATTGATAAGATTCAATGAAAGTTAGTGAGATCTTCAGTTAGGGACCGTATTTACTGTAACAAAAACAAACCGCCGGTTCTACTTGTAGCAGGGGTGCAGTTCACTTTGCCGCAGATCACGTTGACGCATCGTTCACGTTGACGATCGTTCACGTTGACGCA
>KN538434.1:74796-93537 GCA_000797535.1 Trichuris suis
ACTGTTTCTTTGGTTAACCAATGAGTTAATTCCGCTTTCCTAACAACTTAGCTCATTTCTGGCGAAAAGCCCGTCCCAGTTGCTATATCCCCTATGCTGTGGTAACCTCACTTAGGACGATTTCGCTCAGTACGAAATTTTCCTGGTCCGCATTTATCGTACAAAGCGAGGCTGACCCGTATATGACGGCGTATAAGAACACCCCCTTCCTCGCAATGACTGGTGATGATTGGTCCACTTGGGACGACGCTGATTGCTCAATTTTAGAGCAATTCTGATGGGGCGCCAATGAGTAGCCCGTTGTCTTCTGTCCTTGCACAAGTGTTCATGGAACACCTGGAAGAGAGGGCGTTCGAGAAAACGGACAACCCAGTGGCCCCCACTTTATTTAAGCGATATGTCGACGACATTTTCGCCATTGTTAAGAAAGGACAGGAAGACACTCTCTTGGAATATCTGAACACAATTTTCCTGGGACAGATAGCGTTCACGATTGAGAAGGAAGGAGCTTAACAACCAGGTGCTACTCTAACAGGCTTGGTAGTATGGGCTCGCGTTAATCTCTGTAACTGGTGCGATCTTTTGTCTCGTGTGCTCGTGGGGTGCGGTTTTCGTTGACGCAGATCACGTTGCCACAACGTAAAAACGATCAGGTTGCCGCAGCGATCACTTTGACGTATCGACAAAGTTGCCGCATCATCAAGTTGTCGCACGATCAAGTTGACGGACGAACGATTCAAGTAGTCGAATCATCACGTTGCCGAATCCGACAGAATGATGGGGCACCAATGGGTAGCCCGTTGTCTCCTGTCCTTGCAGAAGTGTTCATGGAACACCTGGAAGAGAGGGCGTTCGAGAGAACGGACAGCCCAGTGGCCCCCATTTTATTTGAGCGATATGTCGAAGACATTTTCGCCATTGTTAAGAAAGGACAGGAAGACACTCTCTTGGAATATCTGAACACAATTTTCCCGGGACAGATAGCGTTCATGATTGAGAAGGAGGTTAACAACGAGCTCCCTTTCCTAGACGTGTTGGTTCGCAGGAATGGGACAGGCCTGAGAACAATGGCATACACAAAACCAACACACTCAGACAGGTATCTACATTTCTCTTCGCACCACCCCATTTCAGTTAAGAGAGGTATCGTGACGGGGATGGTGGACCGCGTGTAGGTTACACAGCCGGAATCACAGTCCGCCTTTCGTACTTCAGACGCGTGGGCTGAACAACTTTACTACGCAAAACACAGACAAGCACACGGTACGAAACGTCAGCTGAGAACGCTACAAAACCATGTCCCTCCAAGGGGACGCATGTATATATACACCTCCGCCCAGGGCACCATCTGGCTCGTCCGACGGTTTTACGACTTGGGCCCACCCGGGCTTATCGCGATCGCTTTGTTCCCATCGGCGACCGGATGGTTCCAGCTGGAGCCCATCTGGCAGTAGCGTGCTGCCCTATTCAGCCGCGCCATCTGCCTCGATCGCGGCAGCGTTTTCTCACCGCGTGCGGGTGGTCCGCCGAGGTGCACATCTGGTCCGGGAGTTGCACTATTCAGGCACACCGCGCTGTCGCAATCTGTGACCCAGAGTTTTTAAACTCCGAGTTACATCACATTGCGACAGCGCTACAGAGAAACGGATATCCAAAAAGCTTCGTGACGTCCACCGTCGCACGAAGACTACACACATCCACAGATAGGCATAATAGTGAGATGGGTTCAAGCCCGGTAGTTACGATCCCTTACTATTGCGGCCTAGGGAAAGACATACAACGGTTGGGTCGCTAGCACGGCTATCGCGTATATCGTAAGTGTTCCCCTAGTCTAAGGTCTCTCGATAGGAACGATAAGATCAGAATTCCTTTCGGAGAAAGACCGGGCGTCGTTTACCAGATTAAATGTGCTTGCAACGCCTTCTACATCGGGGAAACGGTCAATACTTTACTTGATAGATTCAATGACCACATGAAGGCGCTCAATGGCTACAAATCAGCGCAGGAAGAACTCAACGGGACACGAAAGAAGCGCCGAGGTCGTCCCCGAACGTTACCGCCGTTGGAAGCCATGGAGAAAGCCAAAAATAGCTCCGCGGTCGTTGAACACGCCTCTCAGTGTTCAAATGACCTACAACCTCGTATAATTTGTCGTGAGAGCCAATTTCGCCTTAGACAAATTAAAGAATCCCTATTTATCCGCAATAACAGGCCGATTAATCGCGACAAGGGGGTGGAGGTCATCTCGATATGGACAGCCCTTATCAGTAAAACCAAGTGTTGTTCCATACCGTCTGGCGCCCCTCCCCGGCCTTTAAATACCCTATTGTCGGAGTAAAGCCTTCACAACATCCATCGCTGAAGACGGGACAAGGTGGTCCCGAAAGCTCCGAAAGCGTAAAACTTTGTTCTGATATTTTCCTTAATAACTGCTCATCCATTCGTTGGTAGGGCGTTTGTTTGGTTTAATTTCAGAAACCCAGAACGGGCAAGAACAAAACCGTACGGAAGATCGAATATGAATTCACACCCAGTAAACATAAGTGTACCTTCTCGACTAGGGAGCTTTGCATCCTGGGGTACGAAATCGACAATGGTGAAATCCGCCCTGACCCTTCGCGTCTTCAGCCCCTGCCAGACCTTCCTGTACCGAAAGATAAGAAATCATTGCAGCGAACGTTGGGCCTATTCGCATATCACTCCAAGTGGATATTTAATTATTCTGATAAGGTTAGACCAGTAGTACAAACCACCGCCTTTCCATTACCTGCTGAAGCGGAAAGCGCATTTCGGCTCTTGAAGAGGGACACAGAAAAGTCGGCTGTCCAGGCTGTTGATAAATCACTACCTTTTGGGGTGGAAACTGACGTGTCTGAAGTTGCGTTAGCCGCAGCACTGAATCAGCTGGGTGGACCCGTAGCCTTCTTTTGACGCACCCTACAGCCGCATGAAAGACGATACGCAGCTGTAGAAAAAGAAGCCGAAGCAGTCGTTGAAGCAGTGCGACACTGCCAACACTATCTGAATGGAACGAATGGAATGTTTCACGATAAAAACGGACCAACGTTCGGTGAGTTTCGTCTTCAACAGGCGGCATAGAAGTAAAATAAAAATCGACAAAGTATTCCGGGGGCGGACGGAACTATCCTGTTTAGATTTCGACATCATTCATCGTCCTGGAAAGGACAACGTCCCGCCGGACGTGTTTTCTAGGGTCGCCTGTGGCTTGGTGGTTCATGATGGCAGTCAGCTGAAGTTCTTGCACGAAGGCCTCTGCCGTCTAGAGGTAACCCGCCTGCAGCATTTCGTGCGATCTAAAAATCTTCCCAACTCGCTTGATAAGATCAGACAGGTAACCAGTGGCTGTCGAGTATGTGCGGAATGTAAACCCTCGTTCTATAGTCCCTGAAAAGGCCACTCATTAAAGCAACTCAGCCATTCGAGCGGCTGAACTTGGACTTCAAGGGCCCACTGCCTGGCGACTCCCTGTCCATTCCTCCTTTGGCGTTGAGACGAGTATTGTACATTCCCCTTTGCCTTCCCGTGCTCTGATACGTCAAGTGCTTCAGTCATCAAGGGTCTAACTGAATTTTCGGCGTCCCTGCGTACGTCCACTCCGACCGTGGGACAGCTTTCATGAGCTGCGAATTAAGAAATTTCCTTGTAAGCAAAGGCATAGCTTGCAGGAGAACCACAGCTTACAACACTCAAGAGAATGGGCAAACAGAGAACGCTACGCCGGTGTTATCTGGAAAACAGTAACACTAGCGTTAAGATCGCGCTGTATGCCCACTTCGCAATGGCCTGCCGTACTCCCTGATGCACTATATGCTCTGCGCTTACTGCTGTGCACGGCCACCAATGCTACTCCGCATGAACGCATATTCTGCTTCAGTCGCCGGTCTATTATGGGTACGTCGCTGACGACATGGCTGTCGCATCCAGGACCTGCCCTTCTGAAGAAGCACGTTCGCTACTGCAAAATGGATCCGCTGGTCGAAGAAGTAGAATTGTTGGAAACGAATCCGCAATACGCTTGTGTTCGATTCCCAGATGGAGGACAGCCTACAGCAATGCTTCCGAAGGGGGCGATATCGCCCCCGCCAGTGGGCGATTTCGGTCTTCCGGGCGGCGACGGAAGACCCAGGGAGCGATGGGCTGCCGAGCGGGCGAAGCAGAGCCTGGAACTGTTGCAATTTGCTTAACAAGAGGGCCATCATCTCTTGATGCAATACTGGTCTGCTCTGCAGAAAGTCGCGAGCGGAAGCTCGCTGTTTACTTTTGCCGGTGCACAGGAAGAGGCTGACGAATTTTGATTTGGCGTCAGTACTTCAAGCACACTTTTTAGCCAGAAAAAGTCACTTCGGCGTGAATCATAGGCGCCTGTACGTAGATTGACTATGGAAATCTGTTTGTTATCGTTGACCGGCCCTTTGAGCTGAGGAAGCAAACGAAAGTTTTTCCAACACGACCTGCAGGTGCGTGTTATCAACATGCTGCCGGCACATTCAAAAATTGGTTTCGGTTCGGCAGATGCAAAGTACTCATTAGCACATGGCTCAAAAATTCATTCGGTTGCTCGTTTGGCATGAATGAACTAAAAGGCGGTATCTCAACTCAATGCACTGAACCAGCGTGGTCTGCACGTAAGCAAAGAAAGGCAGGGCATTAGAAATAGCCAGCTCAACGAAGTGTGCAGCAGCATGCGTCCGCAAAGGGGATTCTTCTGAAAACTATTCGTCAGAGGAAGAACCAATGCGAACTCCGGAAGAAGTCTCGCTGCCCTGATCGTAAAGCAAAGGCCATCATGCAGAGGCCGTTACCATCACTGGGCACGCGCTTTTCGGTAGCCCATTTTACTGTGCAGGTCCTGGCCATAGCTCTTCGGCCGGGGTAATCGCAACGTGGCCCGCTGCCGGAAGGAAAACGAACCATGATATGAAAAACTGTGGGCCAGCTGTCCAACTTGCGCCGCCGAAACGACGTCAGAGGATCACCGCGCAAGTGAGTGCGTAAAACAGAGGACCTGAAAAATTTAAATTCCCAGGGGGAATGACAGTGTCTAGTGGAGCGATGAGAGCGTCTAAGGGGGGCATGAGAGCGTCTTGGGCGGCGATGGCGGGCAAAAGTTTGGGAAACACCGGTCTACAGTCTCTCTTCGTCACCTCGCGCCTGCGGGCTCCCATCGCGTGGAAGTCGATCTCGACTGTAACGACCAAGAATTACGGCCAGATATGGCAACAGAAGGGAACGCGCAGCCACCTGGACCATCGACAGCTGAGGATCGCATACCGTCAGAGTCAGGACCAGCCGTCGAGCCGCAAGCAGTAACTCTCCGCCGATCCACCCGAATACGCCGTCCTCCTGTCCTGACAGCTTGGACCTCTGACAGCTTCTAACCTTCTGAGGGGGGTGATTGTACTACGCGGGCGTCGTCTCAGCGTCCCTTATTGCAGCATTGTACCTGCTGCCACCTAACTGTAACCGTTCTTCACCGTCAAGCTAACGTGCGTCTGCACTGTCTCGTGCCCTGTCTCTCTAACTGTGCTCGTCTTTTATTAGTCGACCTTTAAGTCGAGCAAAACAAGGTTTGGTTTTTGTGACAGTCTTTACAGGTTTGGAAACGTATTCCTTAGTGACTAAAGTGGGCTCTTCTTTTTGCCGTTTTCATTAGATTAGTTCAACTTTCAAAGATCGCAATGGAGAATAAGTCGCGAAGTTTCGATGATGCATTTCCTTGGAATTCCTTCGCTGCTAGAACGTTGGGAGAAGGCCATAGAATATTACGGAGACTATTTCAGATAAACACCGTTCTTGCAGACTGGCTATAGATGCATTTAAATTTGTTAAAAAATTGAATGAACCTTTGCTCACACCAAATAATATTTCCCTGTTTAAATTTTAACAGCCGTATGTCTCAAGAGCCTCAGCCGTACGTCTTTCTGTTTACGCTATGCGTGCCGTATTTAGCTAATGTGCGTATTGCTCCGTTGCTGCCTTCTGTTCATTACCTTTCAGAGTGAATCGTTTCTGACCAATGCGAATGCTCAAAGTGTGCTCCTTTTTCTTTTGGTCGTTTAGATGTATCTGAGTAACTTATGCAGTTGGCCTGGTGAGCACTGACAAAAGTAAAATGCTTTAATGTCCGCAGCTTTCAGGATTCGTCTGATCTCACTTTCAGCGGAAAAATGTAGTATATATACATATGTATACATAATGAATCGTCAATGTGAAGTTGTACAGCCAAGTTTAAGCTCACACTGCTCTGCTGCAATACATTCCAACGAATCTTGAGGCCTGCAAGAAAAAACAAGCCTGTAAGCTAATGGATTTCGTTTCCAGGTTAGTACTGCTCGTCAAGAGTACTCATTAAAAGACCCTCTTTCCTTCCTTCTAGCGACATTCAGTCTTAAGACGGGATAGCAGAATTCTTCAAAGCTGCAGAATTAGCTTTTAAGATAAAATGGCGGAAACTAGGTCAAAAGAAAAGGCGTTATGGGAAAATTTCCTAATACGGACTTTTCACCGCTGCATTTGGCCGCAGTGAACTGCCCGGTTGGCAGTTGGTTAGGCAACGTTTCCCTGCTGATTTTACCACGATTTCCTGTCATATCTGAGTCGGTTGGCCTTTTGGCGCCATCACTGTACTCTGGTTAAACACCAGTAACCTGCTGTTTTCGTATTCCAGAGTCTGTTGGCATGTTGACACTTCCCTTCTATCCTTCGGTCTGAATAGCTATCTCATGTTTTTTCTTGTTCCAGGGTCTGTTGGCCCCTTGGGGCCTCCCTTTTACTCGCGCGTCTTACGACAGCTATCAGTTCACTTCTCATTGCCTATTAGAAGTTCATTTACAGCGCAGAGCAATTAAGCGAATATCACAACAGAGGGAGTTTCAGAAGACGGCGTGTCTTGTAACGGGCTTCGGTATTTCCATAATTGTTCTTCAGTTCACGGCTTTGGCCCATCAAGGGGAGTTAAGGGACAGAGGGAGTTACATGGATTTCTTGCTTTCTGCAGTGTACGTAAAAGTTATGCAGCAGGAAATCAAACATACGTCACTGAAGAGCAGTTCCTCTAGTACGGGCCTGGTTTGGGGGATGTGGATCAGATCCTCATCTTTGGGCCCCAACCACACGGTGACCCTCTATGCTGATAGCACGTTCAGCATTGCAGCGCCGCTTTCTATGCAGATGTATGTACTTTTGGCTAAAAGAGGCGGTTTCGTATATCTAGTACAGTACACTGTTCTTCCAAACAAGCAGGAGAGAGCGTACATCTGGACGTACGCAGATTGAAACACATCTGACCGCAGTTCGAAATAGAGTCCATTTCCATTGACTTTGACGAAGCAGCGATCAAAGAGGTACATTCCATCTTTCCACCTTTCTGACCTCGCAAAATTTTGGCTTCTTTTTCCACGTGATGGGAAATATGGAGAAGAAACTGGCTGAAGAGGGTCTGCTCATGACGAACAACTATGATCCTGACTTCACACTGACTGCCCGCATGGTAGACTCCCTCCCCTTCGCTTGCCAGAGTGTGAGCATGCCGTCGTGTAAATTTATATGAGCTTTTATGAAGTGTAGCTCATAATTTCCGTATACGTTTGCGTTTTTTCGTTTATGCTTGTAATTCTCTCTGTATCTATTTCTATGCGTATACGTTTGTACGTTTCAGGTGCAATAACCTATTTCAACTGCTACCAATTTTTAAGGATTATTCAAGTGCTTACTCGCAGATAGCGATCAAAGAATTTGATAATAAAGTCATTAGAACGTCTTTTTAAAAATGCGCAGAAAGGATTGCTACATTATTTTTTGACCGCATTTCAAAAGTAAATAATGCAAAGCTTAATGCATTGTATGGACATGTACTTATTTTGAAAAATAATAAGTATATTTTCATCACGTCACTTTAGCGCACATCTGCTAGTTTTAAATTTATTAATGTTAATATGAAGCTGTTTCTTTAAATCTATAATGCATAAGTAGAATGATGTGCTCATCAAATCGGCACTAACTAGATTCTTTTGAAAATGGTACCGTACATTATAAATTTGCCTGCAGCTCTATTTCTCTTAATTCATGACACTGATAGGCTTATTTTAAAAATTTTTTGTGACCGCTTTCCTAACGGGAGTTTGTTCATATAAAAAGCTTTCTGACGGAAGTCTTCCCGTTTATTCGTGTAACCATCGCAAAATGATTGCGAATCTGTCTTATGCTTTCACTGAGGACAGCGGTGTGGAGATTGCTCTGATATAAGACCAGTAACGTGTGTATTAACCTCGATGAGTCAATGTTCGACTCGACAGGCAACCACGTCAGCTGACGGAACAGAAGAGCTTCTCTTGCTTCGCCGAACCGGGCGTCGCCCAACAAAAAGTCTTTTTGTTCTTTTGTGCGCTGATGATGGCCCTCGGAGAGGGCCGAAAGCTTCGCAATCATTTTGCGATGGTTACACGAATAAACGGGAAGACATTTAGACTTTTTTCTCAGAAAGCTTTCTAGACTGATAGGCCGCTGATGCTGAGCTCGCCAACGAAGAGCGGTGCTTTCTTCTTGACTTGACTGTGCTAACGCACGCGTTCTTTCTTTCGTTACTCATCTAGTCTGTCCCTTGGTTTTCTTATTAATAAAACCAGCATAATGGTAATTCAGTCCTCAGGAGACCTTATGGCTAAGCAGTGCTTGACATTTACCCTGTGATCGAGCGCTACTGATTTGCTGCCCTTGAAATTTTCTTTAAAACATTTTGATTTCAAGGAATAACAGTGCCACCCGTTGTTTCAAAAGAAGTCGTCACATTGAACTGAACATATTCAAGGTTGTGATGGTCTGTTTATGCCATCGCGGCAAGCGAAGTCTTTTAGAACGCCAGTGATGTCAAGCTGCTGACACGTGGTAAAAAGCACATAAAACTTAACGCCCCGCTGGCGGTTGTTCACATAGCCAACGTAAACATGCTTCGCGCAATCAACTTATCAAGTGGTCCTCATTAGGGTGCCCATCGACAAGTAAGGGTGAATAGTCGATCCGGTGCTATTTCAACAGTCGCAACGGCGAGCAGCGCTAGTTAGAACTGCGTACTGTATGAAATCTATTATTTGTCTTGTGAAAATGCTGTCTCTCATAAGTATTGCTCACGTCTAGAGTTAAATATTGCCCTTAGCGCTTCACGTAGTCTCATCTTGCCTACTGAGGGTTCTTTTCCAACGTGCAAACAGAATAGGCAGCAGTTAACCGTCCGGGTGTGCACCTGTGTCCATCTGCATGGCAGACAGACAGTCGTGACCGTTCTCCTATAATCCGCCTGCTACCCATCAAAGGCCGGCTGTGTTCTGTGTCCATAAGCTGATCCGCCGCGGTCAACATGGTACTCGTGAGAGTGGACACGGCAGACGTACAGGCACCGCTCAGTAACGACTGTGCTGATGCCAAAAGCGTCAGGACACAGCTTTTCTTCAAGACATTTGAACTTCCCGTCATAGGTCATTAAGTCCTTAAGCACCTGCAATTCCTCTGCCGTGAACGATAATGTTTGGCAAACACACTAGAGATTTCATCAGCTTACTGTGTATATGCAAATGGTCATATCGTTGTGGTAAAACGGTGCTAATGAAGTCCTTGCCAACCGGCCGTCGTGTTTTCTGTTTGTCCCAGTCTATGATGACAGAAGCAATGAATGTTAATCAATCATTCCGTCACCTTAACGCAACTCTACCGTTCCTGTCAGTTTGGAAGAAAACTAGTCTTCTGGCAGAGGACAGATTATGTCCATCTGCCGCTGCTGAGCTCTCCAGGATTCCGTGAGCGGCTGGTGACTGTTTCTCACGGTCGACAGAAGGCACTACCACGAGGACCACTCCCGCAGGAGTGCCATATTCGCTGCTGGAATTTCGCAGCAGAAGAGATGACCTAAATTCTTGAGGCAGCAAGGTACTATATTAATGTATCTCTTTTGCGCTTCCTTTACGCAGTCAGCAGGGTGCCTTAACGGGACGGTTAAAACCCCATGTTTTGTCCATTCTCACTCCTGTCCCACTTAACAGGCAATGCTACTGGCCCTGGTCAGACGGCAGGGCTCTGCTTGGCATTGACAGTCAGTTAGTTCTAGTCCAGGTGACAGTGACTGATCATCCCTGAATGTCCCTGGCTGTTCACTTTTCACTGGTTCCTCAAGTTACAGGTTGCTCTTACAGGTTCTTACAGGCTCTTACAGGCTACATGGAAGACCTGACTTACCCTAGTGAGCGCTAATTTTTAAAATGGCACCAGGGTTCTGTAATTATTTACCTTCTGTTCTTTGCCACGGTTATATTAATGGAAGAGAAAAGCTGCCTTACATCTAGGCTTACATGTTCAGGATGTGCAGGTGCTGCCAATCAACTCGTTAACTTAAGGATGACCTATAAGACCTACATAAGCTTTCTTTACAAGTTGAGGACGCCACTCAAACCTTTACTGGCAATTACCATAAATAACGTAGGCAAGTGTTTACCTTTGACCAATGTATCAAGTCGCTTTTCCTTGAAGTCAAAAGGAGCACGCAATATGAGGCATAAGCTAATCGAACAACCTGAAGCTTCTGTACATGGCCAGTTTTAATGGGGAAATTGAGCTGTCAAGAGCAAACAAGGCTACCACTGGAGCACGCAACTGCTTGATCAGATTGAACCGCTGAGGCATCAGATCAACGACCCATGATCAGATAAGTGAAATTTTATTTCTTCAAAGGAAACAATCAAAACGCCAACTGCGTCGCTAGCCTGCTGGAGCCCAGCAAATACAAACAGCATCGTCTGTTAGTAAATCGATTCCTCCGCTCCTTATGCTACCAGTCGGCTGATGGGCTTTGAAACTGACGTGTTCAACTCATTCATTACAGTAAGCACATGTTCACCACCACGCATTCTGCAGATAGTAGGATGGTCGTATCATTGGATTGACCACCTGCTGCGCTTGATGGTGCTGGTGAACTCCAGCCGGGGCAGCCGTAACAAATGAACCAACTCTGTTGAAGAGACCTACTGCAGCAGGGGGGGCTGCATCAACAGGTAACGCACTGAAATGGGCTGACGAGACCATAGGCACCGGGTTGGATACACAACTGCGACTTTCAGCTGACCTCTGCATTCCTCCACAGGGTCTAGGATCATGCAGCAATAACGGTATGGGCATCCTACGACTGGCCATTAGTGAACTTCCTATAGTTGCTGAGCTGGCCTTGTCATGGGTAGCCTTCTTTGTCTTATACCTAAAAAAGGGCTTCAATCCTCAGAACGTAAAGACGTCCACTACCTGTGGTTTTGAAACCAGATTTTCACTTGCGTAGGAGTTAAGCGAAGTCGGTTGGCTAATTCTTCACGTTCAGGGGCTGAGAGGTACTTTTGCTGACGGAATCGGCGCTCCAGTTCAAACGTCTGTGACTTAGAAAAAAGAATACGTCGTTTTCGGCGCTTGCCAATGGCCATCTTTCCATTAACAGAATGTTGCACACTGTCTTTAGAGGTTCTAGCCCTTGCAGTGGGAGAACCTCTTTCCAGCATCATTTTGTCATCTTCAGAGTCAGATTGGGGGTGATGATGGTAACTTTCTGATTCACTGTTTTCTTCAACTGAACTAGCATTTTCAGCTGAAGGACTTACACCTTTCCGATGATCCAGCTTCTTGGACACCGTGCGTGGGATACCGTTTGCTAAAGCCGGTGACATACGTCCAGACGTCCTGTCTTGAGCCTGCATATATGGTATGGTAGAACAGGCATCAATCATCCCTAAGGAGGAATAGTATGGATCTGAACCACTACAGGAATTGGCGAAAGGTGGTCCTGCGTAATGTACAGTGCCACCCAAGGCAGACGGAAACCATGAGGATGGGGCTGCTGCACTTTGGCACTCCTCAAAGGCGGCAGTTGAAGGTTGGTGCAAACGGAAGGAAATCCCACTGGCTCCTTGATACTGGAATGCCTGAGGGCGTAGAGCGGTCATGTTCCTCGGCTGGTGGCACTCAAGGGAAAAGGAAGGGCCATTGTCAGCGACAGCCACTTGAGGAGTATGACTGACTAAAGTGCCGACCCTGCATGGTGGCACAGGGCTCTCATCTCTGCTGATTGTGGGTGGCGCTGTCGAGAAAAGGTCTACCAATGTTGGATGAATCGGATGAGTGGGTGCTTGTTGGAGCTGGCGATAGTGAACTTGTTGAACTTGCTGCTGTTGGTGCTGCTGGTGGTACATCAAGGTGGCCGCCGTCACCAGGCGCTGCTTCAATGCGCAGAAATCCTTAACCAACAGCCGACGTCGGCTGGGCAGTTGAAGTATATCCTTGACGAAAAAGCAAGTGGTTCCTTTCGGATGAGTGCTAACGCCGTCGTCAGCTTGTCGCACATGGACAGCTAACCGCTGCTCATCGATACTGGAATTCAACTGTTTAACCCTGTCGTCAACGTCTCCGTCTGACTTCAACAATCTCTGCGCTTTCTTCCTTCTCCTGCTAGCTGATTGAGGTGACTGCTCCAAAGGTACTTGAATGAAAGTCGGTGGTTCGTCAGCAGCCACTGGTCGGGTCAGCTGGGCGTCGTCTCTTCCACGAGTCAACATCTTCTTCATCAAGGGCAAAGCTTGAAAAATGTTTCAAGTAGCCAATTTCACGGTGAATAAACAAAGCTAAAGCCGGTTGAACCAGCAAACTGTGTTCACGGACCCTCGTCAGCACTTCATATCCGACAAGCCGGTTGGCGCGAGAAAACAAATTATTCGATGCCTGCTAAAGCGTACTCTATCGTTGCTTTCTTCCAAAATTGGAGCTGACCACGTTCAGCTAAAGCCATTGGCCGATGTGTTCTCCAGTCGACCAGTTGCAGCGTGGTTCTTACGATTAGAGCGCCCTCTTACGTTAACAACGGCACACCGTAAGGCGAACTCTTCAGGTATTTAACGACGATGGCAGTTCACACCAACGCGCGCGCTCGTCTAATTGGGACCATCTGCACGATCAGCTCTGTGCAAATTAGCCAAGGCCGTGCCCATGTCATTCAGTGGATGAAACTTAAACAATAAATCGAATGAATGGCCTAAAGGTATCATTGTCTATTTTGGCTTTTGTAGTGATGCACTATCGCAACGCATTCTTTGACCACGGTTTGCATTATGCAATGACTTCATGTTTTCTTATCTGCAAATATCAATAATTAAGCTGCATCGTTAACTGAGCAAAAAGTTCTGGTAGTCTTAGCTCACTAAAAGCTTAATGGCCCACTAATCTTAATGGAAACTCATCAGACCTGTCCATTTCTAACGCTGTGATCAACAGCACGGACAAGAGCATGCATTGTGAGCTTAAAAGCTATCTGTGCAAATCCCACCCCCATATAATTCATCGCTGTAGTTTAGGACACGCGGTCAATTGGGTAAATTTGTGGTAGTGCATGTTTTACTTCCTGCTTGGATTGTTTAATTGAATTGGCTGTTGCTAAGCAAAGCAATTAATAGTCTGTGAGGTGAACAAATGATAGGTGTAATTGCTCTGGTGAGTGTAGTTTTTTAATGATTGTTTTATGTACTCAAAATCATTATCTGCTTAATCTAGTTATAACAGTTGCTTTACGATCTTATGCATTAGAAGAAACAAGTCTTAGAGGGCCTATTAGAATTTTACTGCTCTGTGAAACCCGAGAACTGCTGAAACTAGTCATTCATGCTTTTCAGTCTGTTAATCACCTTGAAGTGCTTGACTGATGCTTTAATCAGTTTCAATTCAGCTGAACTAATAAACAGGATAGTCTTTGGTTATCCGGAAGCACTAACTACCTCTGCTGGGAAACCAACCCTTCAAGTTACCTCAGCAGCCTTTCCTGACGTCAGACACACTAGCGTGTGTCAGTTATCATTATTTAACTTTTACTAGAACTTGTACAACTCTGTCCATTCATCTTCCATTATGTAAAATGATAACTGAGTGAAAGCATTAGAGTCATTATATTACTCCTTTCAGCTTCACCGTATCCCTTCCACAGTTTCTACTCTGTCCAACTTAGGTGATTGCCCTACCAACGAATGGACGAACAGCTGCTAAGAAAAGTTACAGAACGCAGTATCCCTGAGATTCGCAGCTTTCAGAACGCTCTCGGGTTCCATCGCTAGCCAAGGTAAAGGAGCAGCATATGACAAAACCATGAGAAGTCATGAGCTAAACTTAGAACCGTTACAGTACTTGTAGTTTGTTTATTATAGTTTATTATTACCAGTTAGTTGTATTGAATACGTAACTCTTCCTAACGGAACCGTAGATTTTCATGTTGTATAAGCTTTTATTTTACGGTAGGTGCCCGTTTTTTGCATTCAGTTTTCAATAACCGAAGCTTTCGGGTTCGCACCATCACCCGTCATCAGCGGTAACCAGAAGACATTTAAAGCACGCAGAACTCATTAGAATAGCAACACATTTAAAGTACTCATCGACTTATAAGCCTCCAGAACTCTATGGTCTTCCTAAGGTGCATAAACCAACCTGGTGTCCCATTTATACCGATAGTTTCAACGATGAACTGTAGCACAACAGAACTTAGTAGGTATTTAAGGAAGATCATAAACCACTGACTGGCAAGGAACCATTTTTTGTTAAGAATGGCAGAATTTTAGCTCATGAATTATGAGATTGGCCTTTAGCTTCAGATGAGATTCTCATTAGTTATGATGTCAAGGAGCTTTTCCTGAGCATTCCAATTTCTCACACTCTCAAGGTTCTGTTTGATCTACTTAACAAGGATGATAGTCTATTCAATAGAACGAAACTGAACCCATTCCACGTAACTAAGCTGACGTCTTTCTGTATCAGAGAAGGAAACTACTTTCAATTTGATGAAAAATTTTACAAACAAGTCGATGGTGCTCCAATGGGTAGTCCTCTGTCACCGGCGCTTGCAGAAGTCTTTATGGAAAGCCTGGAGAGAAAAGCCTTTGAAATGGTGAATACCGAATTGTCCCACGACTTTTTAAGTGTTATGTGGATGACATCTTCGTAATTATAAAAAAGGGAAAAGAGGAACAATTTATAAACTTTGAACAGCAGTTTCCCTGAGCCAGTTGTGTGTTCACGATGGAAAAAGAGAAAAATGAGGCACCTCCCTTCCTTGACGTCTTAATCATAAGGACAAATGAGGGGCTAAAAATGAAAGTTCACAGAAAATCTACCCACGCACATCAATACCACCGTTTTCTCTCTCATCACCCAAGGTCAGTTAAGCGTGGAATCCTATGTGGCATGGTAGACAGAGCAGTTAGCTTATGTAGTCCAGAATTCCTTCAATCGGAATTAAATTAAGACCTTTTCCAAAAATGGTTATCCTCAACCTTTCATAGATAAGGTCCTTCAACGTAGACTCCATAGACATGTTTTTTCAGAATATGACAACTCGAACCTCCCTCGCCCTGTTCTTTCCCACTTTGTGGGATTAGGTGAAAAGATTCTACGGTTAGGTCGAACATTAGGGTTCAAGGTCTTCTTCAAGAGCTCTTCTAGTCTACGTTCTATACTTTGCAAAGATAAGACAAGAGTTCCCGTTAGCAACAAAAACAGGCCTGGTCTACATGGTGAAACGTGCGTGTTTAGCGGCTTATATTGGAGAAACAAGTGGTTCTTTGGAACAGAGATTAGATGAGCACGTGAAATGATTAAAGTGGTATAATAACGCAAAGAGTGCCCTACAAAATGCAGCCCCAGTCACTAATCGTGGAAGGCCGCCAAAGTTAAGCCCTCAAGTTGCGATGGAAAAAGCACTCCAGGCTTTAGCTGTGGCAGAACACGTGGCCCAATGTAAAAATACTTTCCAGGGAAAAAGTTTTATGTTATTAAATCAATTCACGATTGAGAAAGATTAAAGAGGCACTTTATATTAGATACAACACAAGACGGGTGTCTTGTAACCGCCCACAAATCCTCGAAGCAGCTAAGCTGCTTGAACAAACCAGTGCCAAGCTAACATCGACTCATGATCAGCTTACCTTCCTTCTGAACTGTCACGACGCTGGTCTGCTGCCAAAGTGCTCACCACACTCACAATCGACGAACGAACAGTTTTTTTTAAAGAAAGAGTTGGTTTTCAACTAACGAACAGTTTATTAATATCTGTCGGTTTTTCCCCGTTGAGGGCTAGCATTAGGAACCATAGAAGATTAATAGCCCACTTAAGATATGTTTCTAACAATACCTTCACCTTTCTCTCTGATTCTTTACGGCCTGACCTTCTCTCCCAACTTAAACATCACATTCAAAACATGAGTTCCCTAATTAGATTAAACCAAATGGTACTTCTGGATAAAAAACTTGAATGTTTATACGGTACTCGTTCCTGGGAGTTCCACAGGTCCAATAATAAGAATAAAGGTTCTCATTCAGAGAATAATACGGATAAAACGGTAGTTAATCTTAATACGTATAATCTAAACGGCGTGGAGGTCGTCTTAAGTAAAGGTCTGAATTTTGTCCCCGCCCCTAAAAATTCTCCCGTATTAGATATCATGTCCTTTGTTGAATACGGCCTCGCGCACACCGAACCCAAAATAGCGAGCAAAATTGAAGGATACATTTCAAGCTTTCTTATTAGTGATAATACCCGTCCCATCCCTAATCTAAACCGCTTTGAGCGCGTGATTATTAAAAAAAACTTTAAATCAAGAACAGGCACTATTATTATAAAAGCAGATAAAGGTAACACTGTTGTTTTACTTGACCGTACTGTATATAATGGACTTTTTATTTATGGTAGTAAATGTTTTGACAACGATTTAATGCTCCGGAGCTTTCGGGTCTCTTGTTGACCCGTCTTCAGCGGTAGAGACGATGGAAATGACGAGTGACAACAGGACAATTGAACTGCTTGAACGTTTTAAATTATGTATTTTAAAGTGTGGAGTGTAAAGAATTTGTTCACCATGTGTGTTTTTTCGTCAGTTGTCTACGAACCATATTTTGTGGAATCTATCTGAAATTCACCACATAATAAATCTCCCTTAATCTTATGGTTTTTCTTTTCACTGTTCCATTGTTCGGTTTTCATGTGATTCATATTTGTTCCATTTTTTTCATTCCATTTTTGTTCCATTCCGCTTTTTTCTTTTTTCCCATTTTTAATATTGTTCCATTTATGTTACACTTTGGTCCATTTCTATTACATTTATGCTGTAGCTAGTGAAATGAGCAACAGTTCGACAGATCTCTTAAGTTGGACCAAATATCACTGACATCCACCCCTTGATCACGATTGTATGTGCGGTTATGTCTGACAAATAGGGCTTCTTTAATACGTCTAAAACGTAGATGATTTTCACGACATAATCTTTTCAGTTGTAGACTGTTGGAAAAACGCGCTGCATGTTCCGCTACCGCTGATGCTTTGAGTGCGCGGTCCATTGCAATCGATGGTTCAAGGGTGGGAGAACATCCCTGATGTCCTGAGGTGGATCCGTTTTGCAGACTGTTTCTTGCATTGTTGTATGTGGTTAGGTGTTTCATATGTTTAGCAAACCTATGTTCCAGCGTATGACCAGTTTCACCAATATAAACTGCGGAGCAACCGCATTGTACAGCGTAAATGATTCCAGTTTGTTGAGTGAAATGGAGGCGTGCTTGTACAGCGTGAGTCCAATCTGTTGAGTGAAGTGGAGGCGTGCTTTGTCATTGCATAGAAGGGAGCGTAAATTGTGAGAGCTTTTGAAAAAAACCTGAAAACCTAAATTTTTGCCAGCCTGTAAGACTTTCTCTCCTAAACCTGCATAGAACGGCACGATGAGACGTGGAGTGTTTGGGATATCAGCTTTTGGGGAGTGAAGTCTGTGGAATCTTTGTCGAATGATATTCTCGATGGAGAGGGGGTAACCATTTTTTAGAAAGGTCCGCACTAAATGGTCAAGTTCTGAACGTAGAAATTCAGGGTTGCATAAGTTAATTGCTCTATCTACCATTCCGCATAAAATCTCACGCAGTACAGATTTGGGATGATGAGAGGAAAATTGGAGATATTGATTTGTGCGAGTAGGTTTTCTGTAGACTAGTTTTTAGCCCATCTGCTGTACGTATAAGCAAAATGTCAAGAAAGGAGTGTGTCCCGTGTTCTTCCTTTTCGACAGTGAAGACAATTTGGTTGGGAAAGATGCTATTTAGAAAGTTTGGGAACAGTTCTTTTTTACCTTATTTATAATTGCGAAGACGTCGTCAACATATGGCTTGAAAATTCGTGGCGCAATCTGTTTATTGACGGTTTCGAAGACTTTTCTCTCTAAGTTTTCCATGAATACTTCTGCAAGGACAGGTGATAAGGGGCTGCCCATCGGGGCTCCATTGAATTGTCGGTGAAATTTGTTGTCAAATTGGAAATAGCTCCTTCTTGCATGCAGAAAGCTATCGGCTCAGTAATGTGAAAGGGTTTAGTTTGGTTCTACTGGAAAGAGTGGTATCACTGCTGAGTAGATTGTATAACACCTTTAGAGTATGGGAAATTGGGATACTGGGAAAGAGGTCCTTGACATCATAACTTACAAGGATTTCATCGGGAGCTAAAGACTACTCTCTAATTTCGTTAACTAGGGTTGGGAGCCCCGATGGGCAGCCCCTTATCACCTATCCTTGCAGAAGTATTCATGGAAAACTTAGAGAGAAAAGGCTTCGAAACCGTCATAAACAGAGTGCGCCACGAATTTTCATGCGATATTTTGACGACGTCTTCGCAGTTATTGGGTTGTTTCA
>KN538434.1:199068-211174 GCA_000797535.1 Trichuris suis
TACGTTTCGTGTACGATTAAAAGTTTTCACTCTTATTTCGCACCGACGACAAAAAACAGGAAAAAAGCCGTAAGTAGCAACATCAGGATGGGAAATAGAGGATACCCATGGAAGGAGCAGCCTTAAGGCAGGAAGTAGTGTTCGTGCTAAGCACTGAATAAGTCTTGAACATTTTTGCAGAGAGTTTTGGGAGCGTAGGTTGCTGTAGTAGGTAGCAGATTAGACTAAATGAGAACATGCGGTTGGGTTGGTCTGATCGTAAAGCTTTCCCGCTGTAAACCTGCGATGATCACCACTGTTTCTTCCAACTTAGGCAAACAGTGTCTTGACAAAAGGTTGTTTGAGATTTCAATTCGCTCCTCTGTTTATAGAAGTGAGAGCGAAAAATCTTGTCCTTTCATATGTAACTGAAAAATCACAATTAACACAGTCGTTTTAAGGAACTAGTGAATCTAATGGACGTTAATAGTTTGTCCAATTTTCTAAGGCTCCACGTGCGGAACTAGAAATAATGAAAATGTGCTTTGATTGCGATTGATTATTCTGCCAAATACGATGCCTCGGGATAGCCAGAGTACCCTATATAAGCTACCAAATTAGTAGTGTAGATTTCAAGCATTCGTGGTATGCGTGGCAGTCTTAGAGCAATTCGCAATTACATGGCCTTTAATTTTCGCTTGTGCTCTTGAAAAGAGCGCGAATACTAAATGGAAATTCTGTCGGAGAAAAGCTGCTCTAGGGAATATTAGCGCAGTCATGTGTCTACTGTTTTCAGAAGAATCAAGTCTTTCAGTTGCCTTTTGCAGGAACGCAATTCAGTCAGACCTGTATAATATGACGCAACAAGCGCTGGATTTGCATCAGCGTATTCAGCCATTCATTGAAACCATGTTGACCTTCTTGCCAACTCATGAATCGGTAGATGGTCGACGCGTTTCCTATTTCTGACTTGTGCATTCATTTTCTTTAGCTATTAGGACCTGGAGTGACTCTGTATATAGATCACGTGCAACGAGTTCTTCATCTTTACAGTCACCTGTTGCACGTTTTGACCGATCTGCGAATGTTACCTGATTTGGGTCCACGGGATATTGTGCACCCGCTGGTTGCTGACAGGGAGCTTGCTGTGAGATGGGTATTTAATAAAAATATGATGTTGACGTGCCCACCTTGTCGCGCTGATAGGTTGTTTTACAGGCCAACGTTTCGATTGTACTTGGGGACAGAAGGTCACCTGCTCCTCCTCAGACAGAAGGTAGTCGAGTAGGTGCTCAAACTGGAGAACAGACATCTGGTACTGCACCCATTGTGAGCACTAGATCCGTCAGTGCTAGACACGCAGGGACCGACGAAGACGATTCAAACGAACAGCGTCCATCAGCTGGTAATTTCTGCTTGTGGATTGTGATTCCCTTTCATTACTTTCTCTCTTGGAACAGTCTTAGGTGTCAGTTCGACCAGTCTTCCCAGTGGTACTCGTCCTACCACCATACGTCCAAGAGCTATACACAATTTCTTAGAGAGTATAATGTCTGCCATAGTTGGACGTCGAAGTAAGCTGTATTCGTTGCGTTTATGCTTGCTTCTAGTCATCCCTGGAAATTTCTTTCAGACTCCAGTAGCTCTGAAGAAGGCGCTGTTTTAACAGGAGCAAGCGGCGACCCTAGAACAAACGAAACGCAACGGCGTCGCCGTAGCGGAGCTGAACACATCAGTCGTCATTTTAATTTGCTTGGTCCAGCTATTGCTCGTGTACCTGTGGGTGATCCTCGTGTAGGCCGTCGGCCCTTGGGCACTTTCACTGCACTTTCAACCGATGTTTCCAACAATGTTTTAAGCACCGGTCGGATTGGTAGAGAAGGCCAAGGGCATCAAGCAGATTTCTTTGACTTCGGTAGACCACGTCATGGTAGTGAACCATTTTTGGATTGCTCTTCGCCACATTGTTCGTTAACTCCGCCGTACGGGCAAAGTTCTCGACGAATGAGCAACTTTCGGGTAGGCAGACGGGGAAGAACTGAATCCGGCGAAACTGCATCAGACGGTTTGGAAGCTTCACTGGATCACATATTTCGCGTGATTATTGATAGCATGCTTTACAACATGCAGAACCGTCCGATGGAACCGCCTAGTACTTTTAAGTCTTCTTAAACGAACATTCGTTTAACCCAGTTTTCTTATAGCCGGACCTATGAGAGCCTTTATACGAGCCGAACCAACGTTTTATTCAGTTTCGATCAACGCTACCGTACAAGAACTTCCAGAAGGAGATGGCAGTGTCGATAGCCGTGTTCCAACGCTGGCAGTACAGTCTGCTCCAGCGGATCTTGGTCGATGGAATGTAGTGAGTCAGCATACTGCAACAACGGCTCCTGCTGCATCGTCTCCAATAACCAGTAGCGAATCCCTGGCTAACTTGTTGCGGTGCGTAGTCTTCATGAGCTTCTTCGGAGCAGAAGGTTTCGTCATTTATGCTTGAAAGGATTGTGTATGAAATTTTTCTTGACGTTCAGGTGAAACACATGCGCAGGGCATTTTCAGCACCATTTTATACGCTTTGGGCCGCACTGGCTTAGAGGAATTGGCTGCAAGAAATTTCCATGCTTTGGATCATAGACGGGAAAGTATCCGTCGATATCTTGTTGACAACGTTTTAAACGGTGTGGAACATCCGACGGATACGCAGATTCTCGATGCTGCCGGAATGTTGCGTTCTGACCTGGGATGCATCAGACAGGGCATCGTACGTCATTGGCTTGTCTCAAAGCGCTCATTTTATAACCACCTTTTTTTATAGCTTTTCAGAAGTGCTTGCGAAGGTTCAAGCGAACTGATGCTTCTGGACAGGCAAGAATTGATCCAGACCGAAAAAATTCTAAAATTTTGTCTATCCCATCGTAGTACGCAAATTTTTCTTATTGATAATAGCTGTGATGACTTACGAAGAAAGTGGCAGTTCGTCCGTTCAATGAGATATTGAGTGTAAAGAAGGAGAGAAAACCCCAAAGGTTTCGGCCCTGATGGTCCCGAAGGCTTCGAGTTTTTTCTCTTCCTTACATTTAGTGCTTCATTAAGCAGATAACCTATCACTTTCTTCATGGAAGTCTGTATGCTTCTTGAATGTTGGATGTCTTGTAACGGGATGGTTGGTCTTCATCTTTTTGATCTTTCACGGCTTTTTCCCGTTCTGTGTTTGTGCAAAATACCTGTAACTAAACTAAGCAAAGTTACAGGTTTCTGCTGCTTGCTTAGTTTAGTTACAGGTATTCTGTATGCTTCTTTTACAAGTGATCCAATCTTTAAGTTGTAATGATTTATTTTCAGATAACGATGGTTTCGGAAGAGGCCTGTGTGACGTGCTCACGACTGCAGTGTTTGAGGTGTTCAAGTTAATAGTGATGTCCGGAGTCGATGGCGACAGTTTTAATGCTGTGCCGCCTAGAGATATGCATGATCGAATAGTAAGGCAGCCTATGTGCGTTAAGTTTTTAATGCTATCCTGTTCATTCAATTGTAGAATAACTTCTTTCAAATGTATTGTCACGATCCTGTTGACAGGATTGTAAATAGGTTTCGAGAGTTCGCTAGAGGATTTCTGGCCATGTATGTTTCTTCATCCGAACGTTACGGCGTCAATAGTGATCATGGTAACGACGGCGTCACGGTTTCGTCTGAGGGCAATGAACGAGACTCAGTTCTATCACAATCAAACTTGAGCAGTGTGAGTGCGCTAGTTAGCTTTGAACGGTAATTTTGCTTCGAGCTTTTATATAGCAAGCGCAACCGGGTCAGGCTCAGGCTCATAAAAGGAATGTAAGCTCAACTGTGCCGCCAATCATTGATAGAGCGGGAAATGACCCTGGAGCAATGATATTCCACCTGCACGACGAACTGCCTCCAGTTAGTTCATTTTCGCGCTGTGCCGTATCTTTTGTCATTCTTTAATTTTTAGCCTCTGATGTCCGTTGTGGAAGAGGATATACTACGTCAGCAAGGGATGCCACCTCAGCCGCCGTTTACTGAGGCATACATCAGTGGCATGCCGGCGAAACGCCGTAGGGTAGAGGTGGCTTTTGCTTTCGGTTCATTTCTTGCTATCTAATTGTCACTTTTCAGGTGATGGAAGAAAATCGACCTCATCTTGCGAACAACGCAGGCGATCTTCTCAGGGAAGCTTTGCACCGAGGTATTTCAGAGATGTACGAGGGAGTGGTGTCCAGCGCGCAGGGCGACACCATAGACGAGGCAGTTGCCAGCGAGGTGTTGAATGATGTTTTCTATCAATTCTTGCGAGAACGTATTCAACGTCGTCTTCGTTTCGACCAAGACTTTGACCGTTTGCGTTTTCCTTTTTCTGAAAAGTATTTCGAACCGTAAGTGTTCGTGAAATTCTTCCTTTTTGTCTGTCCGAGTAAAAGTTTACCTTAGCAGCCTTATAATAGTCTATTGGTGCTGGCGGACCAGCTGACTATGGGTCGTTTTCATTACCATTACCGCCAGGCATTGCACTTTCATGTAGTTCGTCTAAATTTTTCATTGAGCGGATGGAGACCCAAAGTGGTTCAATGGAAAATCGGTTGCTGCCTGAAGTTGAAACGTTCGAGAGGCAAGGTTGGCGATTTACGGCTGTTCGACACAAAGCGATTCTACCTTCAACCTGCTTCTGCGGGAAGAACCAACCTGTTTGCGTTTATTGTCATTATGATGAGCAGCTAAAGATAACAGTTTTGCCAGAGATGATCTTTTTTAAAAATAGTCTACAAATAGAACATCAGTCAGGAGCGCGCATTGAGTTCAACCCATTGGACGCTTTGCGGGAGGTGCCCCAAACGGCAATTACCGGATACTGCGTCGCTGCGACGGAGGTATGGACTAAAGCACGCAGTCAGTGTTTGTCCAACAAAACAGCTACAGCCAATTATGACTGGACCTTTTCAAGCTCGTACAAGGGCACCTATAGCAAGCTTGTGGTATGCTTGGCTTTGAGTAAGACTGTATAATGACCGAAGGAGACATGTTCTTGCAGGCTTCAGTGTCAACCGAAAGCATTGATTACAATTCTTTGCGGATTCGGGAGCCCATTGAGTTTTATCAGAGCTTTCCGCTTTACGAAGACGAACTATCAGATCACGGTTGTTCCATGATGGACCTGAAGTGTCGATGTATGCCCAGTGGCTTTTTCGTACTGTTGCGCTTGTATTTGCGGATTGACAAGGTTGTTGTGCGTGTACTGGAGTGTAGACTTCACTGGCGTTTTGCCAACAATTATGGTCTCAGAGAGTACACTTTAAAGGAGAAAAGCTTTCGTGATCTCAACGGAACAGAACGTGCCGCCATCATGAAAATAGACGAGATAAGTAGCTTACTGGAGCCAGTTGTCATCAGCCGTGAGAGAGTCGACTTTTGTGAAAGCTAGTATTTTTTGTCGTTTTCTTCTGGCTTTATTAAATGGTTTAAAAAGTAGGTTTCTTTTACGTAATAGAGCAGTGTTTCTTTTAAGTAATTTTTAATTACAACGCTGAAGGATATTAAACACTGGGGATGAACTGCGGCTTTTGATTTCATGTTTTCAAACGATTTCAATCTCGTCTATCAGTGATCTTCTTAATTTATTTTCAGACCATTTAGTTGGTTACCGATAACCAACTAAATGGTCTGAAAGTTACCATCAGCGGTAACCAACAGAACTTGTTGGTTACCGCTGATGACGGGTGATGGCCTTATACCCGAAAACTTCGGCTATTGAAAGTTGAATGCAAAAACGGACACCTACCATAAAATAAAAGTTCATACAACATGAAAATCTACGGTCGCGTGAAGAAGAGTTCTGTATTCAAAGAATAAGAAACAGACCAAAATTGACTCTTTTTTCAGAAAGAACGATTAAACCCTGAAAAAAGACTATTAAATATATTGACTCTGCATGATACTGTGTGAATGACTGTATTGTGTTTTGATTATGCATGACATTCTCCAAGAAAACCTGTAGAAGAAAGTAAAGTACATGTGCGTGTTTCTACAGTAAGCCTAGAGTCTCATACGTTCACAACCTCCCCTATGTTGACTACCTCTCCATGTTGACCAGTTTGTTGCAGTCCCTTGGGTGGACAACTTAACTGAGGTTCTACTGTATATTTATAAGGTTTGAATTATATAGCATTTAGTGACGGGTTCATAAATCTTCATGGTAGAGTTTATTTACGGTAGGACCCGTTTTTAAAAAACCAATTTTGTTCTCCGGAGCTTGGTGTGTACCGCTGAAGATGGGTCAAGGGTGGACCCGAAAACTCTGGAGAATAAAATCAGTTTTCTAAAAACGGGAGCTACTGTAAATAAGCTCCACCATAAAGGTTTGAATTATTAGCAAATGTTAGGTCTTAATAACCACTAATAGGTTATTAATTGCAGATATTTTTGAATGCACTTCTGCGTGCTGGAGACGACGAATTCGTATAAGTTGACAAAAACCATAATTTCATCAATTAACACGAAGACTGGATTGGCAACAATCCGTCGACAACTGCCGTGATCATGGATCAAATCTACCTTCAACCTAGTGCAGCTGTTGAATCATAAGCTGGTTTGCGTTTGGTAGAACTATAAATGCACATTATACTCTCCCCTAATAAATATTCCGTTCCATCTGAAAGGGATGCTCTGCTCATTAGTCAATTTCTCTCTTTATTGACCTATGATTCTGCTTCCGTACTTGCAACCATGCAAACTCTACTGATCAATACATAGCTACATAACGGATGTCCAGTTTCTCCAAGAGAACTACATGTACAGATGGTCACAGAAGGCTATTAGATATTGCTTCCCCTTTAAATGAACTTCGCTGGTAAAAGTGCTTTTAGATCTTTCTTTGACATGCTATGTAACCGCAGATCACTTGCGACCACTAGCTGACGCTCATATATGGAAGAAAAAAGTCGCGACAGCATTGAAGCGACCGAAACAAACACGACAAGTGTTCGCGTTTTCGGCAAAGTAGGAACTTTGCTAGAGCCCGCCATTCCCAGTTGCGGTCACACCTTTTCGACTTGACATAACCAGAAGGGACGTGAAGGCGAGCTGAGAGCAACTGATTTATCTGTGGCACTCCTTTTCTACGAAAAGTAGGTGGCATTTACGTCGGATCACTGGTGCTAGTAGTAAGTAATGCACATTGAGAAATCAAATGTTCCACTACTTTTCTCACGGTGTGCTGACGAAATGTCACTTGCGTTGATATTGTACACTCTGCATTCTTAGATACTGCACTTCAGGTTTTCTTTGCAGAGAAGTCATCATGACACAGTGTGCTGAACTCTGCACCTGCATTAAAATAACAATGGTATGTGCAAGACATTATTTCCTAATTCCTTAAAGGCAGTATCCATCTTTTGCTTGCTTGGTTGAAATACATGCATGTCCGGTTTCACTACGTTTCAGCATCCTATTGAAACGTGAAACCTGACCAAGAGGTTTCGCTCGATTTCATTTCGTCAGTTGCCAGATCATAAATAGGGTAAGCAAGACGAATTGCAGACAGATACTGCTCAAAAGGCGTGTTCAGCAGCCGCTGCGCAGGTCGATCACCTGCAGCTCGCATGCGTAAGGGCGCCCACTGGAGCGGGCTGGGTTGACTACATGTGCTCGAAGGTCACATTGTTCCCTTTTTCTCCTTGTTGTTTAAATGGGTCATCACTTTCCCACTTCTTCGCACCCGTCAAAAAATCACCTGCAGTTTATCGATCCGGCCAACAGGACCACTTGCAATGTTTGCTGTTGGTCTGCAACCGACAAGAGGCGTTCCGTGAATACCGGAATTCTAACGGCTCAACCAAGTTGACAACGTGGGCGCAAGAGCGCCAAGCAGTCTGCAGAAAGCTAGCTTTCAACGAATGTCGATTTGACGATCAGTTGATTTATATTCAGACATGAAACTCTCATTGGGAGTTGCTCCAAGGGGCGGCAGTTGAAACTTGAAGATTCATTGACGAGACTAGACGTAGCACGTCTATATAATCGAGAAGAAGGTTGACACTGTGTCCATTTCAGTGGTTCCATTCATGCGGCCGCTGATCGTGTGGTTTGTCATCGTTTCGTCAGTCAGGCAGTGATAAGAGAATTCCAAACATGGAAATGGAGGTGATGGACGACCCTTCACCTTTGGAGGAAAAGAAGAAGGATTTGGTCAGTTTTCTTAGATCCATGAGGTTCCAGATATGTCTCATGCTTTTCGGCTGCATGTTTTGTCTGATGTACGCCAATTTGAGCATGAGTGTGGCCATACTGTCCATGGTGAATTCGACCTTCACTGCATGTGTCTTCGTAGGTCATAATTCAACGTCTTGGGGTTGTGAAAGGGCAGATCACGCGACAACTATCAACGACTACGTTGATAAGGATGACCACACGAACTGGTCAGCAGAAGTGCAAGGCCTCGTGCTATCTGCTATTAGTTGGGGGCGCCTTTTATCACCCGTGATGAGCTATTTAATCTCCAAAACTGACGTTAGTGTGTGCCTACCCATTGGAGTCCTTGCAGCCGCCGGAGCAACAGCGCTCATCCCAATATCCACTGATGTTGGTTACGGACTGGTTATGCTTTGGAGGTTCATAGTAGGCCTGTCTGATGCTGCCGTTCAACCTGCCATTAGCCATTTGTTGGCGAACCATTTTTCTCCAAAAACCAGGAACAACGCATACGGGTGGACCTCTGCCGGTCGTCAGTTTGGCGTACTGGCCGTTTATCCAATCGCATCAATCATCTCTGACTACAATGGGTCAAAAGACGGGTGGCCGTTCGTTTTCTACATAAGTTCAACCATTTGCATCGTTTGGGTGTTTGCCTGGGTCATCTTCTTGCTGCGCCAAAAGCGAAACATGCAGAAGAAGGCTTCGATGTAAGTGTTCGTTTGTCATTGACGTTAGTACTGCCTGTCCGCGCCCAGTTTGTCTTCCTAACTGGAACATATTGCCTGAAGGTTCTTGAGTGCTCTATCTGAGAGATGCTAATCAATATGCTCTGAGTTATTTGCCCAAAAGGTGACCAGTCCTTATTCAGTAAAAAACCTCGCCAACCTCCTTGACATGACAAGTAGCTAGAATATAAGGTTAATGTTCCACTTGTTTCAGCGCATCGATAGCTTCAACAGCTTCAATAAAGAGCATGATAAGCCGGATGGACGAAAACCAACGTGGCCTAAACTGGCGTCTAGTCCTCACCAGCGGCTGCTTCTGGTCCAACGTTGGTGCGGTTCTTTGTCACGAAATACCGTTGAACACGGTTATGATGTTCTTGCCCATGTATATGCGTGATTCGCTTCACTTCTGCCTGCGAACTAACGGTGTGCTCAGTATGCTGCCAATAGTTAGCTTCATGGTGACAAAAATAGTGGCTACTCAGTTAGATCATACTGTTAAGTCGGTTTACCGACCTGACCCGACCAAGACTGCTAAATGGTTTAACTTGATCGCCTCACTGGGCATGGGCTCATTTCTTTTGGGCGTTTCGGCGCTCAACTGTCGCAATCGGGTTTTAGCCGTTATCTTACTTTGCTGCGGGGTTGGACTTGCCGGCTTCCACACTCCCGGTTGCATTGGAACCCTTATGTCCATTGCACCGAGCCATAGTTGCAGTATATGTTCCTTTGTATTCGTGCTGATTAGTACAAGCTCGATTCTCATTCCTATCGTAGTCAAATCAATTGTAACGACCTCATCTTTTGGCCAGTGGCAAATGGTGTGGCAAATCTGCGCCGCAATTGCTTTGCTGCCGGTTTCCTTTTTCACGTTGTTCGGTACAGCAAAGGAACAGAACTGGACAAAAACAGACCTTGACCGACGTATGTCGACAACTGAAAAATTCTAGGTCGCCCCCTTGCTGTATCCCCGTTGGCTGCTAATTCTACGTGTACACTTCCCTTTGGAACTTCAAGTCTTACTATGTTTGTGGCTTAATTCGTGTTTTTGAAGCTACCACACCTGAGGTAGCAGCACTCAGGTTGAAATGGACGAAAGGTGTGCCTCATTGTTTTCTGATAGCTTACTTTTCTCTCCGCAGTCTTGAGAATTAAATTACCTCTTTTGCTGTCAAATAGAAGCAGTCGTTACAGAAATTTATAAGCCGCAGAATCGGTGAAAAATAGCGACTGGCAATAGTAAAGACAACGCCAGTTTTGAAGTGTTTAACAAAATGGTTCGCGCCCCCTTCAGCAAATTCAGTTTACTGGCAGCGACGAAACTGCCCTAGGCGATAAATCGAAGTCTACCGAGCCAAACAATTAACGCATATCGCTTACTGTTGCAGCACGCTGGAGTATTCAATGAACTTTCCGCTTTAATCCTTGTTTTCTGCTGATAATATTGCAATGAACTTTTTCTTCCATCAGTTCTTGAGCGGACTTAAGGCAAACGCTGCTTTCCAACAAAACGCCAAGCCATAGGTGGAACATACATTGAAATTATCTGTTTTATTCGTATTAAACCTGTGCTTTGAGCTGAACTGGTAACTAACGCGTCTCTTATTTTAGCGCATCGGCTCTGTTGAGCTCTCTCAGAACCGCTACAGTGCATAAACAAAAAGTCTGTTTTATTAGAGTTGAAGGGAACATGAGCCTCTCGAGTTCCGTCTTCTTAAATGAGCATGGGTAAGGAGCCGTATATGCCCATAAGTCGTTAACTTCAGACTATCGCTTCACGACATCCTGTTAGGCAAGTTAATTGGGGAAACTTAATTTTTCTAACAGGATATTGCAAAATGACATCCTCAGGATAACTGTTTATAAAACGACGCGGCTTTTGGCCAACGTCCAATTCATACCGAGGACGAATCCAGTTTATTCTAAGTTTCGTTTACGGTTCAACGCTAATAAAATTGCATTTAAAAAAAGGACTCAAAAATAATCCTAGCGTAACGCCTGTCCTTATCAGAATTTGCGTAATTTAATTTAAATCTCTTGTGAATTTCAACGACTGATGAGCTTGATACAGACAAAAAGCTTAAGACACGAAGCTTTCAGGATTGTTCGTATCCCGTCGTCAGCGGAGAAATGTAGAATATATCGTTACGTATCCCACATTTCTCCGCTGACGGTGTGACACGAACGGTACTGAAGACACCTATTTTTACGAACTGTCATCAGTCGTTGGAAAGACAAAAGTTCTACTGAAAACCGTTACAAACATCCATTATCAAAATTTCTTTTGAAAAAAATCTTAACAGATTATCCTGAGGTTGAAACCCAGTATGAGATCACATGGAATATTAAAAGAAAGGACCATGAAAAAAATATGCATTAAGAAGTTAGCGTTTTCAATTAATTAAGACTATTAATCTGCATAATTTAAACAGTGAATAAGAAGTTAGCTAAGGAAATGTTTTCGCTTGCCAGCGTTCCTCATAGCCACTAATTAGTATATTCCAGCAATACTCGCAGACGAAGGTACCAGTGGCCTAATAATAAATTACTGGGTGACTCAATCCGAACTCGTTTTGTGCTTGTGGTTCTTTGCCACTTTTCTAACTAAGCCTTCCTCCTGTCCTTGCTGGCGAAGGTCTAGGTTCGTAGGTCTGTAGCGTGCGCGCACAAATGCCCATACAATAACGTTACAGGGGGTCCCCGACTTACGATATGTTCGGTTCCGGGCGCTCCATCGTAAGTCCAGGCGCCTAAACAACGCATTTAATGCAGGACTGTTCCGCGGTCATTTCGCCGGAGGGAATTCCACCATGGCCGTTCAAGGTTCGTTATCTTTGATTCAGTGCCCGAAATAGGCGCAGATTCAGATTTAGCGTTAGGATGGGGAATGTGTCTTAAGCTCGGCAGCACTGAATGAAGTTCAGCTTTAGAGGAGTGAAAGGAGTAGCACGCGCGTCTAGGCAGACCAGGGGAAGTTATAGGCCACCGATTGGTAGCGCCCGGGAGCCTGAAACTTTTACCTTATTGCACTGACTGAGTTAATCAGAATCCGGCGCGCTCCTCATTTCTGGATATGCGTCTTCATGCGTCAAGAGAGCAGAGGACATCTGGGAAACCGACAGGCAAGGTTCGCAATTTGCAATAAATTAAGCGTTTGGCCTGCTCCCATTTTTACAGATTTCTCATCCTCATCCTTT
>KN538434.1:214238-224888 GCA_000797535.1 Trichuris suis
CCGGGGAGCTATGTAGCGTGCGCGCACAAATGCCCATACAATAACGTTATCTCGTTCTTCTCGCTATTCTTCCTTATCGCTTCCCTGCAGCTCGCACGCATGTAATTAGCGTATCGATCGAAAGCTTTATAAACGCACAGCCGATGAGTAAAATTCTATTCTCCGGTTCACTGACGCTACAGGTCTTTTCCTTTGTCTGTGGGGTGACAAAAATCATGTCCGCCCGTAATACTTTCACCGTAGTGCCGCCGGCGCTTTGCGCCGTTTCGGTACTACGCCGAAAGTGTTGCGCATAAAAATGGAAGCATTCACAACAGCTGGCCAAAAGAATGCTCTAAAGCCAATCACAAGGAGGAAGATTGATGATTGCAATTTTTTTGGACTCACATAGCCCATTAACGGAGAGTTACTTGCGGAAGGACGCAAAAATTACCGGTGCAAGTTACCATCAGGTGCTTGTTGAGGAATTGAAGCCTGCAATCCGACGCAGGACGACAAATGCTACTGTCGAAAGACGTTTTGTTGTTGCATGACGGTGCCCTTCTCCATGCAGCTTACCTCAGTGTTCAAATCATCGAGAAACTGGGGCCTCAAGTACTGAGCCATCTTCCATATAGTCCTGATCTGGTCCCTTCCGACTACCTCGTGTATGGACCTCTTGAAAAGGCCATAAGAGGTCGTCGATTCACCTCAGATGTAGAAATGCAAGAAGTGGTGCACTTGTGGATAATTTCGCAACCGAAAAAGTTCTTTTCTGATGGCACGAAGAAACTTGTGAAGAACTGGAACTTGAGCGCTGAAAAGCAAGGGGACTATGTCCAAGTATGAAGCTGTTGTAAGCACTTCGTGTTTATTGAAATAAAATTTATTACTATTACGTCAACAAACTAGGGTATTTTCTGCATGATAAAAGCCAATTACTTTCGGTTTCAAGAAGAATTCTTCATGCAAAAGAGTGGCGTAACAATGGGCAGCCCTATATCGCCCATTCTAGTGGAAGTATTCATGGAATTATTGATATACGATCAATGACGGATCAGGAAAGATCTGAAAGATCTAAACCTACGTTTGAATGAAAAGTTAATATTCGACTAAAGGAAAAAAGCTGAAAACATAAATGAAACGATTAAAGATCTATTTAGACATTAATAATGTGTTAACAATGGTGCCAACTGATTGTTACCTTCAGATATTAGCAGATTAAGACATGTTCAAATAAAAGCGTTACGCTTTCAGGGCTCACTATACCCCATCGTCGGCGAAATAAACAATCGAGACGAAAGGGTAACATCAACCCCAAAGCTTCGTGCTTTTATTGCTTTCTCTATGAAAGGTTTCCCTTTAAATTCTTTCTGCTGTATCTGAACCCGTTCCGTTAACACGAAAAACTTTTAATTCGCAGACCTTTCAGCGCACTCCTTGCTCTGTCATCAGCGAGTAGTGAAGACGAACAGTTATTACTTTCGGGACACTGCACTTCAAACGACGGAGGACGCGAGTTTAAACAGAAAAAATCCATCTTCCTTGGAAGTACAGGAGCTCCTCCTTATCCTTGGGTTTGACTCAACGCGGTTTGTCTCAAGAAAGCAATGACGTTATTTTCAGCGGAGATTGACGAATCGCTGCTGAATATAACGGTGGCGCAGTATTCTTTTTGCGTATGTAGAGCTACGATTCCATCACGTGACTTGAGAAAATGCTTTTTTCTGTTCGTATGGCTTCTCAGCTTGCGCAAAATGTTAATAGCTATTGTTACTGTGACGAGCTATCATTCTCATTTCCTCAAATTAGGTACAAGTATACCTCATACTATGTAAGTCCACTTCCCAAAATGGCTTATACGTAGTAATAGATTTCCTTACTCATAGAAGCTTGAATATTGGACGTCTGAGAAAGGGTGCATAAGTTTTCATACGGAAAATACTGCAAAGCCGCTTACTGTGCCAAAATTTTTAAGTTATTCACCCTTACCGCGTGTTTGATGGATTGGGAAGTCCATTGTTTGGTTAACAACAGCAGAAGTTTAAAAAGATAACAGCACAGCTTGGTCTACTGAAGATGATATAAGGACATACCACAAGTTCGAAAACTTTTAATCACCGAAAAGCTTTGTAACAGCAGACGAGTTTCACTCAATACTTTGATCATGAAAGCAATTAAGTTTACACACCAGTGTCCTCCTGCAAACGAGCTATCGCCCTCTTCAGAGTCAAAGGAGTTACTGCGCTGTCAGAATGGAAGACTAGTGCTCAGTGGATGACGCCCTCTGGCAAGACTTATCAAGAATGGCAATGCTGTTGTGTCGTGAATTCACATTCCGTAACTTGCATTGGGACGCGCTGCACGCGGTCACACTAGAACAGAAATTGAACCCTGGGCTTCAAAATCGCCCCCTTTGCCCATCACTGCCCTAGCACATCCTCAACTCAGGATCCTTCAAGCTCGAGTTCTGAGCGTGATAGTCCTTCAAGTTCCAACCATATTGACAATGAACAGCTTCCGCTGCGATAGCGTTTACTATGAGAGAAAGCATAAAAGCAATTCCTCACTAGGTGAGTTTCTCATTGCAAGCGATCCGTCTGACGCATGGGTTCTCAAAGTGGGCTATATTGCTTCCCGGGGGCGATGGGAACCCTATGCGGGACGCTGGGAATCACATAAGAGGAGCCCTGGCAGAATTATCCCTAGCGCAGGAGTGCTATCGGATAGACCAGCGCATGAGTCCTGGCTGTTCACACAGGTGACGGCACGCCTCTACATCTTGTCATAGCTGTTCACTGTGAAGAAGTACTGCTGAAGCAAAGCGCTATTGGTCTCGGAATGGTTGAATTAGCTTGCAAATTACCGAAGTCTTGTTCTGAAGATTTCACTCCCTGTGAGCCCAATCTTATTATTGTGAATCAGCTGACTTATATTTTGAATTTCCAATTCGCAGCGAGGTTTTCCTTGTCTACGCGCTTTCAGTTTTCCTCAGCGAAAGTATGTCTAATGATTGAAAAGGGTTCTGATGCTGTGGATGCAAAAATTTTCCACGGGGGGGGGGTGACGACAAATTCCTATCCCTGAAATTTTCCCACGGGGGGGGTGGAGCGGAAAAGCTTGAGAACCTATGGTCTGACCTGTAGTCAGAAGGTTCACTTCTTGCCGAAAGAGTATCAATCACTCGTACAGTGCCCTTGAAAAAACTCCCCTTTTCTCTATTTATAGTTGTGCCGTATTCGTACTTATATTTCGAATATCTTGTTCGAGACGGATTGCTTCATTAAACAAAATGACGCTTACGTGATTGAGGAAATGAAGTGCTACGCTGTCTGCATGTTATATCACGCAGTCATATCTATGACGTCCGAGTATGGATTCAATATGTGCAGACAGTATCATCACCACAGTTCCATTAGATGTGGTGATTCGAAAAAAACCTAACATTTTTTATTTTCTTTGCAGGTTAACTCTTTTTTCAGTTACGCCTTTTCTTGGTGTAACCTTCAACATGGAGCTTTCGGGTCGCCAATGACTTGTCATCAGCACAAACGTGGTAAGCTAAGACGTGAAGGACCTGTTCACAAGATAGCTTCCCCATGGGTGTAACGCTCGATGTACTGGAAAAGCTTCTTGACGTGGACCGAACGCTAGAGCAAAGGACCAATCTAAATGCCTTCCACGTCAACAAACTAGGGTATTTTCTGCATGATAAAAGCCAATTACTTTCGGTTTCAAGAAGAATTCTTCATGCAAAAGAGTGGCGTACCAATGGGTAGCCCTGTATCGCCCATTCTAGCGGAAGTATTCATGGAATTTCTAGAATTTCTAGCTTTTTCCACTGCTGACGCGTCCATTATCGCGATGTTTTTCAAACGGTACGTGGACGACATCTTCGCTATCATAAAATCGAGAAAGGAGGAGATTTTTCTTGAACACCTAAACAGCCCATCTCTGAACCGTATTTTTTTCCCATTGAAAAAGAAGAAAATGGGAAGCTCCCCTTCCTGGACGCACTCGTCATCAGGGATGGGCGCAGCCTAAAGACAACAGTCTATAGAAAGCCTACACATTCGAACTGGTATTTGCGCTTCTCTTCCCACCATTCATGATCAGTAATAAGACGCAGAATTACACTGGGATGACTGACGGAGCAACAGCAATTTGTGATGAAGAATTCCTTGCGGCTGAGCTAGGACACATTAAAGCAACATTCTTATACAATGGCTATCCACAAGGATTAATTTCCTCAGTGACAAGACAAAGAGTCAGCAGACCAGAGGTGGTTTTGCCAGGCCAGAATGTTCCCTTACTTGTGCTGCCTTACTACAAAGGTTTAGGAGAGATTAGGCGGATGGGCAAAGAGATTGGTTTCAAAGCATTTTTCGAAAGCTCTTCTACGTTGAGAGCGATGGCTAGGCATGACAAAATACGATTGCCGCCTGAGGATAAGCCAGTTGTTGTTTACCAGGATTTGTGCAGTTGTTCCGCCTCCTATATCAGAGAAACCGGCATCAGTTTGCCTCAAAGGTTCAGCCAACACCTGAGCTGCCTTAGCCATTACAAGAATGCGCTTTCTGACCTCCAAGGAAAAGAAACAAAACTTCGCGGAAAGCCTAAAAAACAGCCCCACGAGGCGATGGACGAAGCAATTTAAGGCATCGGCCACAGTGGAACACGCCTCCCACTGCAACGGTCAATTTTTTCCAAAGGTCATTAGCCATGACGAGGACTTCAAACTAAGAAGGATAAAGGAAGCCCTATTCATTAGACATAATGAAGTGATTAACCGAGACAAAGGAAAGGAGGTCAGTGACATTTGGACCAACCTCATTACACGGAAGAATTTGTGCAAAACAAAGAATTAACCCCATTTTCGTCTATAAAACCTTAACCCCATTTTCGTCTATAAAACCGACTGTATCCCTTCACCCGAACATTTGAGCGCTGAAGACGGAACGTGTCAGTTCTGAAAGCTACGCAGTTGTTGTTATTATTGTTATCAATAAATTAGTTCTCCGCCTTTTTATTGTGGCCAATAGCATAAAAACAGGGATTAACGTTAGCAGAGATGAAGAAACAACTTGGACCTGTTACCAACTAACCAATTTTCAGGTTTCGTTTGCAGAAAAGAACATGAAATTTCAAAGAACCGTTAAAAAGAGCGGGATTAAAGCATTAAACGAAGGGCACCACAGTTTGTGACTCACGAGGAACTAAACGGTTTGTTGCTAACAATTTGTGACAGTTTTGAAGGTCCCATAGCTCATTACTGATAATAGATAAACTACGTTCACTTAGTAACAACATTTCGTAACTGAAAATGTCAAATGCCACGTCGCTGAAAAGTGCAATGAAAAACTCCACATTACAAAACAGTACGGTTTTTCAAAGTTACCGCTTCTTGGCTTGAAGCGTTCCAGTCAAACATGTGAAACGCACATAATAACAAAAGTGTAAAAAGTGCTCAAAGATTAATAGTAACACATTTTTAATGATCTCTGCAAGTTGATGAAATGTGTTGGAATGAAAAGAAATATGTTCGAACGAGGCAAGTCAAATACGTACAGTGATTAACGTGAAATCAGCGAAAAACGACATGAAAAAAATCGAACTCTCCAATGTGGATTTCGTCGCCAAAGTTCTCACCACGAATAGATGAGCAGAAGTGAAAGACTTTCTCTTATGGTGTTTGAGCGAAAAGTTCATCCAAAAGGGATCTATCAGCTGGGGATACAAATTCCTTCAGACCTGAGCAGAAAAAAGGTGATCACAAGAAATCAGAAAAAATATAGGCAAAAACATTTATGCGTACCGGAAATGATCCCTTCATTCAAATTAGATCGTTCTGATTGAATGAAGTCAACAATGGATAAAACGTCTTTTGTGTCGCTGTACCGCTTACAGGCCTTTAACAAGTGAAATAACACATTGTGGGGAACCATCTGTTGCACCTCAAGCAGAAAGAACTGTCAGCATAAGGAATATACCGTCAACCACAGTTCTGTGCAAGCATTCGCGTATACTACAAAGGATAATAAGATTACGCAATACACCTATAAGGAATTAGAAATTGTTCTTTTGGAATAAGCTCCTCTTAGGTATTAACAATTTCTTCAAGTCTGACAAAATTACTTATTGTAGTTTCTGCACGGTGGGACCCGTTGATAATCAAGTTTTTACTCCGGAGCTTTCGGGCCCACTCTTGACCCGTCATCAGCGGTAAAGAATTAGTGGAAATCGATTTCGATTTTTAGTAATAAAAGTTGTTATAACAGGGAAGTTCGTTACTTGAAAAATGAAAACATCTGGACCTGTTACTAACTCACCAATCTTTAATAATGTTTACTTATTACGGAAAAAGGTACAAACCGTTTACTTACACTTACATGCAATTCTAAACCTTCAGAGCTTCCGGAGCCTAGCCCCCTATTTTGTCATCATTAAAAACCGAACCGGACAGCGCTAGGCCTCGAAAGCTCCGAAGATTTAGAATATTTTGTAAGTATACAATAAGCGGTTTGTACCATTTTCCGTAATAAATAAACATATGAAATATTGTATCTGCCGTATAATAGAAAGCGCGCAACAGTTTCTTCCTGGCTTTTAGAACAGTTGAAGATTGCCATGATTTGAAACGGTCGCGAAAAGTCACTTGCCTTTGTTAGTTGCTGTATAAAACTGAGAAACGCGGGTTTTAATGAGTTATTTTGAACGAAAGGAAATTCTTTTGTTAGCGTATGCCATTATTGAGGCGCTGATGACGGGAACCGGAGTTTCCCGAAAGCTCCGCCAATAATAAAAACTGAACGGGTCGCACATCCGTCTTGAAAACTATGATTTTCCACACGCCCGTTAGAAGGAGTTTCATTTTCAACGCACTTTGAATTCGTTAAGTAAATACAATTTCCATTTTCCATTGTGATAATCCAATGTCATTGTTCAAACTCTAATTTAGGGTAGAGTACAGCATTTTGTGGAATCAATCAAGTTTGACCATATCATGCTTCTCGGTTGAATGTGACGTTATGTCTAATGCAGAATGGTTCTTTTATCTTGCGTGATCGTAAATTGGTTTCATAATATAAGATTTTTGCGCTAACCGGCTTGTTACATTGAACGATGTGCTCCGCCACTGCAGAAGCCTTAAGTGCTTTGTCCATACCAATAAGAGGATTTAACTTTGCCTGATGTCCACAGTTCGTAACTGGGCCTCCATTTTGTAGGTTATTCTTCGCGTTGTTGTACCATGTTAAGCATTTCATGTGTTGATTTAATCGTTGTTGTAATGCACAACAAGTTTAACCAATGTAGGCCGCAGAGCACGCACAATGAACCATACAGACAAGACCTGTTTTTCGCTGACTGGAAGTTTTGGCTTATCGTTACGAAGAAGCCAACGTAGATCAGGAGAACTCTTAGAGACAACTTTGAAACCTAAACGTCGACCTAACCGTAAGATCTTTTCACCTAATCCCACAAAATAAGCAAGAATAAGACTAGGAACATCTGCGCTGTGTGCGACAGAAGAATCACATCGCTAAAGTCTAGATTGAATGACCTTATCTATATAAAAGGTTGGGGATAACCACTTATTGAACGAACTTCGCGAATGTAGTTTAGTTCAGGGTGGAAAAATTCAGGATTATATAATTTAAGTCTTCGATTGACTATGCCGCAAAGGATGCTAATACGTGAGCTAGCCTTATCACTTACTAGGCTAACCCGACAGCCTACGCTTCCAAAACATGTAACCATTAGAAACGAACGTTTAGTTTTGGTTGTTTAAATGCAATGGAAACGAATAAATAAAAAAACCCGTTAACAATTTATTACGTACACATAGCCGTAGAACTTACTACACAGGTTAGCTCGCTAGCAGCGAGGAAACAGGTGGTGGAGACTCATGAGCTGCACGCTTACGCTAAGTTGCAGTGACCAACTTTCGACACGCGAATTCACTTTTTCGTGACACAGCCCGTTCCCATCTAGAGGGCTTACTGTACTTAAGTCTACGATGACCGGCTTTGTACTGAACACGTGCAGAGTTCTCATCATTATTTTGTACGTAAGACCGTGTAACAACTACTTTCGTAGAATAGAAGAGTATAAGGTATAATCATTAGAACAATACCGGATGAAATGTCTAAATGACTCCGTATTTTGTACAGGGGTTTTGATTATACGCGGAATTCATGATTAAGTTGTTTCTTCTTACGGAGTAAGTCCCGTTTGGAAAGTAAAACTTTTATTGTATTACGTAGCTTTCGGGCCTCTCGTGACCCGTCCTCAGCGGTGTTAAAATCGATTCGAAGCGGATTTTAACACCGCTGAGGACGGGTCACGAGAGGCCCGAAAGCTACGGAATACAATAAAAGTTTTACTTTCCAAACGGGACTTACTCCGTAAGAAGAAACAACTTAATCATGAAAACCTACTGTCCCGTACCAAAAAGCTACATTTTCAAAACTACACGCGGAATTTGACTTAACATAGAAAGCTCGGAACCAGTTAAAGCTAACAGTGAGGGCCGAATGCATACCTAAATTCTAAGTAAGTGATAAAACGAGCTTACTTTACGCGCAAAAGATCTGGCTTTTACAGCGGTTTCTCTGTCAAAACAGGGTTCTGACGTCGCCTTAAACACGCCGAAGCACATTTGAACACGCATTCACTGGAATAACGAGGCGAAGAAACTACCTGATCTGCCGAAGGAGCAGCATTTTCATTGCTACGAGGTGGACTTCCCTGAAACAACAAAAAAAAATTGAATTTTCCAGGAAGCACTCGCTGCTACAATAACCTGATTCCGGGCTGAGGAGTGCTGAAGTCGCAGGCTGGACGGGAACTAGAAACGCACGAATATTAATAGTATTTTAGAGAAGCTGATAAAGGAAGCAACCACCTGAGCTTGACAAGGTGAGCCCTCAGGCACAATGTCTGGCGTCGGCTAAAAAATAAAAGACAACACTGTGAATATAAGTGAACAGAATAAGCGTACTTTGAGACGAATGATCTTCCTTGGTAAGGAATGATACTGAACAATTTCAGGGATAAGTTCACTACATTTCTGGATCTGAAAAATACGGCCAGCTAATAATAAAATTCTTACAATCAGTACACACTGTGGTAGGAGTTAATTCCTGTGAAAAGGAGTAATTAGCCAAGGCATCCCAAAGACTTGCTGACGCTGTGTCCGCAACAGGCCTTCTAATTTCAGCTGAATAAAAGTTTTGCAATGAGGACCAAACACTTTCACTGGGCGACGGTTCAGAGACATTATTGCTCCTAAGTCCTGAAAAGATTAGCTAATCAATATTAGCATCAGGAACAAAAGCAGCACCAAACTACCTTCCTGCGAACCGTACACACTTTCTAAAATTTCAAATGCAGCTGTGCTTTCAGCTGAAGCTTGACCAACCTCCTTCAATTCAGAGTGACGACACGAGAGAAACAATATTATCAGCAGGTAACTCACAATTTCTCTTTTCGTTGGAAGTCGAACAGTTTGCGAGTGCCGCTTAAAGAAACCTGACAAAGCCCCGACAATTTCTCCAAAGTGTCTAGTTGAAGTTACAGAAGATCGAAGCCAACGGGGAAAGCGATCTAAAGGCCAATCGGAAAACCTACAACACTGAAAGATAGTTACAAAATCCATTAAAGATTCCCACAAAATGGAGAGCTACCTACAGTCAGCAAGGATTACTGCACCAAAATCCTCTTTGTGCCGAATGACCCGACCAATAGCTTGATTAACGGCTCTGACAGCTTCTAAGACATACCAAGTTTCGCCATCGACGTTCTGCAAACTTCCAATTTCAGAGCAAAGAAGGGAATAATACAGCCAATTGCCATCGCAGCGCCAACGATGACGACAGGTGCTCCCCGAAAGCTTCGATATTACCGTAGGTTGAAATAAAGGGTTACCGCACGTACTGCAAAACCATGGAATATAAGAATACCGTTACAAAAAGTTATACCTTTGCAATTATCACCATTTTTATAAGTATCAAAGCAGCGCCTTCCATCTGTAGCACATCTAGTAATCATTCTTAAAGTTATGCAACAATTAAATGATCATGAAAATAACAGCGTACGTTGCATCTTAACAGGAATAGGAAGAGGAATTAGTTGATCTTGAACACTGGATGGTTCTTAACGGGTCCAAAGGTTTTCATATTCGAACTTCAGTACCGTTGTTCCTTGCCCGTTCTTGGTTTCTGAAATTAAACCAAACAAGCGCCCTACCAACGGATGGATGGGCAGTCATTAGAGATAAAAGCAGAACAATGGTACTTCCGGAGCTTTCGGGACCACTGCATCCCGTCTCCGGTTATTTAAAGGCTGGGGAGGGGCGCCAGACGGTATGGAACAGAACAATGATACTTTCGGGACCACTGTGTCCCATCTTTCTGTAAGGCTGGGGGCGCCAGACGGCATGGAACAGCACCTGGTTTTACTGATAAGAGCTGTCCAAATCAAGCTGAACTCCACCCCTTTGTCACGGTTAATGAATGTGTTATTGCGGACAAATAATACATCCATTAACCGTGACAAGGCAGTGGGCCATCCTTATCAGCAAAACCAAGTGCTTTTCCATACCGTCTGGCGCGTCTCCCCAGCCTTTAAATAACCGATCCTCGGAGAGTAAAGCTTTCACAACCATCATCG
>KN538434.1:278059-288171 GCA_000797535.1 Trichuris suis
CAACGCTTGTACGTTTTGGCAGTTCGTTCAGACCTTGCTTGCCTGTTCATTCCATTAGTTCTCTGGCCTTCATCTGCAGCTGTTAGTTTATCCCACTTGGTTCAGCCCATTTGTTTCGCCGCTATTCTTTTTCTGCCGTTCCTTTTAATTCTTTGGCCTTCTTTGCCTTCTACTATGCCAGATTTTGTTTCCCGCTATTGGTTCATCTTGCCGTATATTGAACGATGTCACTTTGCTGACGCTGTCTGTACTGATTTGTTTCGTTGGCCTTAGCTTGGATCAGTTATTGGATCTACTAATTGGATGCTGATGGCGAAGTGGGGAGAGTTGTGAAAGTTTCACCAAGTACTCCTTTGCGGCAGCAGCTGAACAGATGATTTTGCCAGTAAAAGTCATTTAAAATAGTAGCTAGTGCGTGCATTTATATCACGCACAAATGGAAAAGCTGACCTTAATTGTTTCAATACATTTAAGCCTGCTTGTTTCGCTCGCGCGTTTAAAATATCAGAAATTTGAGAAAAGCTTTCCAGTACAGCCAACGAAAAAGCTTATATAAGCTAAGTAACCGCTTTTGGGGCTACGCTTTTGCCACGCTTCTTTTCTGCATGTCCTGTTTCCACGAGTCCACTTGCTAGGATTGCATGGGGTACGTTTCTGTTGTGCTACGGACATGCGTTTTGAGGAGCCTACGTTCTACTGGATCGGTCTTCGTTAGCTTACATTCCTAGCGACGGGACTGCGAATATATGCCTCGTCGTGTATTCTCTATGCCGTGTTATAGAATAGTCATTCTCAACCGTTTTTCGAGATTCCTCCTGGTATGTACGAGACCCTTTTTTCTTATTGGACCGTTGCGTTTGTTCTTCTCTCTGCACCGACCGAGTGCTTGGAGCAGCCTAATACAAGCTATACAACACGGATAGGTCGTCATCACGAAATCATTTATTGATGAACAGCAAGAAATGTTGCATTCTGACAAACTGGAAGAAACTACTTTACAAGATAATAACGCTTTTCTCATGGTTTATGTGAGATTCCGGAATGTAAGCGAATTGATGGGAGAGATGCTGCTTTCTAGGCCGTTGACAATTTTTGAGGAAACTCAACGTTACTTTAAGCAAAGTGATATTCCGCTGGACGATATCATTGTCTGCGCAACTGATGGTACGGTCTTAATGCTAGCACGACACAGATAATGCATAGCCCACCTCCTGAAGTTAGCAGCAGTAGGAGACGATCGCACCCTTGAGCTCATGCGGATCGTCCCAAACCTATACGCAAGGAAACGGGAGACACATTTTATGACCTCCTAAACGTGTGCATCCTACATTCGATTACTGGTCGATTGGAAGTATCAGCCGCCCAGGTTGAGTTGCAAGTTCGACAGAGTTTGATTGTAACGTAACATAAATACGTGTCAAAGTAACATAAATACGTGTCAACACTTCGACCAGTTTGGAAAAGATTTTTGAATCAAGAATGATCAATCAAATAAGTTTCCAACATTGTTGGAAATGCTTAAAAATCCTTCATCTCCTTTTCGTCAACTTAGTCGAGAGCGGATTCACTAGGGTGGTTTCCTCACGAAAACCCAGCAAAGTAATGGATGCCGCGGCATGAGGTGTCCTGCGACTATTACTGTGTAGTTTGGAGCCGGACACCGTGGAAGTTGCAGAAAAGCGCCAAGCTCAAGGGCGGCATTCATTTTCACAGATGGTTTTGTTTCATGGCTCTTTTTTAGGTTTCTTCCAGTTTGTCAGAATGCTCAACATTTCTTGCTGTTCATCAATAAATGATTTCGTGATGACGACCTATCCGTGTTGTATAGCTTGTGTTAGGCTGCTCCAAGCACTCGGCCGGTGCAGAGAGAAGAACAAACGGAACGGTCCAATAAGAAAAGAGGATCTCGTACCTACGGGGAGGAATCTCGAAAAAACGGTTGAGAATGACTATTCTATAACACGGCACAAGAATACACGACGAGGCATATGTTCGCAGCCCCCTCGCTAGAAATGTAAGCTAACGAAGACCGATCCAGTAGAACGTAGGCTCCTCAAAACGCATGTCCGTAGCACAACAGAAACGTTCCCCATGCAATCGTAGCAAGTGGACTCGTGCAAACAGATCATGCAGAAAAGAAGCGTGGCAAAAGCGTTGCCCCAAAAGCGGTTACTTAGCTTATATTCGCTTTTTCGTTGGCTGTACTGGAAAGCTTTTCTCAAACTTCTGATATTTTAAACGCGCGAGCGAAACGAGCAGGCTTAAACGTATTGAAACAATTAAGGTCAGCTTTTCTATTTGTGCGTGATATAAATGCACGCACTAGCTGCTATTTTAAATGACTTTTACTGGCAAAATCACCCGTTCAGCTGCTGCCGCAAAGGAATACTTGGTGAAACCTTCACAACTCTCCCCACTTCGCCATCAGCATCCAATTAGTAGATCCAATAACTGTGAGCCAAGGCCAACGAAACAAATCAGTACAGACAGCGTCAGCAAAATGCCATCATTCAATATACGGCAAGATGAACCAATAGTGGGAAACAGAATCTGGCATAGTAGAAGGCAAAGAAGGCCAAAGAATTAAAGGAACGGCAGAAAAAGAATATCGGCGAAACAAATGGGCTGAACCAAGTGGGATAAGCTTACAGTTGCAGGTGAAGGCCAGAAAACTGATGGAAATGAACAGGCAAGCAAGGTTTGAACGAACTGCCAAAACGTACAAGCGTTGGAGCAACGGAATAATTTCAGCGCGATGAATTGGGCAAGCTGGACGAATGGCCGCAAATCAACGTCAATGAACCGATGGAGATGGACCAAGAGGGTCGAACCAAACTAAAGGAGTTGAAAGGTGGAAAATTAACTAAGAGCAATCGTCCATCCACAGCAAGGAACGATAGCGAATCACGGCCAGGCTAGAAACGAGGGCGAAGTAAACTCATGGTCGGTGGCGAAGTACAAGCGTTCACTGTTTATTGGACGCGGTGCCGCAAAGAGAAAGCTACGGCAACGCGAACGCCACGGCAGAGTGATCGCCGGCAAAGTGAATCGCACCCTACAGATCAGCTCCACATTCTGTAGTTATTCCACGATAGGTTGCCCAGGCGAGCCATCGAAATGAGGGATAAGCTTAGGGTCGATGGATCCGACGGCTCTGGATGCATCCAGGTTGTCTGGATAGCTTGTAACAAACGTTTTACTCAAGCAGAAAACGTACAGCGGTGAGACGAAACGGCCGAAGCACACACAAGAGAAAACGAGCAACTACTGACACCAAGCAGCGAAAGTGAACAGAGCTCGCACGAGCGACGGGGACAGTGAAGGGGAGCGACTGCCACTCTGAATGCTCCTGTCCTTCCTATTCATTCCGCACACCCTTTCCTTCAGAGCAGATGAGTCAGAACCTCCTGTTGTTCCTGTTCGTTCGGCACACCCTTTTATTGGGAGCAGATGTGCCAGAACAGCGTTCAGCCTATTTGTTCGCCACACTCCATCGGCGCAGAAAATTTTTTGTTGGGCGACACCAGGTTCGGCGATGCAGTAGAACAGGGGTGGGGAACCTCCGGCCCGCGAGACCATTCCGTCCCGCCTGCTGAGGCAACCGCACGCGTACACGAGATTCAGTGAATGTGGGAGCTTATTTTTCATAAGGCGATAAACTTTGCAATTCCTTTTATTCGTCCATTCTTAACGGGTGTTGGATAGGTTTTCTTTCTTTCCTTTTTGCGGTGAACACTAAGAACGGGTTGTTCACCGCAAAAAGGAAAGAAAGAAAACGCGATAAACTGATTGTAAGTGAATCCTAATGAAAGCGTAAATCTTTGAGTAACGAGCAGGGAGCGTCAGGTTGGCTAAGACTACCTTGCTGTCGTCTCTCTGTGGACAAACCGACGTGCAAATAAAGCGGGCTATGTTTCTTGCTTGAGTATCCTGTACGGCCCGCGAATGATCTTTTAAACGTCCAGACGGCCTGAGGCAGCAAAAAGGTTTCCCACCCCTGCAGTAGAAGCTCTTCTGTGTTGCCTGCCGACGTGGACGCCTGCTGTTCTGTGTCGCCATCCGTTTTTTTTGCGGTGTTGCGAGAATAAACGGGGAGATTTCCGTCAAAATTTTTTAATCAAAAATGAAAGATTTATTAACGGTGTTTTGAAATTTCATTAAATTGATAGTTAGAAATCAAAACGGTTTATTGGTACTTACGTGGTAACTGGAATTTCTTCGGAGCTTTCAGAGCTACCCACGCTCCGTTCTCAAATTTTTTAATATGAACAAACTCCCGCTATGAAAGAAAGCGGTCACGAAGTTAGAAGGTCTGGTCCACGCAATAATTGTATCTGCCGAAGTTGACAATTCAGCAACCCAGCTCTGAAAACGCCGCTCCACTCGTTACGTGGAATGTTTTCAAATTTTACTTGAAGTGCCTCCCCATTCGCTGAGGTGTTCGTTAAGTACATCAGTTCTTCATCCGGGAAGGACACTATGCAGTTCCAGGAAAATGGAACATTCGATTGCATGAAGCATGTATCCAAAAGAATCAAGCTGCCGACAGCTTCTAAAAAATGCGCGTTTGTTTTCTGTTAATACGATTTGACGTGACAGGTTTTACCTGTAAAGCAAATGAAATGGCTGAAGTCATAATTTAAACAGTTTTTCTTGAACCACACAGTATTATAGCGAAACCAAGTGCACCTTTTAAAACATATTCAAATTACAGGCTCTTGAAAGATGGATGCTTTGTAACGGGATGGATGGTTTTCATTTCGACCTTTCACGGCTTATCCCGTTCTATGTTGTGTAGACCAGCCATTCTCAACCTTTTCTCCCCTGGGTCCCCCTTGGAAGGTTTTCTCGGGTGGCAGGCCCCCTTTTCTTATTGGTCAATTCATTTTTGTGTTTTTGTGAAGCAGCCAATCAGCTTTCAACGATAACCTCCTAGGATCAAGTTAATGCACTGATAGAATGCGAATATGTAGTCGTCAAATCATTATGAACGCAAAGAAACTAAGCAAACTAAGCACTCTGACAAAGTGACAGATCCCAAAAAAGAGTATATGAAAAAGAATTATCAAACTAATGAGATCCTTGAGGTTGGCGCTTCTTTGCAAGTTTCATGATGTCTGGTTCCAAGTTGGATAATGACAGCCGCAGGTCGCCTCTGGTCGCGACATCCATTCTGTTCCTAGATTTTGTTAAGGCAGCTTGATGAGGAACCGTAGACCGTTTTACTCGAGACACAACAGAACACGAAGTAACGCGTGACACACTAGCATTCACCCACTCAGACGCACTACTGTAGTTAGCCTTCAGGTACACAGAGTACAGTATGAAAAGTCACAGGAATCCTAACAATGCCCCCCTATTTCTTGACTTTTCATGTTCAGCATTTCCAATGCCTTCTTTTGCATGACTGGACGAAGACTCTTCGTCAACACGTCTGCAATGTTCTCGTTCGACGGTACGTATTGCAACGTCGCTGTTCCCTGCTGGACCATTTCACGTGCGACATGGTACGCGACGTCAATGTGTCGACTACGTGACCTTTCAATTCGGTTGCTCGCGAGTTTTATCGCAGACTGATTGTCACAAAATACAATGGCAGGCAAGCGCATACAATCGTTCAGTCTCAGCTCCTTATACATCATCTGCAGCCACTTCGCTTCTTTTGCAGCTGCAGCTAACGCCATGTATTCTGCTTCCATTGTTGAGCTGGCTACGCACTGTTGCTTTCTGGAGATCCATCCGACCAAGTTGCCTCCAACTTTTATTGTAATCCCGGTCCACGACTTCCGGTCGTCGACATCACGTGCCCAATCCGCATCGCAGTGAATTTCAGTCACGTTGTCACATCCTCCTTTAAACGTCAGCTCACAGTGTTTTGTCATGCTCAGATAACGCAACACATGCTTTAGTTGATTCCGGTGAATTCTGCCTGGATTTGTACTAAACTGTGACAACTTCGTCACTGCAAATAAAATGTCAGGTCGCGTACACAACGCCACATACATTAGGCTGCCAACCAATTCACGGTATGGCACTCCAGCCATGTCTTCACGCTCTGCGTTCGTTTTCGGGCAATTTGATTCTGACAATTCAATGCTTGGATCCAACGGGGTGGGTGCTGTTCTGCACTGATCCATTTTAAATTTTTGTAGCACTGCGTCAATATACGTTGACTGGCTCATGCGCAATTCTCCCGCCTTCCAGCGCACTTTCACGCCCAGTATGCAGCTTAGTTCATCTAAATCGTGAATGTCGTATTCTTGCTCCATCACGCGAACCATGCTGTCAATTTCTTCTTGCTCAGGATGAATCAGCAGTATGTCATCAACGTACACGACAACTATCATCCGATTCGATGAGATGTAGACACAACTGCTGGTCCATAACCTTTTAAATCCTTTCCTTTGAAGAAACATTGTCAACGTCTCGTTCTAAATTCGCCCTGACTGCTTTAATCCGTATATTGGCCGCAGTAACTTTGCTACTGCTCCCGGAGGATGTTCGTAGCCTTCAGACAGCTTCATAAAGATTTCCTCCGTCAACTTCCCATACAAGTACGCACATTTCACATCAACATGTCGTATGTGCCAATTGAAACACACGGCTAACGCCATCAGCAGTCTAATTACCGTAAGACTTACCACGGGGGCATACGTTTCATGATAGTCGACGCCACTTTTCTGGGCAAACCCCTGCGCTACCAATCGTGCTTTGTAGCGTTGAACTTTACCCTCACTGTTCAATTTTCGATGAAAAATTCACTTGCTTCCAATGAGTGTAGCTTGTTTGGGCATTTGAACTTCCGTCCATGTCTGTCGTGCTAGCAAGCTTTTGTATTCTTCGTCCATGGCTTTTCGCCACTCTTTCGCCTCGTTCGAAGACAATGCCTCATTGACACTTCTAGCATCGACGAACATTGCGAAATTCACTTCATCTTTGGACTTCCCTGTTCTTGTACATTTTCGCCTCCTCGAACGACGTACATGCACAGTTTCATCATCGTCCATTTCGCTCCTTTGCGATGTGCTTATTGCACCATTTTCCTTCGCATCTTCAGTCGATTCACTGTCCCTTTTGATTTCTGGTGACTCGTCTCCAGTCACATCATCACTTGTGTCACTGTCAATTGGCATCTACTCCAATGGAGCACTGTGCTTCACCTCATTAACTCTATACAGTTCAGTGAAGCCATTCTTACTTTCGACAAACTTCACATGTTTTGTCTCAACAACCTCTCCACGACCGTCTCTCTTGCACGGCAACCAAATTCTGTATCCTACACTGTAGATACCGTAACCGATCAGGATTCCAGCCTCAGCTCTGTCATCGAGCTTCTTCCGGCCCTGCTTCATTGTCTGCACGTATGCTAGGCACCCGTACGCTCGCAGGTGTCGGACGCTTACTCGTCTGTCTGTCCACAAGGTTTGCGGAACTGCGTCATCAATCAATGAATGACATACCCTGTTTTTAACATATGCGGCTGCCGTGATCGCTTCTGCCCAGAACTGCTTGGGCAAACTGCTTGACTTGAGCATAGCCCTAGACAAGTCCATTAGTGTTCTGTTGGCTCTTTCAGCGACACCATTCATTTGCGGCGTCTCAACATTGGACCGTTCATGCTTGATGCCAAGCTTTCTGAGGTAGCACTGCAGTTCTTTGTTGCAGTACTCTAAGCCATTGTCAGTTCGAATAGCCTTAACCTTTTTGCCGGTCTGTCTTTCTGCCAAAACGATGAGCTCTTTGAGCTTCCCTGGCGCTTCTGACTTGGCTTTTAAACAAGTAACGAATATCTTGCGACTGTAATCATCAATAAAGGTCAGAAAATAGGTAGCACCACCAATTGACTTGACCGGTATCGGTCCGCAGATGTCAGAGTGAATGAGCTCTAGCACTCTCTTCGATCGTCGCCGTTCCAGGGGAACACATTTTGCCTGTGCTGACTTTGCAGCAATACAGTCCGTGCATGCTGGCGAACGACTTCTAGTTCTGATACTTAGGCCATCAACAGCATTCATGCTCACCGTTTTTCGCAACAATGCACCACTAACGTGGCAATAGCGCTTGTGCCAAATGATGCTGTCCTTCTGTTGTGCACTGAACGCCATTCCGCTCTTGACGTTTACCTGCGCATTCAAAATGTACAGTCCATCCTTCTCGTGGGCCTCAGCAACAAGACTTCTTGTTGGTAACTCGTAAATTCGCGCCAACTTATTCTTAATGACTACGTAATGGTTGGACTTTTCTAGACAAGCCACTGATACCAAATTTCTGCGACACTTCGGTACGTAAAGTACATCAAGCAATTTTGTGTTGATAACGTCACTACTTCCTAGGTACAATCTTACGTTAATTGTCCCGACTCCTTGGGCTATTAGTGCTTCTTTGCTGCCATCAGCTGAGTAAATTTCCGACGGCTCTATCTGACTAAAATCCGAGAACCACTTTCTTTCATTACACATGTGGCGGGTTGCTCCACTGTCCAGTATGAACACTTCGCTGATAGCGGGCAGCGTTTGCACGTGTAGGCCCGTTATCGGTGTTTCGTGCTGTCGTCGTCGACTGGACGATGAGTCATGACAGCATTCGCGCGCAATGTGCCCTGGCTGACGGCACTTGTAGCAGATAAGATTCAGTTTTCGCCGCGCAGATGTGTGCACTCCTCGCTTCGAAGTGGGGGCACAACGTTCATGCTTCATTGCTAGCGCTTCGGACGTGTCAGCTCTTCGGACTGGTTGCTGTTGCCTCCGGCAACTTTCAGTCAGCAACGCTTCTTTCACAGCGTCGAATGTAAACTTACATTCGTCCCAACTCATTATGGCTGACGCTACTGAATCGTAGCTGGCGGGCAAGTTGGCTATGAGAATGGTCGTCAATTGATCGTCTTTGAACTCGAGTCCTGCTTCCTTGAGCTGTGCTGCTATACGCCTAGTACGCGTCACGTAACTTTCCATGGGTTCTGTTTCCGAACATTTATTGTCGACCAAAGCTCTCGTTAGCTGCATCATGCGGGGCCGCGACTTCGGTTCAAACGCGGCTTTTAGCCTTTGCCATACATCCTGAGCATTCTCGCAGTCGCGGATGTGTTGCTGCTGGGACGGTTCAATGGCAAGAACAATTGTTGCTTGGGCAATCTCTGCCTGTTCATCAAAACGTTCGACCTCGGCAGCGTTCGTCGGTGTCTGCTCTGGACGCCTAAGCGATCCATCCACGTACTTCCATAGCTTCTTTTTCCGTAGCAACCACTCCATATTGAATCTCCAGTCATGGTAATTGCTCCCATTGAGCTTCGGAAGGTTACCAATCTCTTTATCACTCATCATTTCACTTAAAACCACGCTCTGCTACCACTTGATGAGGAATCGTAGACCGTTTTACTCGAGACACAACAGAACACGAAGTAACGCGCGACACACTAGCATTCACCCACTCAGATACACTACTGTAGTTAGCCTTCAGGTACACAGAGTACAGTATGAAAAGTCACAGGAATCCTAACACAGCTGCTTTACTAAATCCACACTCAACTAAGTACGTTGAGGGAAACGCTATGAAAAAGGTTTCCACCTTTGTTAGCGTCATTTACGGCGTAACGGATGCTAACAAGTACGTAAACCGAGAGGAAAAGGAAAGTAAATATACCGTCACATGTTGAGTAGGTTCAAATTTCCCGGGTAGAAAAAATATGATTCGGAAGGCAGATACGTACGGAGGATTGGAATAAATTCTCCCCCTTCCGATCTACCAAACTGCGCTTGGCCAAATATAGCCTCTCGGCCCCCCTGAGAGCCTCCTGGCCCCCCTCCGAAAAATTTTCAATTTCTGGCCCCCCTGGGGGCCCCAGGCCCCACGTTGAGAATGGCTGGTGTAGACAATACCTGTAACTACACTAAGCAAATGCTCAAACAGCGGGTGGACGAGCGATTTTATTACGCAAGAACAGTACTGTACTAACTTGGATCGTAGCTTTCGGAACGCTCCTTGTTCCGTCGTCAGCGAGTAAGGGGACGCTCCCCTAGCTCCCCTGTCTGCTTTGTTGCTCAGACTCAGGGTCGTAGTGACAGAACCACACCTCATCACCGGTTACTATGCGCCGCAAAAAGTCTTCTTCTGAA
>KN538435.1:21085-37591 GCA_000797535.1 Trichuris suis
CTTCTTTTTTAATGGCTTAATGAATTTGAAATCGCAATGCGAAAAGTGCATCGAAGTTGAAGGACAGTATATTTGATCATAATAAAGTTTCACTTCCCTAGCTCTTCTGGAAGTATGTTAGGCCGGGAACTTTTTGGACCCCCTGTACCATCAATCGTGACAAACCCGTAGAAGTTAGCGCGGTTTGGGACGCACTGATTACTGAACGAAAGTCCTGCTCCCTGCCACGCTGCTCTCGCCCGTTGTCCCATGTGCCTGTATAATAGCACGTTCAAGCGAACACGTACTCCCCTTACTCGCTGAAGACGGAAGAACGGGCGTTCCGAATGCTTCGATACTATACACGTTAGTACAATAGTCTTCTTGCCTAATAAACGCTCGTCCACCCACTGGTTGAGCTCTTGTATATGTTTGATAAATGCGAAAATATTTCTACCAAGTTGAATGTTGTAACGAAACCTTACGGGACAAGATGCAAAGCTTCATATGCAACATGTTGGAATACATGAAACATTGTCTGGAATATCTGATCGGCGATTGTCACATAACAATGTCGACGAAACAGACGCTACGCTCAGTTCACAGTTGAGCGAAAGAAGTGAACCTGAATGGTGGCACCAAGTGTCAAATGAAACAGAGCGGACAAGACTTAGGTCACAAGATGGTTAGTTTAAAGAAGAGCTAACTGATGAGAAAATACTACATAATCTTAAAATAGATTAACTGAAAAAGGGCGCCATCCTACAACTCATTATCTGGGACAAAGATTGTCCTTACGTGGTCCGTAGGCGCTTGCTATGTTTCTCCAATTACTTAAGACTTCGTAACGGGGCTTTTGTTTAGTATTTACCGTTTAAATCACACGGATTAATAGCAACCGTTGATGAAAAACACAATTAGAACGGACAAGATGTACCGGGACCTGCCGTCGGCCTGCACACAAACCGCGTTACGAAGTCTTAAGTAATTGGAAAAACATAGCAAGTGCCTACGGAGCCTCATCAGCCGTCTGCGTGCGCGCAAGCCCTCTTACGAGCGTAAACAGTTTTTCGTTTGCTAAAAACGGCTGACAACTTAGGAGACGATCAATTTTCTGTCCCTTTATATTTCATTTTTTATTTTTTTGTTTATAGGAGGTCTATCCGTTTGTTTAGACGTGAACAAAGATAGAGCGTAGCAGGGGGTTTCTGGAAGCCTACGCTATTTCTTTGTTGCTACCTAGACCTCCGGCACTGAAAACAGAAACGAAGACGCGTAGTATTTGACAAAACGGTGTATACATACTCTACACAAGCACCAATGCAATGGATGAGAGTGGATACCCACTACGTTTGCAAACTCAATGAACGGCAACTTTCAGTGGCAAACCTCTGGCCGCATCGTAAGAAAATCTGTCTACGCGAAGGTTCCTGACTTCCGACTCCTTAAATTCTGAAACGCCCAGTTCGCTTCGACCATGCAAAGCATTACATTCTATATTTTGCGTTAATCAGTTTAAAATGACACCCGCAAATTCCCCACCATCTTTTAGATGTTTGCTTCCAATCGTCTACGCTCGAATATAAATCGCCTTTGCGCCCACCATTTTCGCAAACGTTTACGGATGACAATAGCATAAGCAGAGTACATCTGAAATGAACGATAGTGTCTGGAAAACTTTATGAATACTTACATAGATAATGAGGAAATAGTTACTCGAAATGGACAGCTGCTTGATGTCGTCGCACAACTGTGAAGTATTCTTTACGTGCTACTGGTTTCCGCCCGTCAAGGGATGAAGGACGACCTTAAGGGAGCAGCATACTCCAGAAACGGTGTTGATCACGGATGTCATTGGTTGGAATGAGCCTCTACCTTTACGAAGCCTAGTGTATTTCAGGGATGTTGATATTAGAGACAGAATGGGGATACTGGGCAACTTTCGATGGCCGGGTGGCTTTAAGTTTTCTGATACATGGGTCCAGCGAGTCTGTCAGTTGCCGCTGGAATGTGCCAGTCTGCTCTGTTGAAAGACATTTTCAAGGACAGCTTCTCAGATGCTCTGAAATGTTCTTTAAATGGCGGAATGGTCCCGAAAGGTATGGAGAATAAAATGTGTTCTGTAACGGTCAACATCGCCTGAAAAGGGGAAACGCGCAGCTCCACCAAAATCGATGGAGAATGCAAGCAAAGTTATGCCTAGTGCGATGAAAAGGATTAATGAAACGACGAACCCACCAGCATTAAAATGAAGCTCAGTGCTCCAACAGGTAAAAAGAAACTTACGCTTACTGAAGGTGAAATAGGAACAGGCCTAAACAGCCAATTATTGTAGAGAAATCACCGCTCCTTTCCCCAAAAAACGATGTCTGAATATCTTCTTTCCTTGATTGAAAGAACTGCCACAGTCGCCAAAATTTCAACATGCTATGGTAAAGAATTCAAAAAGTCGACCATATTGCAAGCAGTATTACCCGCTCTCACTTTGCGCATACATTTTTCAAGGTGAAGCCGGTTTTGAGAAACTGCAAGCAACAAGCAACGTGAAAGTCATTTGTTCATACATGGACAATGCTTACGATCACAGTACTACACTACACTTAGTCGATTCATAGAATCGGTCTCCCCTGCGGCAGGCCAGGGCTAATTAAAATGACTGCGATGGTAAACTGTTACAATGAAAAGATTTACAGGCCTGATTAGACTACCAGTGCTTGCACTACCTCAAAACTTCTATCGTTCCGATTGAAAGAATGAGGTGATCCTCATGCTGCTGATTGTAAATGTATTTATTATATGCAGATGCCAGAAAACAAACCGATCCCATTTAACATGGCACCTTTATCAATTTGACGCCGGGTTCAACCTGACACTTGGTCAACTCGACGCTCTCTGCCGGAGTAACCACCTGGCGCCCGTCAAATTGCACGTTAATCGGTCTCTTTGTTAGGATGCGCTTGTCCTTTACCGTTTGACCGCTGTCCATAGCTGTGTACTTTAGCCTATGCATTGGCGGCTTAGAGTAGTGCCGTTTTCACCATGAGGTCGATTCGCGATTGTTTGTTCCCTGCAGTTTGTTTGTATTTTTTGGTTCGCTTCCCGCTTCAGTTTTTTGTTGTTGCTTTAAATCTCTTGGTCCATCTCCTTCGCCATTACTTTGCTGTCGCTCGTTCAAATCTTCAGTTCATTGCGCTCGAATTACGTACTTTCCTCCGGTCGCTTACAAGCTCCATGATGTTTATTCAGCTGTTCCCGCTCGCTGCCATTGGTTCGCAGGTCTTCATGCTGCAGGACGACCGCGTCCTAAATGCGCGACCGGATTAACTCGAAAATTGACGGTCGTCAAGCTCATCGTCCAGGAGAGGGCGTCAAGTTAAGCGCCTCCTTAAACACATATGACATTCAACACATCTTCCCTGAAGCTGCTCCGGTTATATAGCTGGTGAGCCGCCTCTGTTGTGCGCTTCGGCTAGAGAATAGCAACCTATTGCATTCGCATTACAGCGCCCTTGGCAACTTGGTGCCGTCCTCTTGCCTTTCCTCAAACAACGGTTGTCTCTTGTTTTCCAGTGCCGCGACCCATCCGACGTTTGGCGCCTCCCTTTTATCCTTTGATCAACAAACAGCTAGAACATATGCGCTTTAGAGATGAGTACTTCGTAAGGAGACTGCCCGACGCAGGTTCGTCGTTTGTGTTCTTTAACTGAAGGGTGCAACTGGGCCAAAACGCCCTGCATGCCAAGTAAACGGATACGTTCGCCCTGTGCCAAAATTATGGAACACATTTCACAATTTTCCTGTTAATACTGAAACGCCGTGCAGCAACTGTATCCTTTTACTAAAACGGGTATCAGACATGTCGTCGCCGCCAACCCCCGCGACGGGCAAAGTGACAAATGCGCGGAGATGTATTTCAGTGCGTAATCATAGTTGTCTTGCTTGCGGCACATAGCCTCCGGGACCCGGTCAGGTCCTTAAGATGCACCTCCTTGAGTTAGAAGCTTTCCGCACACTGCTGGGCAAGCTGGGCCCCACCTTGAGAATGATTAATCTTACCAATGGCAAAACCGCCGCGTCAGGTCTGGGGGTAATTTGAACGAAAGAACTGCCACATAGGTGGGAAAACATATATTCAAATTAGCAGAACAAACAAGGAGCACATCTCTTGTAAATTCACGCCTTTAAGAGCTCAGGCAGCCACCTGGCGGCGTTCAAACTTCTGTGACCTTACTGAAAGCGACTGTAAACAGCCTATGCATAAATGAAAGTTAAAGGGCATTTACGTCTACGCAACCGCTAACTTACAGAAAAAACGCGCTCGTTGTTCTCCACTTTCGCTTGGTTGTCGCGAGCAGCCCAATAGCAAACCTATGCTAACCGGTGAACCCCATTTTCAACCATTGAATGTAAATCTAAAGCTTAAAGCACTGACGCCCCTGCATTTCTTTTTAAAATGACCTACCCTGATTTGTAAGGTCTCCAGGAAGGCAAACAGAGAGACAGCCTTGTGGGTTTAAAATATTTTGAATTATTTCATACTGCAAACATATCGATGCAACTGTGATACGGTAAATGAAGGCAAACTATCGAAGATCAGAAATAAAACACTGAAGCGCTGCCACTTGTGCGGAAATCAAACTACTCACTTTGCGAATCGGAAACACTAGCACTGATAAGCAATACAAGTGTGCTGTCTGCGTTTTTCCGACGTTCCTGCGTTGCTTGCCTGCTTACCAACTCGTCCCAAACATGCCTACTTAATTCCAACCACAAGCGCGCAGACTCGTCGGTGATACAGTCTGCAGTCATACTGTAATTCTGCCTAGCTTCCTCATCCCCTTTTCCTGAGCCTACGCCTAAACATAAGGGCATACCTTAGTTTAGGCTTACGTAAGGGCAAAAGAGGTTAGCCGGCAATCTCGCCAGTAAGGGCACAACCGAATGGCAGCATGTTTGCCGGAAATGAACCAGGATTTCTCAGTCGGTAGGGCTTAGAACCGTGGAGATCCAAACATCCTGGCATTTTTATTTCATGATTCCTAACCATTCATCCTTTAACATAAAAAGAGTAGCAGTACTACTTGAACATGTACCTGCAGCAATTTAACCTTCAGAATCCCGCCCCGTATTCAGAGGAGATGGAGCTACGCAAAACGCGGTTGAGAATCAGTATTTTTCTGCAACAGGCGACCCAAACGCTCTCATAGGATTAACGCCTACGACTGAAACGCTATCCCAGGTTCAGCATGACTCCATATCGCACGCTTCTTGCAGATTAGACAAATGGTTCACCTACTCTCGCTAGCATCAACTACCACTAGGGCAGCGAAGAGCACTTGCACACTGCAAGACAAAAGTGCACGCGATTGCACTGCCATTACAAAGCTCTTTGTCACAGGATTCTCCAGGCTCTCCATTGAAGACAGGTTATAGCCTAACCTGATAGCTCGCGTGATAAAGCTTATTTATTGCAGTAACGTGACATCACCGTAACAACGAAATACTGCACTCTAGATGCAGTTACACAATGCAAAAAAACGTGTCATCTGTACTGGCCCTGGAAAGGGCCGTTTGGGGTCACATGGCAGCAATAAAGTTGCCGCCTACTGAGCGCCAAGCGCTCGTGTACTTCGTCACCACCTTCATTCCTTCGCTGGCTGAATGGTTGCACAGCTCTCCCGGCAGAAGAAGGTGAACTGCTGTTCAGATCTCTCTTGAACTGATTGTATCGCGATTGTTTTACTGGGCCAGGTGATTCGCCGCCGTAGATATTCAGTCAAGTACATTATTCATGAAGGTGCCCATGAACGACATCGCCTTGCTGCGTATGCCTGTGTCCGAGTGAACTTCTTTGAGCACCCTGTACATATACATGTTGAAAGATTGCTTTCTTGACTTCCACCTCTTCTTATCATCTGCCTTCGTAGCCATCTCAAATTTCCCGGATTTCTTCACCCCTTTACTTAATGGTTTTCCAGACATGAAACAACACAGAACAAAAGTGACAAGTACGGATACGATGGCGGTATATATAGGCGACCCGACTTAGCATTCACTAATCACGAATCGAAGTGCGGTCTAGTAACGGTCGTGCCCACATTATTTAATAGCCGCGCGTTCTGCCACAGACCATTTCATTCTAGTGATCGTTCCTTTGGGAGTACGCTGTGGCTGGTCGCGTAGAAAGCGGAAAGGTGAAAGGCAAGACAAGGAACCGAAGCAGCAGAGCGGGACTAAAGCTTCTCATTGGTCGCATTCATCGTCTGCTTCGGCGAGGAAACTATGCAGAGCGAATTGGAGGTGGTGCTCCAGTGTACCCTGCTGCTGTCATAGAATATTTGACGACTGCGTTTCTGGACTTGGTCGGGAATGCTGCTCGCGACAATAAGAAAACTCGTATCATCCCGAGGCATTTGCAATTAGCCACCCGAAATGACGAAGAATTGAGCAAGTTCCTACGAGGAGTGACGATAGGTCACGGTGGCGTGCCACTGAGCATCCATGCCAGCCTCCTGCCGACGAAAAGCGAAATGAAGGCTGCCAGGAAAGTGTGAAAAGAAATCGTTTTTCTCTTTGACCCAAAACGGCCCCTTCCAGGGTCACAAATTTAAATTGACCGTAGTGCTGCGTCCTGGAACCGTGCTTGTTAGAGAGTATAGTAATTATTTCGGAGTTGAAAATAGCGCGCCTCGCTAATGGGCAAACCTTAGATGCGAATTGCTTCTTGAGCCGCGCTGCAGATAAACAGCTTAAAGTCATCTATCGTGAAGTGCGTTTTGGTCACACACGAGCGCCTCTGCAGAAAAAGCTTCGAAACATGACTGCTGAAACAATGCGTACTGGCTTGGCTTAACCAAAGTAGAGTTGTGAATCGACGACGGTCAGAAGTAATACAGCGAAGTAGTTTAGCGCGAATCAGCTATGCGCTGAACTGCATTGCTCCGGCAACTGTCAAGCTCATTGCTGATATAAAGCGACTGTTTTGGACTGCCTGGCGCTTAAAACGAGTGATGATTGACATGCGATTGATCTTTCGTTCAAGAGAGGAACTGTTGAAACGCGTCCCTCTCTCAGGATGTGTTTCCAAGTCGCGTTTCGTGTAAACATTTACGGAAATCGCTTTTATTGTATCAGTGTGGATGTCTGGATTGGTGAGCGTGATCCACAAGTTCCAAGAATGGTCGCGTCGGTACGTTAACGGTGCATATGTTAAAGTAAAAGTACTCTGTCCAAGATGCCTGCGATAATGTAAGTGCACAGTTAGAGATAACGCTACTCCATCGATCAGGGGAAGCAGAGGAACGCTTACGACGACATCGACGGCCACGTTTCCCATTGAACTGTCCGGATGTCTGCCTAATTCCTGCAAATGCGGTCGCTGTCCGATAGGAACGTTGGAAAAGCTCCATATTCCATTGCTTAAATGACCGCTCCGAAGGTGCGTTTGTCGTACGGCGAACTCACGGGGCTTAATTTTACGATGGTCCTTCGCCTATGTCAGTAAATCTTAAAGGGGGCGCTATCGCCCGCAGGGCGCTCCTGCCAGCCAAGGGGGCGTTGGAAGACCGGGTTGCGCTGGACCGCAGGCCACGGTCATGGTCATGGTAGGTTCAGCGTCACTTGGTGCTAAAACGCGAATCGATGCTGAAATAATAGTTACTCATGGCCGAACCAACGGTTCTGTTTCTCTGAGCGATCCTATAGAAATGACATTCGCATGGGCGCGCGCGATCAAACAGCGGTGGCGGAAGCGCAATTCTGACGTCCATTGAGGGCACCGCGAAAAGTTTGAAGAACTGTAAGCTCTATCCAGTAAAGAACTAACCCGAGAATCAGAGCCTTACTGTTTTCTGAGGACAATTGCTTGCTACAAAACTCCCAACACAACACCGACCGGAAAGGAATCAAGTCGATTTATTGCTCGTGCAACCCTTTCAAATTCCCCTGATAACCAAACCACTCCGCCACTTACTCAGCTTTCTTACGCCTAATGCAAACATGCTCGTACAGCTTTTCCATTCAACAGACGCTTCATTTCCTTGCTGTACCGAATTTCTGCCGCTGCTGATGCAGCCGCCAGCGCAAATGCATGTTGCAGTTAAAGGCATTGGCGGCCCTGAAAAGGGCCGTGGGGTCAGAATAAGGAGGCGCTTGCCTCCTTAAACACGTTCTCCGTGAATTCGCCGAGCCAGCTGGATGTCCTTTGCCGTAATCGTCACCAGTCGAGCATGGATAGCACACAAATTCTTGTCTTCAAACAAGCTGACCATGTATGCTTCGGTCGCCTCTTGCAAACCCAATACGGCTGACATTGGAAAACGGAGATCGGACTTGAAATGTTGGGCAACCTCCCGTATCACGTCGCTGGAAGGGAAGTCTCCGTATCAACAATTCAGTGCTTTTTTGGTAACGTCAGATCTCTCGTAAGGCAACTGTTCCCGGGCGGTATCGATGGGCCCTTTTTAGAGGGCCAGTAGCAGGCTCTAACTTCCGACCTGCTTTCGTTGCAAGCTGTTTCCGCGGTGCTTTAACAGCACCGCTCCTTTGGGCAGCTTGCTTAGTACGTGCCGTCAGTACGACCTCAAAGAACACAAGACACGACGCACCTAACCGTTCAGCTAACAATCGCAACACTGACGGGAAATAACGCAGGGCAGACTTTCCATGAGCTCTGATGCAATGCTATTGGATGACAGTTGCCCCATGGCGACTAGAAGCGATCGTTAGATAAAACAGAACGCTGAATCACCAAACGCGTAGGCACACTTCATGTTTAACTGCAAAAATATCTCCATAATCGCTGTAACTGCTCCTGTTTCTGAAGCAACGTTGTCGACTGGGAAAGCCGCAAATGTCGAAGACATTCCATTGTTTCAGTTCTGCCCGCGTGTTTGAGCTGCGGTAGATACTCGTTGCCTACTTTATCGAGTTCCTTTGTATTAAATGTGAGCGGCACTTGACGCGTGAACGCACAACTTTTACGGCGTCGGTCTTTTTTGAATTTTTGGTAATGAGCCAAACATCCTCCAAGGCATATGTTACAGCGCTTGTCGATGAACGAAGTACAGTAAGACCTCCGTACACGCGGTTTCTGTATCCGCGGTTTTTCATTCGCCCGCCAACGCATTTTAATATTACGCAATTCAATGCTTGCGTATGAAGTGAAAGCGGTTCTTGGCGCTTCTGCCTGCGCGAATCGAACTAATCATTAAAAATAATCCTATTCGTTTAGCTATTACGGGACTGCAAAGCTTTTGAATGACAAGGACTGGTCTCCTCTATGGTCAGGCAAGCGTAGCCAACAGCATAGGGCAATTCCGTATTCCTAAACGGTGACAGTTTTTAACGGGCGTGTGAAAATGCGTAATGCGTGTATGTGTCTGTCGAAGTTGTGGGCAGTTTCCGGTACACTGCATTTAACAATAAGCTCGTTTGAACTTGCACTTTTTATCACTAATAAACCATTAGAACAGAGTCGTCGTTTAAAAGCGCCACTGCATTAGCAAGCCAGACTGACTGACAAACGTTCTTCTAAAATGGGCACCAATGTAAGTGCCAACAAAAACAGACTTAATTCTGCAACAAGCTCACGTCTATTCATGCCAAAGTCGCACTACTACGCGTTGATAAAACATTCACTGTTATCCACGGTCACCCCTGGAACGTACCCCGGCGGATACGGAGGTGCAGCCCTAATTAATGCTCAGATAAATCATTTCTGTTCCGTAACGCTGTTGATATTGTTCTACACTGAGGGCGAATCTGAAAACGACTGATAAGGGATGAGAAAATGAGAATTCAAATCCGCTTGTAACAAAATGAAGGTCCAAGCTTGAATAAGACAGTTCGAATAAGATCACTTCTAATAGTACGACGAGAAAATTGATGCCAATCTTAAATACGTTGCAACTGTCAATTCGCACGATGTGTTCGACCAAAGTCTTCGTTAGATGTAAATCTCTCAGACAAATAACTGGCACTCCTTTCGAAATCTTTCAGCGAAACGCACCGTACATACTTCCTGTTCATGCAGACACCGCTGCAATGTTTCTGTCGGGTTCTTTCACGTTTCCACGCACGCCTCAGCATATTTTCAAATTTGTTTATTTCGTACGCGGGTTCTAGAAAGTCCATCTTTCTTTCCTTCACGTTCTCAACTGCATAGCAAAGTTCTCGTTCAACGTTTTCTGCGTGACTGTGTTTAACGCAATAAATCAAACGAAAGAACCGAGCCTTCCACTGAAATAAAACGTTAACGTCATAGAAAGGCATTCATCTCTCAATTGTAAAGGGGACTATTTCTCATCGACTGCATGAATCGACTGCACGAAACATTCTAAAGCATGAAGATACTACGAAAACAATAGTGAGCTCTGCTTTGCGCCGTCTACACAAATAAATACATTAAACACGTTTCATTTCTATGGAAGCGGTTCATGGTTCTTTATTTGTATGCAATGAAGAGTGCAACAAAGAAGAAATCTACTCAGTGAGGGAGCTATTCAGTCCATGGCATTGGCTAACTTACCTGATTCTTCTTAATCGCCGAAGACTGTTTATGCACTCTCGAAATCTTAACGATTTATATGGGTATGTTCATTTCTGTCAGAACGAGCTTGGTTACATATGATGGAACTCTAATATGAAGGCTCAAGCTGCTCCTTGGCAGTTTACATAGCTGTTATAGCTTTGGTACTAAGGCTCATCATATATTGAACGAATCGAAGCTTCCAATAGTTTTATGCTTGGCAGATCCTACTCTCGTCTTTATTTTGAACAGAACGCTGGAAAGCAAGACATATAATGAAATTTATAGCCTCTGTGTCGCGTGCGAAAGGGAATGCTGGAGTCGCACTTCTATATTTTTGGGCAGTAGGCGCTCCTTGTGAACTACGCAGTGAACAGCGAACACAGAAGGCATGACTTTCCCCAAATGGACGATAAACCCTCTGTGCCGTCCAATCATATAAGTAGCACTATCCGCAGCACAAGCAGTTATATTTTCCACAGGGATATTTCTCTCACTTAGGTAACCTTTCACTCCGTCAAAGATGGTCAGGTTCTGTCGCATTTGCCTTGATTCTCGTCGCAAACAGCATCTCTTCGATTAACTTGGTCCAGTCCCTGAATCTCACAAAGGCCATCAGATGAGCACATTTAATTTGCAAAATAGTTTCGCCGAGCTCCAGAGAGAATCTCGCAAAATAGTTTCGTCGAGCTGGACGGGTACGCGTGATTCATACATTCCAAAAACGGAAGCAGCAGTCTGTGAATGACATAAATTAAAGTAAAATTACTCGGTCGCTACCAGCAATAACGTCAGTGCAAAGTTAGAGAAAACGTTTCTACATCGATCGATCAAAGTACGAACGATTACCAGGACATGGACAGCTATGTCTCCTATTGAAGCGCTCGAATGTCTGCCGAATCGCTGCGAATGCGGGCAACGGGAAGATGGGAAAGGATCGCAAGTGTTGTTTGGGTTTGATTGTCAGAAAGGTTTCTTCAAACTGCGTAATTTTGGTCGATGGGGTACCACTATTAATTGTGTTGCTTTAATAACAAACTTCAAGTTATCCTTTCCATACGCATGATACTGGCGTGCAGGTGCTAATATTACTGTACTGGCTTTGCCGCGTACACTTTTTCTTGTTCATCCTATTTTCTCCTCGCGGGCGTTTTTAACTTGCAAGAGATTTTCGGCGGCGAGTTAATCGGCGGAGCTCAATTATTGGTATAGTTTTTACTTTTTACACTCGCTTTCTTCAGCGTAGATTCTCATATTCGTGTTTGTCAGGCAAATGCTTGCTTCGAGCTCATCAATAGACTGTTGAATCTGTAATTTTTGCCCTCAGTGCGACCTACCCTGCAGCACTGAAGGATTGCGTTTGTCTCTTGCAACTGAAATATGAAGGGATATATTCCGTCCACAGAATTCTACAAAGGTGCTTCAATTCTCTCTGTGGACTTTCATCGCGGTTGTTCATCTTACAAAGTGGCAACTCGTGCAATAAACTTCGATGTTCGCATTTGGGAACTGCAAATAGGTGATGCAGAGGAGACTACGTCTCTCAAGCAATGCTCTAATTTAAAAACGTCGCAATAGTTCAGTGAACATTGCGCGCTTTTCTCATTCTGGAAAGTTCCTGGCTTCCGGAGACAGCGTAGGATGTGTGCATGTGCGGGCCTATGCAGAAAGAAAAATTAATGATCACGAAAAGACGGTTGCTCCTTCTGGAAGTGAAGCTTCCCCTGATGACGAGCCAAGTTGGTCCATTATGAAGTCTATTTTCTGCGAAGTTGTCTCTGTTCAATCATTGACAAAGGATGTTACTGACTTGAGCTGGTCTTCTTCAGATGATTTGCTGGCGACCACCTCAATGAATGGCTCTGTTATTTTGTCGTACACACGACCCGGACTGCCATTCCGTGCCTGGCAATGTGCCACTGCATCGGGACTTGGGGATTAGTCCCGAACGCCCATTGTTCCGCCGTCAGCGAGTAAGGGGAGGCGGTGTTCGCTCGAACGTGCTATTATACAGGCACGTGGTACAACGGGCGGGGGCAGCCTGGGAGGGAGCACGACTTTCGTTTAGTAATCAGTGCGTCCCAAAGCGCGCTAACTTCTACGCCATCGTGACGATTCATGGTAGGATTATTTGTGATGAATAGTGCCTCCTCACCATCCAAACCTCCCTCGACATCTCAGATTTTTAAAAACTTTCCAAATTTCGCTGAAGACGGCTCCAGAAGAGAACCGAAAGCTCCGAAGAAATAAAAACAACGGACAATAAACACCGTGAACATTGTTTGCAATGCCTCCTTTACGGGGCGCAGGTGAAAATGGCTCTCGCGGCAAATAATTGATGGTTGGAGGTCATGCGAGCATTGAGAGCAATGCTCGACGACCGCGGAGGCTTTGATCGTCTCCGGAATGATCTTCTGCGGTTGATCCCGCTGTGCGCGCCCTCGTCCTTTGGTGATTGTCCACGCAGGTTTTTGTGGCTCCTTGAGTCAGCGTACGGCCTCTTCGTATCTTCCGACGTTCGACATATGTCGTTTGATTCTGTCAAGTAATGTGTTGCCTGTTTCTCCCATGTAGGAGGAGTTGCAACCGCACCGTATATTATATACGACGCCAGGTCCCTGTCGAAGGGAGCCTTGATCTTGTCGTTCGTGACAATTGAACGCACACTGTGTGAAGACGTAAAACGGAATTTGAAATTAAGGGAGTGGGCAAGCTTTAGGATACCTTCCCCCATGCCATTGTGATACGGAAGGAACAATTTCATTCTTCAATTTATTACGGAAAAATACAAACTGTTTATTTTCTACTTACGCGAAAAACCGTCCCTCGATGCTCTCGGAGCTGCCTCTCGCTCCGTTTTCAACGCCGACAATGTGAGGGCCTGTGCGCGGTTTGTTTGTAGTGGGAGGTGGAGTTGGTTTAAAGTCACGGTGGAGAGTAAACTGGGTTCTCAAAGTGTCCGTTCTGTATAATTCGAGTCTTCTGTCCTCTGTCCGTTGTGGTAGTTGAGTCGCGTTCCTTGTCTTCAGCCATGTAATACTTGTCCAAGTTCACGTTCGTCCGGTTCGAGTAGAGGATCTTCTTGTTCCTGAAATTTGTTCCCTTCCACGGCGTGGAGGGTTGGTTGAGGACGCATTGCAGGAGAACGTCGATTGGCAGAAAGACACGAAAAGAACAAAAGGCAAGAACCAAAATAGGGCATAGAGGGGTATGGCAGGATGAAAAAAGAAAGGAGACAAAGGAAAGAAAGGAAAAAGGAAAAGGGAAAAAAGGAAAAAAGGAAAAGGAAGGAAGGTCATGCAAGGTCGCAGCAAGTGGTGACATGGACTAGGTTGTTCCTAATGTCACTTATCTCAGCCCCTCTGTCCGGGTTGATGTATTGGTTACTTTGCATGAAAAAGGCTTCCTTCATGCGTCTACCGCACAGGCGGGACTGTTTCCATACGACTCTTGTTTGTAGTGAAGCACGGCAGTGCGCTGTGTGCTCGGCAACAGCGGATTCCGCCAACGCCTGCTCCATGGCAAGTGTAGGATGAACCGTACATGGTCTGCCACGGTGTGTTGTCGGTGGAGAGGTGGTTCCCTCAAGCTCTTGTTTCGCTCTGTTGTATCAATCTAAATGTTTCATGAGTTCGCGAAATTTGTGAGTGAGGGAACAACCAGTATCACCGATGTAAAGTGCTGAACAGGAACACTTTACTGCGTAAACTGCCGCGGCGTGTTCCTTTGACAGGATCCTGACTTTGACACCACGGAGGGGGCGCCTAAGTTCAGTTCCCCTTGGTAACGCAGCGAGAAGTTTAGAGTTCGTCCTAATCTCTGAATCCTTTCGCTCATACCCATATCTTACGGGAGTAGGATTCATAGGCCGGTGATGGTTCTGTTTTGTATTCTTGGAGAATTTGACGGTGTTCTCCGTATAACGGAGTGCACAAGAGATGGTGAATAAGCGTTGTCCTTAAAGGTGCTCTATATGTGTTTTAACTCTGGTCCTAGGAACTCAGGCTCACATAGAGCCACCGCGCGTCTGGTCGTGCCATGAGCAAGTGCGCGCACTACCGCTCGCGGGTGGTGGGAAGAGAAATGGAGATATCTGTCGGAATGCGTTCGTTTTCTGTAAACAGTTGTCTTGAAGCAGTCTGAACTCTTTATTACTAATGAGTCTAGGAAGGGACGTTTACCTCTCACTTCTTTCTCAATGGTAAAGGAGGTTGTGTTGCGAAGTAGGTCATTGAGAAAAGTCAGAAACCTGTCTTCTCGTCCGGATTCAATGATGATGAAAATGACAAGCATTACAAGACTAAAGACATCCAAGTCGACTCCTCAACTACCACAACGCACAGAAGACAGAAGAGTCGAATCGTACAGAACGGACACCTTGAAAGCCCAGTTTACACCCCACCGTGACTTTAAACTAACTCCACCTCGCCACTACTAACAAACCGCGCACAGGCCCTGTCATTGTAATCGTGGAAAACGGAGCGAGAGATAGCTCCGGAAGCTCTGAGGGACACTGTAGTGTATACCCTGTAATATAGGAACTTGCAAACCCTTACAGTATAGTGTGTGCATCCCGTTTGGTAAACGTGTACGCTTGCGGAGTTGACCTGCCATTACATTACATTACATTACATTTCTGGCGACGAGAATGAAGGACGGACTTGCACCGCCTTACCGTTTTTCGAACGCCCCGGTGCACCAGTGCTGCCTTGGCGTATGCGGTTCCGCCTCTTTCGCAATTACTTAGATGCTGCTTTTGCTACCAGTCCCTGCCTATAAGCGAAAACGTGCGATATTACTCAGCTGCTTAGGCACAGAAGGCCTGCGAGTCTTCTATACATGACTGAGCAAAGGTGACACTTTCGACTCCGCTGTCTGCACGTTGGAAGAATTTTTCATTCCGAAGGTCAAGGATTGTGCTGAAAGGCATCGCTTTCGACGCCGTCGACAGCTGCCGTCAGAATCTACTGATCGACTTTTTGCTGAATTACGTGAGTTAATTACTTTCTGTGAACTTGGAGCTTTAGAAGAACAGATGATTCGTGACCAGGTAACTGAGGGTACAAATTCAGCTGCTTTGCGCGAAAGATTGCTTACGGAAGATGCGTTGACTCTTGAAAAAGATTATTGATTGCACGTCAAATGGAAAATGTAGAAAATGACGTTCTGTCGTTCAGTACAGTACAATGCCCTGAAAATGTAAGTGCAGTGAAGCGATGCCCCGCTCAGCTCATCTGTTCACCAGCGGAAACTCTTCCCCCATAAGAATTATCTCCGTTGTTTTCCTTGTGGCGACCCTAACCACGTAGCAAATTTTCAAGGGAGCGTTGCGAATAATTCCAAATGTCGCAAGTGTGCTAAGCTTGGACGTTTCGCCCCTGTGTCCCACTGGAATGCAAAAGGTATGGGACACCGCCCACAAAACACTACATTCATTCATGAACAGCACTCTCTTCAATGTGGAAAGATATTGGATCTTTCCTGTTTGCTGCCCATGAGTCATACTGTAGTTTCGCGGAAACTGCGAGAAATGGAGGCTCCTGAGTTCAATTTTAGCCTCGCTTCCTATTGGACGACGGCTTCTGAGGCTGTTTTCCTGTCTGCTGCCCACCAGTCATACTGTACCTTCGCCAAAAAATGTGAAAAATGCAAGTTCCTGAGTTCCAACTTCAAAAATGAATGATCTAATAACTGCGTTTTGGAATTTCATTAGTTTTTAATTTACGGAAAAACAATAAACGATCCTATTCGAAGCTTTCGCAGCCAGCGTGCTCCGTTAACAACGAATAGGATCGTTTTTACGCAAGTACCAATAAACAGCTTTATTGCTTATCCATAAATTAAAAAACTAATGGAGTTCCAACTTTAGCCTCATTTCCTATTGGACGACGGTTCCTAAGGCTGCGCGCACCTTACCGCTTAGCCGCATTAGCTCGTCTGTTGACCGGACCTCATGGAGTGCACTTTCAGTTTTGCAGTGCATAAGCGCGCATTGCATT
>KN538435.1:55426-70224 GCA_000797535.1 Trichuris suis
GGGACCTGCCCTATGGCTGCACAGAACACCCGTTACGAAGTGTTTAGTACATCAAAAACATCTCGAGTGCCTACGGAGCCTCATCAGCCGTCTGCCTGCGCACAGGCCCCGGTGCGAAGTCCTACGTAAATGAAAAAACAAAGTGCCTATGGAGCCCCATCAGTTAGCTCTTCTTTAAACTCCCCATCTTGAGACGTAAGTCTTGTCCGCCCTGTCTTTGTCATCTTTTGCCACCCTGCCGAAGTGTCGCAAGTACAACGCGCATGCCAAAAAGATTGCCGGCCACGGAAAGCTGAGTAACATTGTAGCAGCAGTAGTACAGAAGGTGGTGCAGTACATAAATAGTTTTCTCTTGTATATGTTTGATAAATGGGAAAATATTTCTACCAAGATGAATGTTGCAATGAAGGGTTACGGAGACAAGATGCAAACCGTCGTATGTAACATGTTGGAATACATGAAACATTATCTGGAATATCTGATCAGCCGATTGTCACATAACAATGCCGATGAAACAGACACTACGCTCAGTTCACAGTTGAGCGAAACAAGTGAACCTGAATGGTGGCACGAAGTGTCAATTACAGCAGAGAGGAGAAGACTTACGTCTGAGGATGGGGAGTTTAAACACGAGCTAACTGATGAAAGGTAGTACATAATCTAAAAATGGATTAAATCAAAAAGGAAAGGCATCCTACAACTCAGTATCTAGGACAAGGTTGTGCTTACGTGCTCCGTAGGAGCTTGCATTGCTTTCTCAATTACTTGAGGCTTCGTAACGGCGCTTTTGTTTACCATTTACCGTTAAGTCATACGGGTTAATAGCCACCGTCGATGAAAAACTCAGTGTTGTGTCGTCGGGCGAAACTGTCCAGGCAGTAGGAAGCAGCAGCAAGCGACTTTTAATAAGCACAGCGACGGCAAACGTACACCGCACACTAGCAAGGAATACAGTACAATATATATATGTTCGCAGGATCTATTTACAGTAACTTAGAAGTGTCAAATACCACGTTCGCATGGAACGTCGGGAAAAATGACAATCGTTCAGCGGCTTAAGTTAACAGCATTATAAACTCGACCATCGCAATGTTTGTACGTGGCATGATTGACCTTACAGGCGATCTGAACTGGTTGATAAAATGAGGGTCCTTTTCCTGACGTTCATGGTAGTCGGACACGAACAAATTCGCCTGGCTTAAAATTCGGGTGGCGGATTCCATTTCTTCGTCTAAAGTACCCGGCCATGTACTGTTGTTTCTTTTCAACTCTTTGACGGACTTCTTAATCGCAAGACTTCTTTGGGCGAGCAGGATAGTCAAATGCTGAATGGAGTTTCGTCTTCAACGTTTGTCCATGCAGTAAACGCGGCGGCATTTCTCCCGTTAGTGCGTGGGGTGTTGCACGGTAATGCATCAAAAATTCCGTTACTGCTTCTGATTTCGGCCGACCCATTCAGTACACAATTTGCAAGTAATCTTTCAGTACGCAGTTGAATCTTTCAATTTCAACGTTTGCTTGCGGATAGTACAAGGAAGTACGGCAGTGCCGTAATGCACGACCACGAAGAAAGTGCTTAAATTCATTCCAAGTAAACTGCACACGATTGTCTGAGACTATCTCTCTTGGTTGCCCTTCACGGCTGAAGACCGTTGAGGAACTGAATCACATCTTTGGTTGTTGCATTTTGACAGAACTTAACTCCCGGCCATTTACTATAGTAGCCAATCAAAGTAATAGCGAACTTTTCAACATAGCGTGAATTTGGCATCGGACCAACGATGTCAATTGCGAGCTTTTCCCGCGCAGCGCTTTGTAATGGTACCGGGTTCAAGGGGCCTCTATACTGCAATGCAGTTTTATGCAGCGTTTGACAAACAGTGCAATTTCAAACGTACATTTCAACTGCTTTGTCCAAGTTGGGGAACCAAAATAGATGTCATAGTCTTGCTTTCGTGCGAACGATCCCCCGATGGGTTTCGTGGGCAAGGGCTATCACGGATGCTTGCAAAGCTGCTGGAATCACCAATCTACCTGTTCCTCATATAACACAGCCGTTCTGAATGGTAAGCTCATGTCTAACTCTGTAGAATGGGAGTAATTCAGTACTCAAGTTTTTCTCGTTTTGTGGCCAACCTTCTTCAATGTAGCGACAAACTTGCGACAGCACAGAGCACTTGGGTGTGGCCTCGACCACTTCAGACGGTACCACAGCAGGACGTTCTTGTCTAATATGAGAAACAACGTCTTCTTCATATTCTAAAATTTCGTTCTCACTTGCAAGTGGTAAACGTGAAAGAGCGTCAGCTACCATATTAGTACAACCTGGTTTATACTTGACATCGTATATGAACCCCATCTATTTCATTGACCAACGTGCGATACGTAAGCTAGCACGATCTGCCCCTCTACTTGTAAGCAACGTAGTTAGGGATCGCTGATCTGTGCACAATTTTTCTACAGCCCAGACGCATGCTAAGGCTTCTTTTTCCACAACCGAGTATTTACGTTCGACAGAGGACGAGGTGCGCGAAGCAAACGCGACGGTTCGTTCAGTTCCATCGTCTTGAACTTCTGAAAGTACTGCACCCATTCCAACGTCAGACGCATCAGTCGTTACAATCGTCTCAAGACTTGGGTCAAATAAGGCTAAGGCTGGGCTTTCGAGCAAGAGCTGCTTCAGCTTGTGAAAACTGTTTTCGGCATCGGCATTCCAAACGAATGTACTGCTGGGAGTTCGAACTAACGCACGCAACGGCTCAACAACAGAAGAAAAGTTCGGAATAAACTTACTGTACCACGTCATCATTCCAATGAAAGAACGTAAAGACTGCAAGTTTGTTGGGCATGGGGCGTGCAAAACAGCGCCTATTCTTGAAAAGTCAGGGCGTATACCAGCCTTCAACACGTGATGCCCAAGAAACAAAATTTCCTTTCGGCTCCATTTACACTTTGCTTCATTTAGTACTAGACCATTACGCTGTATGCGCTGAAGTACGGAATGCAAGTTTTGGTCATGTTCAGCCTGGGTTTTACCGAAGACGACAATATCGTCCAAGTAACAAACGACACCATAAAGGCCTCGAAGGATATCTGACATCACTTTCTGAAATGCAGACGGTGCCGAACACAAGCCGTAAGGAACCCGGCAGAACCGAAACAACCCTTCATCTGTAATAAACGTGGTTAAGTCACGGTTATTTTCATGAAGCACTAACTGATGGTATGCAGATCGGACATCTAATACAGAGAATACAGTGGCGCCGTTAAAACGTAACAGCAGGTCTTCAATATGGGGCAGCGGGAACATACCTGGAACAATCGCCTTATTTGCTTCCCTTAAGCCAACACACAACCGAATACTACCATCTTTTTTGTGAACCACAACGATGCGTGATACCCATTCAGAGGCTTCAACTCTTTCGATGATTCCGTGACTGAGCAACTTAGTAACTTCCTTGGAGACCGCTTCTCTTGCAGACAGCGGCAACCTTCGTAGCTTTTGCCGAATTGGCCTATAATTAGCTTTAAGCTTGACCTTGTGAACATAATTCTTCACCTGCGCATGGGCTCGTACCTCAGTAGTCACCTCAGCTATACTTGATACAAGCGTTGATCCACGAATAGCAATGTTTGACGCGCTGATCAAGTCCATGCCAATCAAAGGCTTCCCATACTGTGCCACATCAAAAGTCGTGTGTGCCGACTTCCCTTTGAAATTCACGCCAGCGTCAAAGCATCCAAGCACAGGCACAAGGCCTTTGCAATATGAAGTCAACAGCATGGACGGTGGTCGCAAAGAAACAGACGCAAATGTCTATTGCCAGAGTGCACGCGGTATAATGGATACCGGGGAACCCGTGTCTACCATGCAACGCAAGGGACGGTAAGTGTTACTGCAAGGGACTTGTAGCGTGACATAAATCCCATCGGTTGTACTCAGTTGGCCTACTTCCAACATCTGCACAGAAGAGCTACGCTTTGACCTCGCGTGCTGCAGCTGTTTCGATTTGCACATCTTCGCGAAATGACCAAGCTTCTGACAATTGTTACATTGCACTTTTCGAGCACGGCATTCAGTTGCATTCGCCAGATGGCCCGTGGATCCGCAACGAAAACATTGCTTCAATAGAAGCGGACGCTGGCCTAGTTTCGACGACGCACTTCTCTTTTCTAACGCACGGGCTTGCTGTCGTTTATTCAACGCGTTAACTGGCGTGTCAGCAGTAGCAGTGAGCAGACAAGACGCTTCTTTCTTAGCCGTTTCCATTTGTTTAGCAATTGTAATGGCCTTGTCTAGAGTCAGGTGAGGTACTGAAAGAAGCTTTTCACGAATGGCAGGTGACGACGTACCCTCAGTTAACTGATCGCGAATGAGTACGTCTCCAAGGGGGCCAAAAGCACAGGTAGAAGACAATTCTCGCAAGTCAGCAATGTAACGATCTGCAGACCCTACAAGTGCTGTCTATGCTTACGGAAACGATAACGTTCAACACAAACGTTAACCTTCAGCGTGAAAAAAGCGGAGACCATTTCCAACGTGCTTTCATACGAATCATCCTTCGGCTGTAGAGAGTAGAACAGGCGCTGGCCTTCTGTACCCAAGAAATTTAGCAGGATGGCCCGCTTGCGGCGTTCAGTAATTTTGTCCGCAAAAGCAGCGAGTAGATAATAGTCAAACAGGCGGATCCACATTCGAAAGGGAATTGTAGGCTGCCCGGATGCTCCAAGAAGGGCCATGGCGGAGCAAAGGAGGATTGCATTGCAAGGCCGTGAGTGACTCGTCGCCAAAATATGTTGTGCTATCAGGCAAAACTGGCCAGGCAGTAGGAAGCAGCAGGAAGCAACTTTTAATAAGCACAGCGACACCAAACGTACACCGCACACTAGCAAGGAATACAGTACAATATATATATATATATATATGCGCAGGATCTATTTACAGTAACTTAGAAGTGTCAAATACCACACTCAGTTAGAACAGAACGGACAAGACTTACCGGGACCTGCCGTCTGCCTGCACAGAAGGCACAGCACGAAATCTTCAGTAATTGACAAACATAGCAACTGCCTACGGAGCCTCGCCACCCGTCTGCCTGCAGACAAACCCCGTTACGAAGTCTTAAGTAATTGAAGAGACATAGCAAGTGCCTACGCAGCCTCATGAGCCGTCTGCCTGCACACGAGCCCCGTTAAGAGCGTAAACCGTTTTCTGTTTCGTAAATACCGCTGACCAGTAATGAGACGATCAATTTTCTGTGCCTTTATACTTCATTTTTATTTTTTTGTTTATAGGAGGTTTGTCCGTTTATTTAGACTTGAACAAAGAAGGAGCGTAGCAAGGGATTTCCGGAAACCTACGCTGTTTGTCTGGTGCTACCTCAACCTCCCGCACTGAAAGCAAAACGGAGACGCGTAGGATTGGACAAAACGGTGTATAGATACTCTACACAAGCAGCAATAGAATCGATCAGAGTGGATACGCACTACGTTTGCAAACTTAATGAACGGCAACTTTCAAAGCAAACCCCTACCAACGGATGGATGAGGAGATTGTTATGGAAAAATTCGGAACAATAATGTACTTTCGTTAGTATACTTTCGTATATTATTGTTCTGAATTTTTCCTTAACAATCTGTTCAGCTACCCGTTGGTAGGGCGTTTGCTTTGTTTTATTCAGACGCCAAGAACGGGCAAGACAACCGTACGACAATCTCCATCATGAAGACTCATTAACGTTATGAGAATTCCTGATTTTAACAATCAGTCGATTGATTTCACACGATGCAGCAATACCATTGTCTAATTTCCTTGTCCTTCCAACCATCTTTCGGTAGAGTCAACTTTCTTTCGAAATTGCTTCGAGGGTGTGATCAATACCTGTGGTTTGTCATTCCTGTCTAGACGAGAAATATAAAGGCGTCTTTTTAAATCTGCTTGGCCTCACGTTTTCATTTGAAAACATTTTCATGCAATTCAAGCGGAAAGGCACTATTGCATGTAGTGCAGCAGGGACGAATCTATATGACATATATTTCACAGAGTATTGTCTACACTTTTTCTTCGCTGACGCATTCATGGATACACTGAGCGATGAGAATGATAAAGAAAGATTAAGATTATTCCTTTCTGAGCGGTTTGATTACCCCTTTGGAATATTCGATGAGTCTGCAACCGCGAAATCTGAAAATCATAACCAGCGGACGGTTCGCTCTTTTAATAACGAGAGAAAGCGAAACTGAGCACCTCACGGAAGACATAGCTGAAAGTACGACTACACCCTGTGCCACAGCAACTGTCACTACTTCGTACTAATCATCGCATAGAGCGCATTAGAGCTCCTTCTGATTATTCACTAAGTGAACTGCCATTCGGCAACGTAGCAGCACAAGGAAGCGACAGTAGGGAAGGTAACCTCCGCACATGTGGACAGAACAGTAATTATTCGTTCAAGCAGTAAACGTTGTCTTGTAGGGTCGTTTCTCTTTACTTTCTGTAGACAATCAAAGCTGGACGTGCCTAAGCAAGAGCAATCTATCCGATTGGCCGTCCCTAGGATTATCTTTGTTTTTCCTCTGACCAAGGCGTAGTTTTGGCTTCCGCGCATAAAACCATTCAGGCCAGAAATTTATGCGAACACTGCAAGATTCTATTAATCGATGCGCTGCTATGCCTGAGAAAAACACAGTTCTTTCAGGGAGTAGTCTCTACCGTTTCCCTTCAGTTTGTGAGTTTCATCAATTTTCGCGTCCGGCACGAAAAGCTGCAAGATAATACGCTTTCTTTCTTTGTAGCGAACTGTCAATGAGACATATTAATGCCGAGAACAAAATGAAACAGTTCAATGAAAGCTAAACCTAATAAACAGTAAGGCTGGAAGGGATAATGTTGGGTAAATTCATAAATTGGATCATTTACACGTTTTCATGCAATCGTCGATCTTCTGGGAAAACGCTATCATCAGCCGGTCAAGTTGTAGTTACATGCCTTCAACGGGTTGCAGCGAAATTCTTCTAACTTTCACATTTTCAAAACAAGAACGATCGACTCCGTGTTGTTCTCTTCTTATTGAGTCGCCTGAGCGTTCAACAATTTGTGTTTCCGACGCGTCACCTTGACTGTGAACTTTATTTACGCAGGCAGTTCTTTTCGTCTGACTTGGATTTACCTCAGAAAAACCGTTCTCGTTATCGGTACTTGAATCAGAGTCAGAAGTGATGACTGCAGACCATGACGGATCAGCGTCGGCTGACATATCGATGGACCTGCACGGAGCGATGCAAGAGGCTACGTTTTGTTCTTTGTCCGACACGTCTTTGGAAGCACTCCAACAGGCTGAGTCCATCGCAACATCCAGTTATTCTTTTGAGGGAAGGAAATAAACGATAAATATCCATCAATCAAACTTGTAACCAGAAATCTTCCATCATCAGAAAACGAAACGTCCGTAAGTGGTGCGCTGTGACAGTAGGAGATACATCTGATCGGTCTCATATGCTCTGTATCATAGGGAAATACTTTACTTTCATAAAGAATAGCGAAAACAAATTTCTAGTCAAGTTTCGTCATCGATTCCTCTTTGCATTTTCTCAACTTGAAGGTAACTGGACAAAAGCGAACCGATGTAGTACGTTCAGGAGAAGGTAGAATGTAACCGGGCGTTCTCAAATTCAGCATCTGCCACATGTACGAAGCATAGCGACAGGCCTTCTCCTCCTTCTCACGCATCTTTCCGTTGGGAACTACAAGTACATTGCCGTCGGGTCTAAATGAGGGAGACATTTTGAAAGCGCTGCTGTCATCATGATCAAGCGACGACAATTTTTCCAGTTTGCCATCAACGCCGGTCGGCAAAAGGAAATGACTCAGCACGCGATTCTTCACGTTTGCTTTGTTAAATATGGACAAACTCCCATTGCCGTCCATTGTGAGGACTAACAGTCCACCAGGATGGCATGACACTCCTAATCACCACGCACTGCCACATTGCCCGGCGCGGCAGGGCAATCCGGTTCGGGTGTACCACAAGATAACAGAGCCATTCATTGAGGTGGTCGCCAGCAAACCATCCGAAGAAGACCACCTCAAGTCAGCAACATCCTTTATCAATGATTGAACAGAAACAACTTCGCAGAAAAGAGACTTCATAACGAACCACCTTGGCTCGTCATCAGCGGAAGGTTCACTTCCAGAAGGAGCAACCGTCTTTTTGTGACCATTAATTTTTCTTTCTGCATAGGTCCGCATGTGCACACATCCTACGCTGTCTCCGGAAGCTAGGAAGTTTCCAGAATAAGAAAAGCGCACAACGTTCACTGAACTGTTGTGACGTTTTAAATTAGAGCATTGCTTCAGAAACATAGTTTCCTCTGCATCACCTATTTGCAGGTCCCAAATGCGAGCATCGAAATTTATTGCACCAGTTGCCACTTTATAAGATGAACAACCGGCACGAAAGTCCACAGACAGAATTGAAGCACCTTCGTAGAATTCTGTGCACGGAATAAATCCCTTCGTATTTTGGTTGCAAAACGCAAAGCCAATCCTTCAGTGCTGCAGAGTAGGTCGAACTGAGGGCAAAAATTACAGTTTCAACGCTCTATTGCAGAGCTTGAAGCAAGCATTCGCGCGACAAACACGAACATGAGAATCTAAGCTGAAGAAAGCGAAAGTAAAAGGTAAAAACCATACCAATAGTTGAGCTCCGCCGATTAACGCACTGCCGAAATTCTCTTGCAAACTAAAAACGCCCGCGAGGAGAAAACCGGATGAACAGGAAAAGGCGTACGCGGGAAAGCCAGTATAGCAACATTAGTACCTGCACGCCAACATCATGCGTATGGAAAGGGTAACTTGAAGTTTGTCATTAAAGCAACACAATTAATAGTGGTACGCCATAGACCAAAATTGTGCAGTTGGAAGAAACCTTCCTGACAATAAAACCCAAACAACACTTGCGATCATTTCCCATCTTCCCGTTGATCACATTTGCAGCGATTCAGCAGACATTCGAGCGCTTCAATAGGAGACATAGCTGTCCGTGTCCTCGTAATCGTTCCCGTACTTTGGTCGATCAATGCAGAAACTTTATCTCTAATTTGCACTCACGTTATCGCTGGTAGCGACCGAGTAACTTTACTTTAATTTATATCATTCACAGAGTGCTGGGACCGTTTTTGGAACGTATGAATCACGCCTACTCGTCCTGCTCGACGAAACTATTTTGCGAGATTCGCTCTGCAGCTCGGCGAAACTATTTTGCAAGATAAATGTGCTCATCTGATGGCCTTTGCGAGATTCAGCGACTGGACGAAGTTAATCGAAAGAGGCTGTTTGCTGGTAGAACCAAGACAAATGCGACAGAACCTGACCATCTTTGACGAAGCGAAAGGTCACCTAAGTGAGAGAAATATCCCAGTGGGAAATATAGCTGCTTGTGCTGCGGATAGTGCTACTTATATGATCGGACGGCACAGAGGGTTTATCGTCCATTTGGGGAAAGTCATGCCTTCTGTGTTCGCTGTTGACTGCGTAGTTCACAAGGAGCGCCTGCTGTCCAGGAACATGGAAGGGCGACTTCAGCATTCCCTTTCGCATGTGGCACAGAGGCGATAAATTTCATTATATCTCTTTCTTTCCAGCGTTCTGTTCAAAATAGAGACGAGAGTAGGATCTGCCAAGCATAAAACTATTGGAAGCTTCGATTCGTTGAATATATGTTGAGCCTTCCCACCAAAGCTATAACAGCTATGTAAACTGCTAAGGAGAAGCTTTAGCCTTCATATTAAAGTTCTATCATATGTAACCAAGCTCTTTCTGACAGAAATGAATATATGCATATAAATCGTTAAGATTTTGAGAGTGCATAAACAGTCTTCAGCGATTAAGAAGAATGAGGTAAGTTAGCCAATGCCATGGTCTGAGTAGCTCCCTCACTGAGTAGATTTCTTCTTTGTTGCACTCTTCAGTGCATACAAATAAAGAACCGCGAACCGCTTCCATAGAAATGAAACTTCTTTCATGTATTTATTTGTATGGACTGCAGAAAGCAGAGCTCATTATTGTTTTCGTAGTATCTTCATGCTTTAAAATGTTTCGTGCAGTCGATTCATGCAGTCGATGATAAATAGTCCCCTTTAGAGTTCAGAGACGAATGCCTTTCTATGACGACAACGCTTTATTTCAGTGGAAGGCTCGGGTCTTTCGTTTGATTAATTCTGTTAAACACGGTCACGCAGAAAACGGCGAATGCGAACTTTCCTATGCAGTTGAGAACGTGCAGGAAAGAAAGATGAACTTTCTAGAACCCGCGTACGAAATAAACAAATTTGAAAATATGCTGAGGCATGCGTGGAAACGCGAAAGAACCCGACAAACACATCCCAGCGCTGTCTGCATGAACAGGAAGTATGTACGCTACGTTTCGCTGGAAGATTTCGAAACGAGTGCCAGTTATTTGTTTGATAGACTTACGTCTAACGAAGACTTTGGTGGAACGCATCGCACGAATGGAAAGTTGTAACGTATTTAAGACTGGCATCAATTTTCTCGTCCTACTGTTAGAAGTGGTCTTATTCGAACTTCCTTATTCATTTTGTTACACACGGGTTTGAATTCTCATTTTCTCATCCCTTATCAGTCGTTTGCAGATTCGCCCACACTGTAGAACAATATCAACAGCGTAACGAAACAGAAATGAATTATCTGAGCATTAATTACAGCAAGACCTCCGTATCCGCCGGGGTACGTTCCAGGGGTGACCGCGGATAACAGTGAACGTTTTATCAACGCGTAGTAGTGCGACTTTGGCATGAATAGACGTGAGCTTGTTGCAAAAATAAGTCTGTTTTTGTTGGCACTTGCATTGGTGCCCATTTTAGAAGAACGTTTGTCAGTCAGTCTGGCTTGCCAATGCAGTGGAGCTTTTAAACGACGACTCTGTTCTAATGGTTTATTAGTGATAAAAAGTGCAAGTTCAAACGACCTTATTGTTGAATGCAGTGTACCGGAAACTGCCCACAACTTCGACAGACACATACACGCATTACGCATTTTCACACGCCCGTTAAAACGGTCACCGTTTAGGAATACGGAATTGCCCTATGCTGTCGGCTACGCTTGCCTAATCATAGAAGAGAGCAGTCCTTGTCATTAAAAAGCTGTGGAATCCCGTAATAACTAAATAAATAGTATTATTTTAAATGACTAGTTCGATTCGGGCAGCCAGAAACGCCAAGAACAGCTTTCACTTCATAGGCAAGCAGGGAATTGCGTAATATTAAAATGCGTTGGCGGGCAAATGAAAAACCGCGGATAACGGAAACCGGGGATACAGAAACCGCGTGTACAGAGGTCTTACTGCACTTCGTTCATCGACAAGCGCTGTAACATATGCCTTGGAGGATGTTTGGCTCATTGCCAAAAATTCAAAAAGGACCGAGGCCATAAAAGTTGTTTGTTCAGGTCTCAAGTGCCGCTCACGTTTAATACAAAGGAAATGGACAAGGTAGGCAACGATTATGCACCGCAGCTCAAACATGCGGGCTCCACTGAAGCAATGGAATGTCTTCGACATTTGCCGCCTTCCCAGTCGACAACGTTGCTTTAGAAACAGGTGCAGTTACAGCGATTATGGAGATATCTGTGCAGTTAAACAGGAAGTGTGCCTACGCGTTTGGTGATTCAGCGTTCAGTTTTATCGAACGATCGCTTCCAGTCGCCAATGGGGCAACTGTCATCCAATAGCATTGCAGCAGAGCTAACGCAAAGTCTGCCCTGCGTCATTTCCCGTCAGTGTTGCGAATGTTAGCTGAACGGTTAGGTGCGTCGTTTCTTGTGTTCTTTGCGGCTGTACTGATGGCACGAACTAAGCAAACTGCGCGAAACAGCGGTGCTGTTAAAGCACCGCGGAGACAGCTTGCAACGAAAGCAGCTCGGAAGTTAGTGCCTGCTATCGGCCCTCTAAACAGGGCCCATCGATACCGCTCGGGAACAGTTGCCTTACGAGAGATCCGTCGTTAATAAAAGAGCACTGAATTGTTGATACGGAGACTTACCTTCCAGCGACTTGTACGGGAGATAGCCCAAGATTTCAAGACCGATCTCCGTTCTCAAATGTCAGCCGTATTGGCTTTGCAAGAGGCGACTGAAGCATACATGGTCAGCTTGTTTGAAGACACGAATTTGGGCGCTATCCATGGTCGCCGGGTGACGATTACGGCAAAGGACATCTAGTTGGCTCGGCGAATTCGCGGAGAACGTGCTTATGGAGGCAAACGCCTCCTTATTTTGACCCCACGGCCCTTTTCAGGGCCACCAATGCCTTTAACTGCAACATGCCTTTGCGGTGGCGGCTGCACCAGCAGCGGCAGAAATTCGTTACAACAAGGAAATTAAGCGCCTGTTGAATGGAAAAGCTGTATGAGCATGTTCTCATTAGGCGTAACAAAGCTGAGTAAGTGGCGGTCGTTTGGTTATTAGGGGAATTTGAAACCGTTGCACGAGCAATAAATGGGCTGCTGCTTATACAAGGCACTTGATTCCTTTCCTTTCGGTGTTGTGTTGGCAGTTTTGTTGCAAGCAGTTGTCCTTAAAAAACAGTAAGGTTTTGATTCTCAGGTTAATTCTTTACTCGATAGGGCTAACAGTTCTTCAAGCTTTTCGCGGTGTCCTCAACGGACGTCGCAATTGCCCTTCCGCGACCACTGTTTGATCGCGCACGCCCATGTGAATGTCATTTCTATAGGATGGCTCCGAGAAACCAAACGGTTGGTTCGGCCATGAGTAACTATTATTTCAGCATTGATTGGCGTTTTAGCGCCAAATGACGCTGAACTAACCATGACCATGACCATGGCCATGGAATTAAGTAGGCATGTTTGCGTTGAGTTGGTAAGCAGGCAAGCAACATAGTAACGTCGGAAAAACGCAGACAAGACGCTTGTATTGCTTATCACCGCTAGTGTTTCTGAATCGCAAAGTGACTAGTTTGATTTCCGACAAGCGGCAGCGTTTCAGTGTTTTGTTTTTGATCTTCGATAGTTTCCTGTCCATTACCGTATCACAGTTGGATTGATAGGTTGGCGGTATGAAATAATCGAAATAATTTTAAACCCACAAGGCTGTCTCTCTGTTTGCGTTCCTGGAGACCTTACAAATCAAGGTAGGTCATTTTGAAAAGAAATGCAGCGGCGTCAGTGCATTAAGTGTTAGATTTACATTCACTCGTTGAGCATGGGGTTCACCGGTTAGCATAGGTTAGCTATTGTGCTGCTCGAGACAACCAAGCAAAAGCGGAGAACAACGAGTGTGCTTTTTCCGTAAGTGGGCAGTTGCCTAGACGGAAATGCCCTTTAACTTTCGTTTTTGCTTAGGCTGTTTACAGCCACTTTCAGTAAGGTCACAGAAGTCTCGACGCCGCCAACTGGCCGGCTGAACTCTTAACGGCGCGAATTTACAAGAGATGTGCTCCTTGTGTGTTCTACTAATATGAATATATGTTCTCCCAGCCATATGGCAGTTCTTTCGTTCAAATTACTCACCGACTTGACGCCGCCGTCTTGCCGTTGGTTAGATTAATCATTCTCAAGGTGGGGTCTAGCTCGCCCAGCAGTGTGCGGAAAGTTTCTCACTCAAACAGGTGCATCTTAAGGACCTGACCGGGTCCCGGAGGCTATGTTCCGCAAGCAAGACAACTATGATCACGCACTGAAATACATCTCCGCGCACTTGTCACTTTGCCCGTCGCGGGGGATGGCGGCGACATGTCTGGTACCCGTTTTTGTAAGAGGATACAGTTGCCGCACGGCGTTTCAGTATTAACAGGAAAACTGTGAAATGCGTTCCACAATTTTGGCACAGGACGAACGTATCCGTTTATTTGGCTAGGATACGTTCCGCCACGCGATTATGATATGGAAGGAACAATTCCTTTTGTCAATTCATTACGGAAAAATACAACCCGTTTATTTTGTACTTACGCCAAAAACTGTCCCTCGATGCTTCCGGCGCTACCTCTCGCTCCGTTTCCAAGCATTACAATAACAGGGCCTGTGCGCGCTTTGTTAGTAGTGGGGAGGTGGAGTGGGTTTAAAGTCACGGTGGGGTGTAAAGTGGGTTTTTAAAGTGTCCGTTCTGTATGATTCCAGTCTTCTGTCTTCTGTCCGTTGTGGTTGTTGAGTCGAGTTCAGTGTCTTCAGCCATGTAATACTTGTCCACGTTCATGTTCGTCCGGTTCTTGTAGAGGATCTTCTTGTCCCTGAAATTTGTTCCCTTCCACGGCGTGGAGGGTTGGTAGAGGGGACATTGCAAGAGAAAGTCGATTGGCAGAAAGAAACGAAAAGAACAAAAGGCAAGAACCAAAATAGGGCATAGAGGGGTACGGAGGGATGAAAAAAGAAAGGAGACAAAGGAAAGAAAGGAAAAAGGAAAGAGAAAAGAAGGAAGAGGAAGCAAGGTCATGCAAGGTCGCAGCAATTGGTGATAGGGACTAGGTTGTTCCAAATGTCACTTACCTCAGTCCCTCTGTCCCGGTTGATGTATTGGTTATTTTGTACGAAAAATGCTTCCTTGAAGCGTCTACGGGACAGGCGGGACTCTTTGCATACGACTCTTGTTTGTAGTGAACCACGGCAGTGCGCGGCGGGCTCGGCAACAGCGGAAGCCGCGAACGCCTGCTCCATGGCAAGTGTAGGATGAATCGCACGTGGTCTGCCGCGGTGTGTTGTCTGTGGAGAGCTGGTTCCCTCAAGCTCATGTTTCGCTGTCTTGTATCGATTTAGGTGTTTCATGTTTTCGC
>KN538435.1:77891-95906 GCA_000797535.1 Trichuris suis
GCTACAGGTCTCAGTAATAGAACTAATGATCGGGCTATGATGCTCAGGTTTATATAGTGACATTCTAATGCTCAGGTACAAAGAATAATCAAGTTTGAGAATACTGTCTTCCTTCTTCGTACAGGTTCCTTGACGACTGCATCATCAACACCGTTGATGAAAAAACTCAATTAGAACAGAACGGACAAGACTTACCGGGAATTGCAGCCTGCGTGCACAAAAGCCTCGTTACGAAGTCCTAAGTGATTGAAAAGACATAGCAAGCGCCTACGGAGGCTCGTCAGCGGTCGACCTGTACGCAAACCCCGTTACGAAGCCTTAAGTAATTGAAAAAACACAGCACGTGCCTACGGAGCCTCATCAGTCAGCTCTTCTTCAGACACCCCATCTTGAGGCGTAAGTCTTGTCCACCCTTTTGTCATCGTTTGCCAACATCCCGAAGTCTCCCAAGTACAACTCACGTGCCAAAAAGAATGCAAGCCACACAGAGCCGAATAACTTTCTAGCAGCAGTCGTACAGAAAGTGGTGCAGTACATAAATAGTTTTCTCTTCTATATGTTTGATAAATGTGAAAACATTCCTGCCAACTTGAATGCTGTAATGAAAGCTTACGGAAACAAGACGCAAAGCGCCATATGTAACATGTTGGAATACCTGAAACATTGTCTAGAATAAATGGTCAGCGGATAGTCACATAGCAATGCCGAGGAAACAGAGGCCACGCTCAATTCACGGTTGACCGAAAGTGAACCTGCAGGGATGCACAAACGGTCAATTACAACATAGCGGACAAAACTTACATCGCAAGATGGGGACTTTAAAGAAGAGCTAACTGAGAAGGTACTACCTAATCTAACAATAGATTAACACAAAAAGCGTGGGTATCCTACAGCTCATTATGTGGGACAAAGATTGTCCTTACGTGCTCTGCAGGCACTTGCTGTGTTTTCTCAATTGCTCAAGACTTCGTAACGCGGTTTTCGTTCAGCATTTACCGCATACATCATACGGATTAATAGCCAGCGTGGATGAAAAAACTCAATTAGAACAGAACGGACAAGACGTGCCGGGACCAGCGGTCTGCCTGCACAGAAGCACAGTTACGAAGTCTTTAGTAATCGAAAAGACATTCCAAGTGCCTGCCGAGCCTCACCAGCCGTGTGCCAGCACACAAAATCCGTTACGAAGTCTTAAGTAATTGAAAAAACATAGCAAGTGCCTACGGAGCCTCACCAGTTAGCTCTTCCGTAAACACCAAATTTTGAGACATATGTCCTGTCCGCCCTGTCGTTGACATCTTTGCCAACATGCGGAAGCGTTGCAAGTGTAACGCACGTGCCAAAAAGAATGAATGCCACGCAAAGCCGAACAACATTGGAGGAGCAGTAGCACAGAAAGTGGTGCAGCACATAAAACGTTTTCCCTTGTATATGCTTGATAAACGCGAAAATACTTCCACCAAGTTGGACGCTGTAACGAAACCTTCCGGAGACAAGATGCAAAGAGTTATATGTGAGATGTTGCAATACGTGAAATGTTGTCTGGACTATCTGGTCAGCCGATTGTCACATAAGAATGTCGACGAAACGGACGCTACGCTCAGTTCACAGCTGAGCGAAACAGGTGAACCTGAAGGGGCGCCAAGTGTCAATTACAACAGACTGAACAAGACTTACGTCTCAAGATGGGGAGTTTAAAGAAGAGCTAACTGATGAGAACCTACAACATAATCTTAATATAGATTAACTCAGAAAAGCGGCGGTATCCTACAACTGATTACCTGGGAAAAAGATTGTACTTATGCGCTCCGTAGGCGGTTGCTATGTTTCTCGAATTACTTAAGAGTACGTAACCAGCCTTTTGTTTAGTATTTACCGTTTACATCGTACGGATTAATAGCCACCGTGGATGAAAAAACTCAATTAGAACAGAACGGGACCTGCTGTCCGCCTGCACAGAAGCCCCGTTACGAAGTCCAAGGTAATTGAAAAACCATAGCAAGTGCCTACGGAGCCTCTTCAGTCACCTGTTCTTTAAACACCCATCTGGAGACGTAAGTCTTGTCCGCCCTGCTTTTGTCATCATTTGCCAACATCCCGAAATCTCGCAAGCATAACGCACGTGCCAAAAAGAATGCAAGCCACGCAGAGCCGAATAACTTTGCAGCAGCAGTCGTACGGAAAGCGGCGCACTACATAAATAGCTCTCTCTTGTATATGTTTGATAAATTCTTAAAGATTTCTACCAAGTTGAATGTTGTAGTGAACGCTTACGGATGCAAGATGCAAAGCGTCATATGTAAGATGTGGCAATACATGAAACATTGTCTAGAATGAATGGTCAGCCGATAGCCACATAAAAATGTCGAGGAAACACACGCTACGCTCAGTTCACGGTTGAGTGAAACAGGTGAACCTGGAGGGTGGCGCCAAATGTCAATTACAACAGAGTGAACAAGAGTTACGTCTCAAGATCCGGAGCTTAAAGAAGAGCTAACTGATGAGAAGGTACAACATAATCTAGAAATAGATTAGCTCAAAAACTGGGGGAATCCTACAACTCACTATCTGGGACAAAGATTGTCCTTACGTGCCCCGTAGGCGGTTGCTATGTTTTTCAATTACTTAAGACTTCCAAACGGGACTTTTGTTTAGCATTTACCGTAAAAATCATACGGATAAAGAGGTACTGTTGATGAAAAAACTCAATTAGAGCAGAACGCACAAGGCTTACGGGATCTGCCGCCTGGGTGAGCAGGAACCCTGACACGAAGTCTTTCGTACTCGAAAAAACATAGCAAGTGCCCACGGACCCTCGTCGGCCGTCTGCCTGCAGACAAACCCCGTTACGAGGTCTTAGGTAATTGAAACATCACAGCAAGTGCCCGCGGAGCCTCATCAGTTAGGTCTTCCTTAAACTCCCCATCTTGAGGCGTAGGTCTCGTCCGCCCTGTCGCTAACATCCTTTGCCAACATGCCGAAGCGTCGCAAGTAAGACGCACGTGCCAAAAAGAATGCATACCACGGAAAGCCAAATAACATTGGAGCAGCTGTAGTACAGAAAGCGTTGCGGTACAGAAGTCGTTTTCCTTTGTATATGTTTGATAAATGGGAAAATATTTTTACCAAGTTGGACGTTGTAACGAAACCTTACGGCGACAAGATGCAAAGAGTCATGTGTATGACGTTGCTATACGTGAAACGTTGTCTGGAGTATCTGGTCCGCCGATTGTCACATAACAATGTCGACGAAACAGACGCTACGCTCAGCTCACGGTTGAGTGAAACAGGTGAACCTGAAGGGTGGCGCCAAGTGTCAGTTACAACAGAGCGAACAAGACTTAGGTCTCAAGATGCGGAGTTTCAAGAAGAGATAACTAATGAAAAGGTACAACATAATCTAAAAATGGATTAACTCAAAAAACCAGGGGAATCCTGCAACTGATTATCTGGGACAAAGATTGTACTTATGTGCTCCGTGGGCGGTTGCTATGTTTTTCAATTACTTAAGACTACATAACAGGGCATTTGTTTACTATTTACCGCTTAAATCGTACTGATTAATAGGCACCGCTGATGAAGCAGTTAGAACAGAGCGGACAAGACCTACCCGGACCTGCCGTCTGCCTGCACAGAAGCCCCGTTATGAAGTCTTAAGTAATTGAAAAAACATTTCAAGTGCCTACGGATCCTCATCAGTTAGCTCTTCGTGAAGCTCCAGATCTTGAGACGTAAGTCTCGTCCGCCCTGTCTTTGTCATCTTTTGCCAACATGCCGAAGTGTGGCAAGTATAACGGACGTGGCAAAAAGAATGCAAGGCTCCCAAAGCGGAATAACATTGTAGCAGCAGTGGTACAGAATGTGGGGCTGTACATAAATAGTTATGTCTTGTATGTCTTTGATAGATGCTTAAAGATTTCTACCAAGCTGAATGTTGTAACGAACGTAACAGAGATACGATGCAAAGCGTAACATGCAACATGTTCGAATACATGAAACATTGTGTGGAATATATGATCAGCCGATTGCCGCGTAAGAACGTCGACGAAACAGAGGCTACGGTCAGTTCGCAGTTCAGTGAAAGAAGTGAACCTCAAGGGTGGCACCAAGTGTTACAAGAGAGCGGAGAAGACTTACGTCTCAAAATGGATAGTTTAGAGAAGAGCTAACTGATGAGAATGTACTACATAATCTGAAAATACATTCGCTCAAAAAGGGGGGCATCCTGCAACTCATCATCTGGGACAAAGATTTTCCCTACGCGCTCTGTAGGCCCTTGCTATGTTTGCTGAACTGCTTAAGACATCGTAACGGGGCTTTTGTTTCGTATTTACCGTTTAAATCATACGGATTAGTAGCCACCGTTGAGGAAAAACTTGATTACAGCAGAGCGGACAAGACTTACCGCGACCTGCCGTCTGCCTGCGCACCTGCCCCGCTACGAAGTCTTTAGTAATTGAAAAAACATAGGAAGTCCCTACGAGCCTCGTCAGCCGTCTGCCTGCACAGAATCCCCGTTACGAAGTCCTAGGTAATTGAAAAAGCATAGCACGTTCCTGCGGAACCTCATCGGTTAGCTATTCTTTAAGCACCCCATCTTGAGACATAAGGCTTGTCCATCCTGTCTTTGTCATCTTTTGCCAACGTGCCGATTTGTCGCAAGTATAACGCCCGTGCCAAAAAGAATGCAAGCCACGCAAGGCCGAATAACATTGTAGGAGCCGTGCTACAGAAAGTTGTGCTGTACATAAATAGTTTTCTCTCGTATATGTATGACGTCTGTCTGGTAACAGCATGGTTGGTTTTCATTTCTTGGTCTTCCACGGCCTTTTCCCATTCTGTGCTTGTAGACAGTATCTGTAACTATTCTAAGCAAGTGTTTAACCAGAGCGTGGATCAGCGTTTATTCAGGACAGAACGGTATTGTACTAACGTGTATAGCATCGAAGCTTTCGGGACGCTCCTTGTTCCGTGGTCAGGGAGTAAGCAGAGAGGTGTTCGCTCCAACGTGGCATTACATAGGCACGTGGTACAAAGGGCGAGGTCAGGCTGACAGGGAGCAGCACTTTCGTTTACTAATCAGTGCGTCCCATACCGCGCTAACTTCTCCGCCTTTGTCACGATTGATGGTAGGGTTATTTCAGATGAATAGTGCTTCCTTTACGCGGCGCAAGTGTAAATAGCTCTCGCGTCAAATACTTGGTGGTTGCAGGTCATGCGAGCGTTGAGAGGAATGCTTGACAACCGCGGAGGCTTTGACCATCTGAGCTATGACCTTCTGTGGTTGATCTCGCTTTCGGTGTCCTCGTGTTTTGGTGATTGTCCGCGCAGGTGTTTGTGGCTCCTTGAGTCAGCGCTCGGCCTGTTTCTAACTTCGGACGTTCGACATATGTCGTTTGAATCTGTCAAGTCAACCAAATCTGTCAAGTCAGTCAAATAAGTTTTCTTTCTTCCAATTGAAAATACAAGATTTTAGAACGGTGTTTTGAAATTTCATTTGTCAATTTATTACAGAAAAATACAAACCGTTTATACTAAACCGTTAATACTTACGCGAGAAACTGTCTGTAATGTAATGTAATGTAATGGCAGGTCAAGTCATCAAGCGTACACGTTTACTAAACGGGAAGTACACTATACTGTAACGATTTGCAAGTTCCTATATTACAGTGAATACACTACAGTGTCCCTTGAAGCTTTCAGAGCTACCTCTCGCTCCGTTTTCAACGATTACAATGACAGGTCCTGTGCTCGGTTTGTTAGTAGTGGGGAGATGGAGTTAGTTTTTAAGATCACGGTGGGGTGTAATGTGGGTTCTTGAACTGTCCGTTCTGTACGATTCGAGTCTTCTGTCTTCTGTCCGTTGCGTTTGTGAGTCGAGTTGGGTGTCTTTAGTCTTGTAATGTTTGTCATTTTCGTGATCATTGAATCCGCACAAGGAGACAGGTTTCTGTCTTTTCTCAGTGAGCTGTTTCCTAGCACCATCTCCTTTACCATTGAGAAAGAAGTGGGAGGTAGACTTCCCTTCCTAGACTCATTCGTAATAAGGAGTTCAGACTGCTTCAAGACAGCAGTTTACAGAAAACCAACGCATCCTGACAGATATCTCCATTTGTCTTCGCACCACCCGCAAGCGGTAATGCGTGCAGTTGTTCATGGCGTGACCAGCCGTGCGGTGGCTCTATGCGAACCTGAGTTCCTACGACCAGAGTTAAAACACATGTACAACACCTTTAAGGACAACGGTTATCCACCATCTCTTGTGCACTCCGTTATACGGAGGACCCTGGCAAATCCTCGAAGAATACAAAACAGAACCATTACTGGCCCATGAATCCTACTCTCATACTATAAGGGACTGAGCGAAAGGATTCACAGATTAGGACGAACTCTAAAATTCTCAGTGTGCTACCAACGGGAACCGAACATACGCGCCCCCTTCCGTCGTGACAAAGTCTGGCTCCCGTCAAAGGAACACGCCTGGGTACTTTACGCGGTAAAGTGTTCCTGTTGAGCACTTAACGTCGGTGGGAGCGGTTTTTCCATCACTCACAGATTTCGCGAACACATGAAACACGTAAGTCGATACAATAGAGTGAAACAAGAGCTTGAGGGAACCAGCTCTCCACAGACAACACACTGTGGCAGACCACGTACGGTTCATCCTACACTTGCCATGGAGCAGACATCGGCGGCACCGCTGTTGCCGAGCATGCCGCGCACTGCCGTGCTTCACTACAAACAAGAGTCGTATGGAAACAGTCCCGCCTGTGCGGTAGACGCATGAAGGAAGCCTTTTTCATACAAAATAACCAACACATCAACCGGAACAGTGGGGCTGAGGTGAGTGACATTTGGAACAACCTCGTCCCTTTTACCAATTGCTGCGACCTTGCATGACCTTCCTTCCTTTTCCTTTTTTCCTTTTCCACGTCTTTCCTTTGCCTCCTTTCTTTTTTCAGCCTGGCATACCCTCTATGCCCTATTTTGGTTCTTGCCTTTTGTTCTTTTCGTTTCCTTCTGCCAATCGAGTTTCTCTTGCAATACGCCCTTAACAAACCGTACGCACCATGGAAGGGAACAAATTTCAAGATCAAGAGGATCCTGTACCCGAACCGGATGAACATGAACTTGGACAAGTATTACAAGGCTGAAGACACTGAACTCGACTCAACAACCACAACGGACAGAAGACAGAAGACTCGAGTCGTACAGAGCGGACCCTTTAAAAACCCACTTTACACCCCACCGTGACTTTAAACCAACTCCACCCCACTATTAACAAACTGCGCACAGGCCCTGCCATTGTAATCGTTGAAAACGGAGGGAAAGGTAGCTTGGAAAGCTTCGAGGGACAGTGTAGTGTATTCACTGTAATACACCATAACCTCGATTAACCGAACCTTGATTAACCAGACTGTAGATTAACCGAAATCGAGGAGGAGAACAATAGGGCTACAGTATGAGGAAGTGATAATCACGACGGACTATTCATTTTTCTGTCTAATAAACGAAGTCCCAGCGTGTATTGCTCAGGAGGGCCAAAAAAGGTTATGGGCGATGAGAGAAACGTGCGGGTGATCCCCCCTATCCCTGTAGTCTGTTTTGTTTGAAACATGCCGGTTCGTTGCGTCACTAGGATTTTGTCTTTCGGTTGTAGGTTGAGAATGCCACTCCTGTAACGGCCGCATCGAATTTCGTAGTCTTTCTTTCCTATGAATAACGAGGAAACAATCAGCAGGCAACATTAACCCGTTGAGAGTAAGACTCCCGAAGCTTTCAGCGCCATCAGTTCCTCCGTTTTCAATGCTAATAATGATCGGCAGAAAGCTGTGAAATCCATATACAGCCAAGCTCAGGGGATGTGATATCAGTTACAAACACAGGAAACAAGAAGTAGGCATAAGTTTGTCAAAAAAGGAAACTGTTCGCTAAATGGGAAGATAGCCGGATGTTTGTGACCTGCCTGGAGACATGTTTCTGGACAAAGGTTTGTCCACGTCTTGTATGCTTTAATGGGCTCAGCTACGTATGCGCAAGCTTACCGTGAAGAAATAGAGCTTAAAACGTTCGAAGACCATGCAGCACTGAGAAAAGCGTTCGCGGCAGGTTTTCAACACAAAGGCAAAAAACCTTGATCAACCGAATTTCTCAACCCCTTGGCAAGAGCCGTTCGGTTAATCGAGGATTTGGTGCATAGGGACTTGCAAATTCTTACAGTATAGTGTGTTCTTCCCCTTTAGTAAACGTGCACGCTTCCTGACTTGACCTGCCATTACATTACATTACATTTCTGGCGACGAGAATGAAGGACGGACTTTCACTGCCGTGCCCCTTTTTGGATCACCCCGGTGCACCAGTGCTGCCTTGACGTATGTGGTTCCGCCTCTTTTGCAATTACTTGGATGCTCCTTTTGCTACAGTCCCTGGTGATAAGCGATAACGTGCGATACTACTCAACTGCTTAGGCACAGAAGGGCAGCGAATTTTCTATTCCTTACGGAGCAAAGGTGACACTTTCGACTTCCCTGTCTGCACGTTGGAAGAAATTTGTTCCCGTCAACGTTTGTGCCGAAGAGCATCGCTTTCGACGCCGCCTGCAGCTGCCATCCGAATCTATGGATCGATTTGTTGCTGAATTACGTGAGTTAATTACTTTCTGTGAATTTGGATCTTTAGAAGAAGACATGATTCGTGACCAGATAATTGAGGGAGCAAATTCACCTGCTTTACGCGAAGAACTGCTTACAGAAGATGCGTTGAGTCTTGAAAAAACATTATTGATTGCACGTCAAATGGAAAATGCAAAAATGACGTTCTGTCGTTCAGTACGGAACAAACCCCTGAAAACGTAAGTACAGTGAAGCGACGCGATGCCTAGCTCAGCTCATCTCTTCACCAGAGGAAAGACTTCCTCCATAAGAATTAGCTTCATTGCTTTCGTTGTGGTGATCCTAACCACGTAGCAAATTTTCAAGCGTGCGTTGCGAAGAATTCCAAATGTCGCAAGTGTGGTAAACTAGGACATTTCGCACGTATGTCTCGCACTGGAATGCAAAAGGTATCAGAAGGCGCCCACAGAACAGTGCATTCATCGCGTGGACAGCACTGTGTTGAATGTGAAAAGATATTCGTTACAGTCACAGTGCAGTGTGGACAACTGTTGGCTCCAGTCAAGTTCTTGTTGGATAGTGGATCTTCGGTTTCTATATTATCTGAATCCCTTTTCTTGCTACATTCTGCTTCCGTACGTCTCGAATGTACGAGTACACAGCTCAGGACGTATTGCGATGATCCTGTGCGTGTACTAGGTTGCATTCGAGTGGAATTTGTATACAAAGAGAAAAGAAAAACTGCGAATTTAATTGTTTGCCCATCGGAAACGAGTTTGCTTGGCATAGATAATTGATCCCTTGAAAATTGGAATTCGTGGTTCTCAACTGGTTGCGCCAATTGCTTCGCGTCTGGATTCACCAGAGGTTATAATGAAGTTGGAAAATTAATGCAGCATGAAGTGAAGCTCAAAGAAAATGTGCAACCTGTGAAACAGAAATTGCGTCGTTTACCTCCTTCTATCAAAAGTGAAGTGTCCAAGGAAATACATAAACTGCTTGAAAAAGGAATAATTGAACCAGTTAATGCTTATAACTGGGTATCACCAATTGTTGTGGCCTGAAGGAAAAACGGTGGGATAAGACTGTGCGTTGACTTGCGTGAAGGAAATAAGGCTATTGTTGCAGATAGCTTCCCTTTGCCTCATATGGAAGACCTGTTGCTCAACTTGAAGGGCGCTGTTTTGTTTTCGACCTTACACTTTAAATGTGCTTATCATCAACTGGCTTTCCACGAAGATAGCAGACGACTGACTGCATTCGTAACACATGATGGATTGTACCAATTTCAACGAGTGCCGTAGGGATTGTGTTCTGCGCCATCAGCTTTTCAAAAGATCATGACTGGAATCTTTCCAGGTCTACCAGGTGTTATACGCTACTTAGATGACATTTATTTTATGGGAAGTCAGAACAACATGACAAAAATTTGGATGCTGTGCGACACCGCTTCAGTTCAAGTGGCGTTCGGTTGAATGAATCCAAATGCCAGTTTCGACTGAAGAGTTTGCTGTTTCTCACGCACCTAATTTCAGCTGATGGTATCCGACCTGACACCTCTAGAACGTCTCCTCTTTTCGACGCTCCAACACCTCATGACATGCAATCCCTACGTTCATTTATTCGACTGAACTGCTGGTATAGCAGTTTATTTCAAATTTTTCTACAGCTGTTGAACCGCTGCGCACCATCCTTCACGCTATTGCATTCTGTTCGAACAACGAAGCCGACAAAGCGTATAAGAAGCTGAAAATATTACTGCTGGAAAGTCTGGCGTTGGCAATCTTTCATTGAAGTTCACCAACGACGGTAACTACAGACGCTTCAGATGTTGGCATTGGAGGTGTCCTTTCACAGACCCATACACCTGACAACGAAAGGATTGTCGCCTTTGCTCACATACATTGACAGTACCTGAGAGAAAACACTCTATCGTTGAAGAAAAAGCTTTAGCGTGCGCTGGGCAATGGAAAAATGGAAATCTTGGTTATGGGGAAAATCGTTCATACTGTGCACTGATCATCAGGCCCTAGCCTCACTGCTCTCCAGTAAGGGCTTTGATAGAGCCAGCATGCGAATTGCTCTGCGGTCCTCAAGGATACTAAATTTTAACTACGTGCTGACATACAAGAACGGCAGTACAAACACTGCTGGTACGTTCTCTCATTTTCCGTTACCGTACGAAGGAGGTGATGGTGAAGAGGATACTGAATTTGCTGCGCTTATTACGGAACAAGCTCTGATAAAACTCGATGATGTGCTCAAAGCGACTTCCAACTGCCCTGTCATGACTGAATTGACGTATTGCATCCAAACTGGATGGCCAGAGCAAGAAAAGATGATCGATGCAACTCTGTTACCCTACTTTCCAGTAAGGACTGAATTAAGTGTGCATGACGGCTGTGTTCTGCGCGGTCCCCAACGCATCGTGGTGCCGGAAGCACTGCGACATGCTCTGGAAGGTGTTGCTCATGAAAGTCATCAGGGCATCGTACGTAGGAAAGCGTGACTACGAGAATTGTTTTGGTGGCCCAAAATGGATGTTCTGATGGAATAGTGCATAAAAAATTGTCAGGTGTGCAGAATGCTCAACAAGACTGCTGCAGCTCAGCAGGCTCCACTGCAGCCAGTACATTATCCAAGCGCTCCTTGGGAAAAAATTGGAATTGACTTTGTCGAAATGTTCAGTCGTTCGTCGTACGCGCATCGGTTTGCAATTACGTTGGTAGATTACTACAGCAAGTAGCCTGACGTTCGCTTTACACAACGAGCCTCAACTGCTGATATTATTTGCTTTCTGAAAGAAACGTTCAGTACGGAAGTTTTTCCTATGGAAATAGTTTCAGACATGGGTGTTCAGTTTTGTTCTGATGAATTTCGATTATTTTTTACAAATTACAGTATCCGGAATACTCGCAATTCATTGTATTATCCACAGGCTAATGGAGAGGATGAAAGATTTAGCAGGGGTTTAATCGACTGCATCCAAGCTGCAGATGTTGCCCACGAAGGAAGAGTTGATGCTGTGCAATATGGAATATCGTTGGACACCACATTGTGTGACGGAAGTTTCACCTTGCTTTCTACTTCATGGAAAAATTATCAAAACGAAATTGAATGTTGCATCACATGTGGCCACACAGAACAGTGATGCAGGTCAGAGACAGAAAGTACAGAGGAAACAGAATTTAATGATGCGTGCTTTCAATGAAAGTGGAAAAACATCATGCAGGATATTGAAAGAAGGGGATGTAGTCAGAGCCAGAAAGCAGGGAATCTTGAAAAAAGGAGCAGGGAATCTTCCAAGTTTCGCGTCATCTTGGCGTTGCGACCTATAAGCTGTTAGATGGCCGTGTTTGGAGCCCTGCTCACTTATCGTACTACTAGTTCATTTACAAGAAGGTCGGAAAATGTAGTGTATTCACTGTAATATAGGAACTTGCAAATCCTCAGAGTATAGTGTGTGCTTCCCGTTTAGTAAACGTGTACGTTTGCTGACTTGACCTGCCATTACATTACATTACATTACAGACAGTTTTTCGCGTAAGTACAAAATAAACGGTTTGTATACTTCGGTAATTAAATTGACAAATGAAATTTCAAAACACCGTTCTAAAATCTTCTATTTTCAATTGGAAGAAGCAATACCTATTTGACTGACTTGAAAGCTTTGGTTGACTTGACAGACTCAAACAACATACGTCAAACGTCCAAAGTTACAAAGGGACCTAGCGCCGACTCGAGGAGCCACAAACACCTGCGCGGACAATCACCAAAATACGAGGACACCAACAGAGAGATCAACCGCACAAGATCATAGCCGAGACGATCAAATTTTCCGCGGTCTTGGAGCATTCCTCTTAATGCTTGCATGACCTCCAAGCACCAATTATTTGCGGCGGGAGCTGTTTACACCTGCGCCGCGTAGAGGAAGCACTACTCATCTGAAATAACCCTAACCATCAATCGTGACAAAGGCGCAGATGTTAGCGTGGTACGGGACGCACTGATTAGCAAACGAAAGTGCTGCACCCTGTCAGCCTGACCTCGCCCTCTGTCCCACGTGCCTACATAATACCACGTTGGAGCGAACACCTCTCCGCTTACTCCCTGATGACGGAACAAGGAGCGTCCCGAAAGCTTCGATACTATACACGTTAGTACAACACCGTTGTTGCCGAATGAACACTCGTCCACTCACTGGTTAACCGGTTGCTCAATATAGTTACAGATACTGCCTTCAAACAGAGAACGGGAAAAAGCCGTGAAAGATCAAGAAACGAAAGCAACCATCCCGTTACCAGACATTCGTCATAGATATGCAAGAGAAAACTATGTACAGCACAACTTTCTGTACCACTACTCCTACAATGTTATTCGGCCTTGCGAGGCTTTTCTTCTTTATCGCACGGGCGTTATACTTGCGACATTTCGGGACGTTGGCAAAAGATGACAAAGACAGGGTGGACAAGCGTTACGTCTCGAGATGGGGTGCTTAAAGAATAGCTAACTGATGTGGTTCCGTAGGGACTTGCTATGCTTTTCCAATTGCCTTGAACTTCGTAACGGGGATTGTGTCCAGGCAGACGGCTGACGAGGCTCGTAGGCACTTGCAATGTTTTTTCAATTACTATAGACTTCGTAACGGGGCAGGTGTGCAGGCAGATGTCATGTCGCGGTAAGTCTTGGGCGCTCTGCTCTAATTGAGTTTTTTCCTCAACGGTGGCTATGAATCCGTATGATTTAAACGGCAAATACTAAAGGAGAGCCCTGTTACGAAGTCATGTGTAATTGAAAGACATAGCAAGCGCCTAGCGAGCATGTAAGGACAATCCTTGTCCCACATAATGAGTTGCAGCATACCCCCTTTTTTGAGTTAATCTATTTTTAGATTGTGTACTACCTTCTCATCCGTTAGCCCTTCTTTAAACTACCCATCTTGTGACGTACGTCTTTTCCGCTCTCTTGCAATGGAGATGAGGTCCCACCATTCAGGTTCACTTGCTTCACTGAACTGTGAACTGAGCGTAGCGTCCATTTCGTCGACGTTGTTATGTGACAATCGGCTGACCATATGTTCCAGAAAAAGTTTCATGTATTCCAACGTGTTACATATGACGGTTTGCATCTTGTTTCCGTGAGCATTCATTACATCATTCAACCTGGTAGAAATATTTTCGCATTCGTCAAACATATACAACACAAAGCTAGTCATGTACTGCACCACTCTCTATACCACTCCTGCTACAATGTCATTCGCCTTAGGGTGGCTTGCATTGTTTCCGGCACGCGCGTTTTACTTGCGACACTTCGGCATGTTGGCAAACGAACGAAGACAGGGCGGACAAGACACGCCTCAAGATGGGATGTCTCAAGAAGAGCTGACTGATGGGGCTACGTAGGCACTTCCTATGTTTTCTCAATCACTAAAGACTTCGAAACAGGCTTCTGTGGAGGCAAACGGCCGGTCCCGGTAGGTCCTGTCCGTTCTGTTCTAATTGAGTTTGTTCATCAACGGTGGCTATTAATCCGCATGATTTAAACGATAAATACTAAACAAAAGCCGCGTTACGAAGTCTTAAGTAACTGAAAAAACAGCAAGTGTCTACGGAGCGCGTAAGGACAATCTTTGTCCGAGATAATGAGTTGCAGGATACCCCCTTTTTGAGTTAACTTATTTTTAGATTATGCAGTACGTTCTCCTCAGTTTGCTCTTCTTTAAACTCGCTATCTTGAGACGTAAATCATGTCCGCTCTGTTGTAACTGACACTCGGAGCCACACTTCATGTTCTCTCGTTTCACGCAACTGTGAACTGAGCGTAGCGTCTGTTTCATCGCCATTGTTATCTGACAATCGGCTGATCGTATGTTCGAGACAATGTTTCATGTACTCCAACATGTTATATATGACGCTTTGCATCTTGTCTCAGTAAGTTTTCGTTACAACATTCGACTTGGTAGAAATATTCTCGCATTTATCAAACGTGTACAAGACAAAACTGTTTATGTACATCACAACTTCGTGTACCACGACTGGTATGATGTTATTCAGCTTTGCGTTGTGTAATATCGGAGAAACCATCCTGCGCATCAGCAGTACTGTACGAATGATGTCCTGTACTTTTGTCTTGCCTTTCTAGTAAACGCCTAGCAAACGGGAACATTACATTTTTGGCGACGAGGCTACGAAGGATGGCCCACGTTCCGGGTTTCTCGCTGCCCTCCCCATCGTTGGAGCTTCCTGGTACCCCAGGAATATCTTTTCGTGCTTGGATACGTATTTTCGAGAATTAAGCGTAGCATTTGCAAGAAGCATAGCATTAGCAAGAATTAAGCATAGCGATTAGAGTTCGAGCACTAAGCAAGGAAGCGATTGCTTACAAGCTGCCTTTCCTGGGAGGTTGCTAGAAGACCGAAAGTGCGCCACTCTGTTGAATGCCATTCCCACCGAAGGCCAACGGACTGTTCTATAACTCATTACCTCCTGAATCTATTTACAACGCTACACCAACCGCGCTGGAACAGCCATTCACGCCTAAAATGACTGTCTGTGAGGAGCGCCAATCGCTTCGTAAGCGGTACCAGTTCCCTGAGGAGCCCGTTGACCGTTACGTCGCGGCTTTGAGCGAAATGGCGCCCAATTGTGCGTTCGGTCCTCTCGAAAATGAAATGGTACGAGACCAGCCAATTGAAGGCATTTCCTCAGAGGGCATTCGAGAACGGTTGCTTTCCATACCGGACTTCACTCTGGAAAAACCACTCACCGCCTCGCAGCAGATGGAGATTGCCAAGAAAGACGCTGCTTTATTTTCAATCCCGGACTTGACTGCTGCAGTGCAGAGCACAGAGAGTACGTCGTTTTCGTCTTTTCGCGGAACAGGTGACCTGCTGCGGCCTACTCCTCCATGCTTTCGCTGTGGACGTGCTTCGCACTTGGCGAGTTGTTCTAATTGCCACGCGAAGCATGCGCGTTGTCGAAAACGCGACAAGCTTGGCCACTTTGCTCAGGTCTGTGGATCCGTCAAACCCTCTAGTCAGCATGAGGTAGTCCATTCGGTATCGGCTGTCTGTTTCACTGATATTCGCAGATATCATATTAAAACTCAATGTTAAATCTCGGACAATAGAAGGCATGGTGGGCGCGGGGTTGACTGTCTCCATTCTGCCGGAAGGTCATCTACGGCAACACTTTGGTAACGTTCCACTCCTAACTCCAACGAAAGTACTGACTGCGGATACTAGAAGTCCGCCACCTAGGATGGGTTGTTTGCATGCGCTGTCTAGTTATAATGGAAAGACGACATGCGCCTGTTTCTACGTCGTTTCGGCAGGCATTTCTTTGGTTGGTATGGATCTTACCGCACCGTTACACATTGCTGTCAGAGGCGCACGTGCAGTTGCAACAGTGTAGCTGAGTGACCAAACGTCTAAAAGGTCTGGAAGTATAAGACATTTTGTTCATAAAGTGCAGATACGCCCCAATGGTAAACCAGTTCAGCTGACGGTACGAGGTCTTCCGTTCTCGATCAAGGACGCTGTTTCTGAAGACGTCCGAAGGTTGTTCCATAAAGGAATGATTGAACGTGTGTATGCTTCTGAATGGACTTCAACCATTGTTGCCTCTCACAACAACACATAATTTATGGCACCCGTCACATGCCTTCCAATATCAACCTTCCCCCGTCGACCGAACTCATTCATCATTATTCAGGTTTCTTCGCAGTATGAGTCCTGTAGTCCTATATTTAAACACGCTTAGCCACCTCTCATCTCAGTCGGTTTATTGCACCTCTCGACGTATAGACGTTAACTTTCTTCTCCCAGCATTAAACGGTTAGCACGGTTCGTAGTCGCACTACAGTTGCAACAACCGTAGTTGTGATGCAGAAGAAGTCCGGTGGCCTCCGTCTTCATGTCAACAACGTCGACGAAACAGACGCTGCGGCCAGTTCACAGTTCAGTGAAACAAGTGAACTTCAAGCGTGCCACCCTGTGTCAATTACAACAGAGCAGACAAGACTTACGTCTCAAGATGGGTGTATAAACAAGAGCTAACTGATGAGAAGGTACTACGTGATCTAAAAACACATTAACTCAGAGAAGGGGGCATCCTACAACTAATTATCTGTGACAAAGAGTGTCCCCACGTGCTCCGCTGGCGCTTGCTATGTTTTTTCAATTACTTAAGACTTCGTAACGGGGTTTTGTTTCGTACTTACCGTTTAAATCAGACGGATTAATAGCCAACGTTGATGAAAAGCTCAATTAGGACCGAACGGACAAGACTTATGGGGAATTGCAGTCTGCGCGCACAGGCGCCTCGCTACGAAGTCCTCAGTGTTTGAAAAAACATAGGAAGTGCCTACGCAGGGTCGTCAGCCGTCTGCCCGCACACAAGCCCCGTAGCGAAGTCATAAGTAATTGAAAAAAATAGCACGTGCCCACGGGGCCTCATCAGGTAGCCCTGCTTTGAACTCCCCATCTTGAGACGTAACTCTTGCCCGCCCTGTCTTTGTCATCTTTTGAAAACATGCTGAACTGTAGCAAGTATAACGCACGTGCCACAAAGAATGCAGGCCACGGAAAGCCGAATAACGTTGTAGGAGCAGTGGTACAGAAAGTGGCACTGTACACAAATAGTTTTCTGTTGTGTATGTTTCATAAATGCTTCAAGATTTCTCCCGAGTTGAATGTTGTAATGAAAGCTTATGGGGACAAGATGCGAAGCGTCCTACGTAACACGTTGGAATACATGAAAAGTTATCTGGAATATCTGGTCAGCTGATTGTCACATAACAATGTGGACGAAGCAGACGCTACGCTCAGTTCTCAGTAGACTGAACCAAGTCAAGCTGAAGGGGCGCAGCAAGTGTGAAATACAACAGAGCGGACAAGACTTACATCTCAAGATGGGGAGCTTAAAGAAGAGCTAACTGGTGAGAAGGTACTACATAATCTAAAAATAGATGAACTCAAAAACGGGGGGAATCCTACAACTCATTATCTGGGACAAGCATTGTCCCTACGTTCTCCGTAGGCGCTTGCTGTGTTTTTTGAATTAGTTGAGACTCCGTAACGGCGCTTTTGGTTAGTACTCACCGTTTAAATCATACGGATTAATAGCCAGCGTTGATGAATAAGCTCAATTAGAACAAAACGGACAAGACGTCTTGGACGTGCCGTCTGCCTCCACAGGGGTGAGGGTCAAAATCCTGATAGGTCACAATCCCGACAGTCGAAATCCGGAAAGGTCAAAATCCCGCATGGGTCAAAATCCCGAAAGGTCAAAATCCCGCATGGGTCAAAATCCCGAAAGGTCAAAATCCCGCATGGGTCAAAATCCCGAAGGGTCGAAATCCCGCATGGGTCAAAATCCCGATAGGTCGAAATCCCGAATAGGCC